>OY759172.1:47975257-48575257 GCA_963662145.1 Sturmia bella | reverse complement strand
ATCGTATTCACAGCTTAAGGTTTTGGTTTGCAAGTATACTGAAACGTTCCTCTATACACTAGCAGAGAGCACAACATCTTAGTTCATAGTTGTGATCTCGCTTCCTGTTTGAAAAGTTCTGGCTTAGTTTAAAACCTAAAAGGTGGGTGTAATTAATATGTTACAGGTCGAATTTTTTACAACAGATGGCTTTCTCACGAACCCATTATCCTGATGTATTTACAAGGTATGTATGTGTGTTATAATTTTATCGATAAAGAACTTATGTTCTCAAGAACTTTGGTCAGCTAATCTCATATAATTATATCATTATCTCTTGACCTACTCAATTATTGTACGATATAGATTAGCAACAGCTTTTCTGCTAGGGAGATGGTTACAAGTATGAGGTTCGATTAGCTAAATATCTGACTTGAAGCCTCACATCGGTAATAGATCAACTCTTGTTGGTATGTCATTCTTCATTCTGTCCCTTTAGTAAAAGCTGCACCTTTAAAACACTCTAGATGTGCAGGTAACATCTGCCATCACAGGGAAATGATAACCCTACCCAGCGAGATATAATCAAATTTTTTTTATGAACACTTTTGTCCTTAAGGCCATATAAAAACAGTGCCAAATTTCTACAGCTGCTACTTCAGACTGCGGGAGGGTTGTTAGATTTTTGTAGCACTTTAATAATCTTTTTCTAACACTATTTCTGTATTAAGTCTATCAGGCTCAAGTTCTGTCTATATTATCCTTGTCATTGATATTAATTAAATTAGATAAAGAAGACATCAAAGACATTTAGCAGTGTGTACAACTAGTTGTTGTACACTTTCTCGTCAACACCCGTCTTTGAACTCAGGGGCTAATGTTTCTAAAACGACAACCATGTCACTCAGCCACCCAAGTTGTTGTATATTTTCTGTCTAAATTTTAATTATATCAATCGCATCATTTATATTTTATTTTTCTATATTTATCACTGCATATTTACCGGGTGAGAATTTCTCACCATAAAGTTGGTTGTCGCTTTAGAAACATGAGCCCCAGAGTTCAAACACTGGTGCTGACGAGAAAGTGTGGCGGCTTCGAAACAACGAGTTGTCCACCCTGCTAAATGTCTTTGATGTCTTCTTTGTCTAATTCAATTAATATCAATCACAAGGATAATATAGAAAGAACTTGAGCCTGATAAACTTAATACAGAAATAATTATATAAGAAAGAGTTCGAATAATAGAAATTAGTTAACTTTTTATAACACTTTAATAAACTAGCAAAATTAGTAGGGCAAAAATTTTACACTCATTCTATATGTTTTCGGTATTAATTCTTTGAACTTAGTTTTATCCGCAGATGAGGTTAAATTCAAAAGGTTACTGGGACATTGACCTCACTAATAAATCATCATCTTTTCTTTAGCACAAAATTTTCCCATTGTGCAATCGTTATTAATAAATGTCGCCTTAAAATTTATTCATCTTTTTTCATGCGTAGTTTAGTTTAAAATATTAACGCAGAAAAAAATTCACTTTCCCACCAAATTTGACTCAGTGTAAATAGTTATTTCATGCATTTATTATTTTAATTTTTGGTTTCGATTTGTTTACACCGGTTTTGCTGAGGAATTGTATTCATTTTGTAAGTATTTATTTACAAACATAAATATTATCCAACGAATCCAGTCCAAAATATTACAAACTATTGTCAACGCTGAATGGTATTTATATTAGAGATGAGGGCATACATCGAGATCTAACTGTCAAAACAGTGAAACAAGTCATTCGTATCAACAACCTTATGCAAACAACTTGTTAATCACCACCTGCAAACACGGAACCTTCAGGCACTTGCCAGCGAACGAAACCCTGGCACCCAGAAGTTTGACGCGATATGCGTTAAATGAAATGACTTTTATATTTTTATATGTATACCACATTTTAATTATTAAACGATATAAATTATCGTAAGTATTGATTTAAGATAAGTAACGCCCTAATCAAGTACATTCAATTATTTGTTGTCACTTTGCTGGCAGGTGTAATAAAACTGGGGAAAAAAAAAAATACTTGAGGAGCAAATTTGTTTACAAATCGCAAAATTACATCATGCTTAAAGGAATTCAAAATATCAGATATATTGCTTGTAGTTTTTGGAAATTTCAGAAATCGCGTAAGCTGAATTTTGGAATCGTCTTATTCTTATTTGAAATTATAACATGATGCTATAATTAATTTAGGTCCCAAAATGAACTTTTTTAAATATTATTTGCTGTCTTTTTTAAAAAGGTTAATTTTTGGACCTAAATTAATACATTTCAATTGGCTCTTAAAGCAAATAAATAATTAAGTTCATATTTGAATTATCCTATAATCTTATAATAAGATTTGTCTTGCAAACGTTTGCAAACAAAACGATGTTGTCTAAGTTCTTCTACCGGTACTAACATTTTAATTATTCTTTTTTTTTATTAATTGGTATGCAGACATTTTTTCTTTACAATGTACAGTGCTAGCTTATAAGTTTTACATTCATTTTACATATCTTACATTCACTACGCAATGGTAGCACGAACATGAGTTACGTTGTCATCATGATAGCAATTATTTTCATTGAGGGAAATTGAAATTTTTTGAGTACAGTAATTTCCCATTTTATTTACGAACAGTTTAAGTATATATGGGTGTTTCCATGGTTACGCACGTGACATTTGTACACGTTTAATTGTTTTGAATATTATAAAAATATAAATGGGTTGGAATTTTTGAATGGAATTTTGCCATTGTTACATTTAATGTGATGAGTTCCTTCCAAACAGTATATATATTGGAAAATTGAGCACTGGGTACCCAAGTTCCATGCGATCAAAGTTGACTTACGCACGTGACAAAAAACGGAAGTGCCTTTTAAAGCAGCATGAAATATTGCAAAAGTAGGCGAATTGTAGAAGATTTTTATTTCGGGAAAAATTTTTTTATAAAGGTTATTAATGGACCTTTATAATCATGGTTTGTTCAAAAACTAGTGTGCATGGGTTGGCTAAGAAAAAAAATTTTTTGATTACGCACGTTACATTACGCACGTGACACTTTTTACATTCATACATATTTTTGTAATTTAACATATATTTTCAGAAGTTTTTACCATCATTTAAAATTATTATAAGTTAAAATTTTTTTTAAATAATAAAATGTCAATAGTTTTTTTTTTCAATTTTCTGTGCTTAAAAAAATTGTGCGAGCGTTTTGATTTTTTAACTAACGGTGGACCATTTCATGAAAATACCCATATTGAAATTCAGCAATAAAAATATTTTCGATTTCCCAAATATTTCTTCTTTATGTAAAGTCACTCACTGTACGTTGACAAGTTTCAAATTCAAATTTGTCAGTGGCAAATGTACAGCAGGGAAAAAGTTCAGCATCTCTTAATTTGTCTTTGAATTTCTGCCCCCGTTGAAAACATTAACCTAAAATCTTCCAGTTTTGGCTACAAAATAAATAAAACACTTAATGAAACAAAAATCTCTCTCAAAACAGTTAAAACCACTTAACTTTATAAATTCAAAAGTGTAGAGTACAAACGGCTTAAATTGCTAAAAATTGTTTGCTCCTCTTTTGTTTTCATTTAACTTCCTCCCATATGGTTTGCATTAAAAAGAAAATTTTTTTTTTGTGTTTTGCTTTCAACTTTTGCTGAATTTAACCTATTTTACTTTGTATGCATCTTTTTTCGGTTTACATCCGTAATTTACCACATTCTTGTGTATGTATGTTTGTGTACACACCCAGCTGACTGCAAAAGCCTGTTTAAGCGATTATACATCCTTGATGTTTTTTTTTTTTTTTGTATTTTTTGCTCTCTCGTATAACATTTATAGACTTTTGTATGCATGAGCAGCAACAGGATGTTTAATGAAAAAAAAGAACAAATGTTTTTGAATCACTCCTTTTGTGCCTTCGATTTTTGTTTATTTCGATAATATTTTGCCAGTTTTCGCTTCTTGTATTTATGAAAATGCTAAACGAACTTTTGATGCATTAAGACCGATATTGCATGGCAACTTAATTTTATTACAATTTCCTTTCCCAGCTGGTTAAGGCTTTTAATGTGTGGTGTGTTTAGTTTTTAAAACTCTTAATAAATGAATGGGGAATTCATTTAATTTGGGAATTAAGGTGTTATCAGTTTTTCTGAGTTGCACAGTGATTTGTTAGCACTTAGTGAATCGGTAACACTAGAAACATAAAATTTTGCGAGTTAGTAAGACGACCAGGAAAATTCAGAAATTTGATCTAAATCTCAACTGCGGATTTTCGCAAAAAAATATTTCTTTTTGTAGTCCAAAGGTCATGCACTACGCAGAGAACTCGTTTTCCAGCAGTATGCTGCATATGTGGACTACATTGCCCCCAGGCATATTTTCTATGCCGGTTAAAGTGTAAAAATGCCTGAACTGAATAAACACGAGCACTACTCCTTATTCATTTCATAGAACCTACTTTCCTAGTTCCGGTAGGGTGCACTGTATATATCCTCGTCCCTAGAGCCAGCAGAGACTTATTTCACTTCATTATTTACAACATTCTTTGAAGAAGGCGTCTTCTGCTGTCGCCAAATAGCACAGCTTTTGACGATATATAACACAAAAAACATAATACAGATGAATGAATATTGGAGAAGAGGTGGTGTTGCCATCAACCTGTCTGGCTTTAATACACATAAAGGAACAAAAACTAAAATACCAGTTATGTATGAATCGTTTTTAAAGATACAAATACTTACTTATTGTAAAAGCAGAAGAATAAATTTTTGAAATGAGCCAGTGACTCGCAGTGCATTGGCTGCAAGCATTTCACTAAAAAAATAATTCAAGCCATCAGTCCCAAACGGTGTCAGAAGTTGAGTAAGTACTGGTTTTTCTAAATCAAGTACTTTGTACTTAACTTCAGTAAGTACTATTAAACCACTATATACCTAACTTAAGCCATATTCAGTTTTAGTTTCAGGTTGATTTCAGCTCCATTCAATCTCAGTTTCGAATTGATTTTAACCATGTTCAATGCTTATTTTGGATTAAATATAGCTAAAATATGTACTTAAAAATAATCATGCGGTACTTGATTTAGAACATTAGTACTTACCATAAATTTGACATTGATGGGAATTGATTTAAATATGGAAGGATTGATTTTTTTAACAAACACAAAGCTGCGAAGCTTCTTGCTTGTCTGCAGAAATCTGCGACCTCGGGGACGACTCTTAGTAGGCCACTCTAAAAATTCATTCATCGAGGCGCTCAAGAATTTGATGATTATCCGCTTGACTCGATGTTTGTTAAGTCTATTTGATCCCAAATTCGCACATAAAACTATACCCTCTACTTCCTTAATTTAACAACAATTTATACATTACTTTATCACTTTGCTGACTCGAACCTGCAGCCTAACTACTGCCAGTCCAGTCACTCTACAAAATCAGCTAGCGCAGCAAATAAACAATTGAAACAAACATCAATACTTATACAAGCACACTCAAGTGCAGATTGCAAATACACCCATTAATTTTTCGATTGATTTTTTTTAGTAGCACCTATTCGGCTTGTTGTAAGTACACTTTTGTGTCAAACATACTTAAATTTTGAAGTACGTTTTGTACTAAAATCAAGTAGAAAAAAAAAAATTGAATGTAGAACGAGTTTTTTCTTTGTGTGAGCCGATTTCAAGCTTATATATCTTAAGATTTTAAAGTACGTTCTAATTTTTAATATGAGAGACTACATCAAGTTTTGGGTACTATACGAATTTCAGCTTCTCAGTATTTCTTGCTATAGAGGCCAGGCAACTAAAGGGTCCGCCAAATAACTTCTTTTTTTTTTTTGAAAACAGCTCAAAACATCGAGTGTTGCCTCGGCTGTGTGGCACGTAGCGCCATTCTGTTGAAACCAAATGTTGCCAATATCCTCCTCTTCAATTCTTGTGAACAAAAGATCGTTCAACATGGTCCGATAACGATCGCCATTGACTGTAGCCGCCACTCTTGCTCATTTTCGAAGAAAAATGACCCAAGTATGCCTCTGGACTAAAATCTGCACTAAACGTTGACTCGTTTTGGGTGCGTCGACTTTTCAATGAAAATCGTGAAAATCGCGATTTTTGTCAATTTAGTTATCTCAGTAAATCGTTGAGAAAATCAAAAATTGTGCACCGATTTCAATGAAATAAAGCTCATATGATTCAAAATATATTTATTTATTTATTTATCCATCTAAGCCTATGGAATACAATATCCGTACAGGCTAATAATAATTTAATTACAAAATATATTAAATAAATCCTTATGTTCTAATAACAATTCAAAATCAGAATCAAAAATGCTAAAGATATTATTGATGCTATTTATTATATTAAGCTTAATGCTTTAAGACCAACATTGTGACTTTAGTTGCATTATTTTTTTTTATGAATTTTTATATAAGAATTTTATTTTTTTTTTATATAAAATTGTTATTTTTTTTTTTTCAAACCTACAACGATATCTCTGAAACTGCTCGTTCAAATTAAAAACAATGTAGGCACGGATTAAACATAATTTTGTTGACAAATTTCAATTTTTTTTTCCACTGAATATGGTGAACCGTTTTCAAGTTATTTAAATATTTGTACTGGAAGCGCCATAATTGTAGACATAACGGTATATCTCAAAAAGTCGAGCTGATACAAAAAAAAAAAAACCAAGTGCAGATTTGGATTCAGCGTCCCAAAGTACCTTTAAAATAACATTCAGTTCTTAAGCAACAAATACCTTGTTCCCTTGTGTTATTAAGCAACTAAATATATGTTTTTTAATTGTTTGTAATTTTCCTTAAAATTGTACTTCGATTGAACTCGATTTACTGTTTTTTGTTTGTCTACTATAATAATCATAAAATCCCAATTTTTTGTGAGCATTCCCACTAAACTTTTGAGAGTCATCTCATTAGAGATGTCCGTTCGTAAGAGGTTCTATGAAGATATTACCGAAAAACAAAACTAAAGCTGGTTAAGCTTTTCACATGCAATAAATAATTCGAGATTTGTGTGGAGCAATAGGAAAACTTAACTCTAACAAAATGTTTGGTGCTGGTATTAGAAACAATTGTAAACACGGAAAGTAAGCAAATTCCGACTTGGTATTGACCCTTTATAACGTTAAGTCTTATATTCGTGTTTACGTATGGCTGCAGCATTAAAGCAAACGGGATTATTGTCACATGCACTTATAACACAATTCTTCACCGTTTCTATGTTCGAAACGATGAAGCAGGGAATTGGCTTTTTTTAATTTTTTTTCTCCTGTCCTGTTTACTAATTAATTGCTGCAATTGATTAAAAGTTTTCGTTTTTTATCGAGCAAGAATAAAGAAACTTGAACTTAAAATAAAATAATTAAAAACTTGTTGTCTCTAGAGAAAAAGTTAAACAATTGTGTAAGCTAAAATCGTACAATTTGCAGGTGTGTTCTTTCTGTCACTGTGGTATTTCTATCATATCATGCTTTAGCTGCCGTCAAGTTACTGAGCAATAGTGGTACAACAATGTGTCTCCTTTTTCTATTATTTTCCTTTTATTACTCGATATCTTGTTGAACATGTTGAACCACAAAAAGGTGCTTTTAAGCTCAAGCTGCTTTACGAATATTTATTCTATTGAGTTGCATATTTAAGCGCATTTACCTTCAGCATAACAAGAGGATACGATAATACGGTTACTCTTTTTCCAGTATCATTGACTGTGCATGCAAAGTGACACATTAGTTTGCATGTACGTACATACGTGTAATGTACATTTTAAACAAAGTATATGTAATTCAACACTCCTTGCACTATTAATGTAATGACTTTGTTGTTGATGTTCTCTTTTTTTAGTTGTTTTGTTTTGTGTGTGTTTAACATTTTTTCTTTTATTGAATACAACAATTTATTCTTTTATACTCGTATGTAGTTATAGTTTATCGCTTTGTTGCAACATCAGACTTAACTTTGTTCGTAGTATGTGCAAAATTATGCTATTTTCTTTTATTGCTGTTTGTTTGTTTGTTGTTTTTTTCTTTACCGTCTACATTTCATGTAACATTTACTAGTGGTAAATGCGGATAAACACTGAAAAAGAATAAAAATGCCACACAAATATTTTATTCAGTTGAGGGATTTTCTATTTATTTTCTACTCTTTTGGATTTGTTTTTTTTTTTTTTTAAATTGAGCACAGAATGTAAAAATGCAAATGAAAAACAAATCATACGCAAACATACATTACATTCATACTACAGCTGCATATGTCGATAGGAAAACTTCTCGCAGTTGGTAACATTTTATAATTTATGCACAACTTTTTTCATTTTCATTTATTTCACGATTTCTAGTATATGTTTGAATATATACCATACAAATCTATGCGATTCATGGTATATATCATATTCAAAACATGTGTCCTACCAAAAGCTGCTCCAACTTAAAAGTTCACAGTACGTATACGTAATGTAATAACATACAGCTCATCCTTAAGAAAATTAATCATACGTGCCAATTCTACGATTGATGAACTTAACTTGGGATTTAAATACAAAATTAGTAAATTTTCCTTATTATTTAAGTTGGATTTTAAAAAGCTTTCTGGTTTACAGTCTAAAATTATTTTTAGTAATTAATTGTAATAAAAGTACGGCAGCACAATGTAAGTGTCAAAAAATTATCGATAACTCAATAAAAAACAGCTGTTTAAACAAATTTGGAAGCAAGTGAAATTGGGAAAAGATTAGAAAATAATAAATTGTTTTGTAAAAATTATTAAAATGAGTAGCAAAAGTGATGAAAGAACTCCCAATTTCACTACCACAGAAGTTGATTACCTTCTAGAAATAATAAAAAAATCAAATTATGTAACAAAAAAAAAAAACTGTGCAATTTTCTTCATTTGCAGAACAAAACCAAACTGTCAAAAACATATGGCAGTACGAAAAACTTAAATCGATTTTAAATGGGCACGGCAGGCCGTTTAAGTTTGATTTAAATAGCAACTGTTTGACTCAATTTTGTATTTAAATCAAATTTAAATTGAAATGGCTTTTAAAATCCAAGTCAAAAATTGGGGGTAAATATTTTTCAGCGATATGCGCTTGTACAGTGGAAATACAATAATATACAAATTCAATAAACTGACACTATGACGTTAAGTTTGTTGGCATTCAATTAATTTCTAAAAATTTGTTTAATTTGTTTAGCTCAAAATTTTATTAAATATTAAAATAATGTAGCAGACAAAATTGCAGCATAAATAATTAATTATAGCAGTTCAAAAATCTTGCTAACTTAAAGGTAAGTACTGTGTTCAAAACTGCGTAAAATGTTGAGCAACATTGAGTTTTTTGTACGGAAAATTTGACAGGTATCTAATGTTACCTATCCCGCGGTTTACGAGTTTTTCATTAAAAGTATGTTACATTGTTTTACGTTTGTAAACAAAACCCATATGTTTTGCAATTTGGATTGTGATGAGAAAAATTTAACTATAAAATAAAAAGTTAATTTTTTATACAAATACATCAAAATAAACAAAGAAGTCCCAAATAATTTTCTTTTTCTTCACGGCTGATATCAGTTCCCGCATTTCTGTCGCACTGAATTTAATTTTTTGGTTTTCTTTATTACTTTGCATTTCTTTTTTTTTGTCCAAAAAATTTTACTTAAATTTTCGCAATGAAAATATCAGCAGTCAGATGTTGCTAAAAATTTCACGTGGAAGAATTGATACTTCAAATATTTCGCAGCAAAAAGAGAATGTTACCAGATACATTTCATATGTTTTTCTCAAAATGAGCAGAGTACTACTTCTGCAATATTTTTTCACGAAAAGTTCATGCGAATTTTTTTCACATGTATTTTGGCAACTTTCCGCGTGGAATTTTAGTCAGAGTACTTACCTTAAGGAAGAAAAACAGGCAAGCAAAAAGTGTGCTTTGCTTTACAGTAATAACAAATTAAAGCTTATGGTCAGTTTTGGCCAGCAGTGATGTCCGCTCAGTGTACATTTCACGACATCTAGTTTTAAAATTTATGGTTGTCTAATTCCATTTGCGCTCCTTAAGAACAGCTTCAAAAACGATAGTTAGTTGAGTATTTTGATATGTGAAAAAGCTAACTTTTAACATAATTACAACTTGTGTAGGAAAAAATTTAATATCGAAACAAAAGTTATGAACCATATTTTACATTTACGGTATTCAAACGGTCTCATATTGTGTCATAATGTCAGAAAGTACTAACATTTTATAATAGTTTAAAAAAAAGTTTTGTTGTGCTGCAAACAAAAATAGTCATAAATTAATAGGACTTCATCGACTGTGTTTAGTGATTCGTCATAAGTTAACAGCATACATCTGAGGCGAACTAAATCAAATTTACGAAACCGTCAAATTTACTTGAATCAGCTATCAAAACATCTAAAAGATAATTTTCGCAAAAACTGGCTATTATTTTAGTTTTTTCACTTATTTTTGGCATTTTGAAAAACATATTTAAATTGCTTTCCTTTTCTTTAACAGCTGATTCATATTTGATATAGCACACTACTTTATGACAGGTTGCTCACAGCAGTCATATATTTTCGTGCTATTATTTTAAGACTTCTGACTTTAGGACGACCCTTTGAATACCGTAATTAACTATAATGTAATTGACTTACTGCAGGCTTGTAATAAAATTAATATTTTTTCAGTGTAATTGTTAGTGTTCATTGAACTATATATTTCAACTACAATTAAAGTTTTAAATGCTTTTCCAGTTGAAATCTTCAATGGGGTAAAATTTGTCTTAAAAGTGTGAAAGTTTTTGTAATATTTTAACGTTTTAAATAATTTTTAAATTAGCCTTCCCCTTAAAAACTCAAATGTCATTTATGTTTTCTTTCATTGAAATACAATATTTTGGAAGTGTTGAAGCAAATAGGAGCAAATAACATCGATACGCTGGTAAACGAAAAGAAAAACTATAAAAATTTTTTGCTTTGCCAATTTATTGTCAGAAATTAAAAACCCAAAAAAAACTTTTTGTTTTGCTCAATTTATTTCGAATTCCTTATTAAAGCAATTCGTACTCATTAAATCATGACATCATATTGCACAAGAACAATACTTTGCTGTCAATAGATGAGAGCATATTGTTTGTGAGTGTTTTCATGATGAAGTCAATTTTTAGCTGTCCGGTCAATTTCTAGTGGCTGCCTTACAGATGATGTATTCAATAACGAATGAACTGTAATGCATTGCAAGTTCATCTTTGCAGCATTTACGTTAGCCTGTTCTGCCACAGCCCTTGTTTTAATAGTTGTCTGTTTCTGTTTTCTCATCCTTTTGCCAGACTCGAAGTTCTGGTTGCTTGTGGTTTCATATAACCAGACATTTAGTTTCTTAGTCCCTTCAATGCAATTTTGAAGTTTTGTGTTTAGCAGGTTTTTTTTTTCAATTTGTATGGCTGTGTATTTTGCTGCTGCTGGGGTCTGTTGATATTTGAGACTTTTTATCGATAATTGAGAAGAGAGTTGAACGTCTGTCTTTCTGTATAAAAACGTAGTGTGGTAGTGTGGAAAAAAGACAGAAAACAAGAAAACACTTTACACTTAGTTCACATCACATATGAAGATTTGTCGCATAAAATCAATTACAAAATTACAGATAAAGAAAAGTGTGAAAAGCCAAATGCCCCACACCAGTCTCAGAATTCACACATTCGCCTCAGCCCTATTGGTCTTTGCAGTCTGGGCCCAGTTAAGTAAACAATATTAACAAAACTTTTTGCACACATGCAAACAGCCACACAAACACGCAAATAAAAAACTACAAGTTCATGCAAAGGAAACCACAAAAGTGTTGGTCAAGTTTTAAATAAGTACCTCAAGCCCAGCGAGATTTTTTCCCAAGCATTTTTAGTATGATAAAATAATTTTTCTTAATCAAGTTGTTAAAAGAATCAACTGTTTTTTGACATAGTGGCTATCACTTAACTCTGTAACTAACAGGCTTTTGAAAGACAAAGTCACTCACACCATTGTTAACTAAGCCCCAATTTTCCTTTTGATGTTGACTGCCAGATGATTGTATGGCAAGAGAGCTGGCGGGGACGACCGCAATGAGCCATGCGAGTTTATTTGAGTCTATGAAATTGTTTGACTGCAGCATCCCCAAAAAATTTCTTACAAAGGTATTAAATTTTCAAATCAAACATGAATCTCATCAGAAACAGAAATGAAACCGTAAAGGATCGAATGGAACTAGGGTGAAAGAAAATGTTGGAGGGAACGAATATTTTGATATCAGTATATCTTTTAGCCTACCACATGAATTAATAAATGCTCACAAAACCTCTAAAAAGACATGCATTCGTATATAAAGGTTAACACACACTGGCAAGTACAAACCCACACAGTGTAATAGGAACGTATTCCTTTTCTAACCGTTCTGGACTAACCGTTTGGTGGACTCAAGCGGGCGACAAATTTCTATATATCACTATTCTTACGATTTTAAGGGAATGGGTAGGAGTAGCAGGATTTCTTCCAGTAAATAAAATCCTGGTTTGCTGAACACGTTATAAAAGTTATATTTTTATTATGAAAAGGATTTTGATAAGCGGGCAATAAATCAATATTTATACATAATTCATCTAGCGATATTTTGTAACTATATAATTATAAATTGAATTTAACAATGCATTTCACTGTTAAAATACTTGAACTGCTAAGCTTCTCGATCTGTTGAATTCACTTTCTGTTTTATACTCAAGCAGGATTACTAAAAAATGTTAAAGCAGTTGGAGCATTAATGAAATAACACAGGGATGGAAAATGCTATACATTGTTTACTCCCAGCAAGTATATACGCCAACTCTAATGCTTGATTAGGCTAAAATAGTTTCCATTAAGTTAAGACGTTTCGTCATAGTATTATCTTGAATTTTTACAAGCGTGTTTGGTATTTGCTTTCGATTCTATAAAGTTCAAAAGGCCCTAAATCTTATGCTGCTTTCTTTTCTACAATAAGTGCATTGAAAATCAATGTTGTTTTGCACAAGATATACATACAGATGATTACTGCTTTTAGTATTTTTTTTTCTTATTCACAATTCTAACGAAGTTTTCTTTCAACTTTAATCTGACTAAATTATTAAAACTTACATTTAAGAAAAAAAAGCAATAAAGATGTACACGCCTTTAGTTTCACTCAAAAAGAAAAATCTCTTAAAGAACAATAAAGATCAACCCGATTTTTGCAACGGATGTGACGTTAGCTTTTCGAACATTGTCTTGGGATGAAGAAATGTATTAATTCAGGTCCAATAATGAACCTTTTCAAAAAATGTTTGTTGTATTTTTCAGCTGTCTATATGCCGACGACATCTCGTTGGTGCTAATCAACTCATCAGTAGACTTGAAAAATTCTTAAAAGTTTGTTTGAAACTTAACTACTCATTCCATAATTTCCATGAACAGAATGAGAATCAGAAATGTTCAAACAAACCTTTAGCACAGCAAACATTTCTTTTTTCGTTTTGCATCACTTCTACTTTTCTTTGCAACCTTCTACTGATGAGTTGATTAGCACCAACGAAATGTCGTCGGCATATAGACAGCTGAAAAATACAACAAAAATTTTTTTGAAAAGGTTTATTTTTGGACCTGAATTAATACATTTCAATTGGCTCTTAAAGCAAATAAATAATTAAGTTCATACTTGGGATGAAGATTAAGGGTGAAAGTTCTTGGTCAGTATACTAAAACATCTGACTAGCCTTTAGCTCTAATTATTTAAAACCTGGTATTGCTTAAAACAAATCACTGAGACACAGGAGGAAACTGTTGATGTTTCGAGCATTTCGCATTCAGATGCATTGAAAAATCCATTATTTTTGAAGCTGTTTATGAATAGGATTTGTTATCAAATGTTTATTAAAACTTAAGCTTCATGAACTTGACTTTTTGGACTGCCGCTATTTTTGATGTCACAGGTGCATTCATTTAACTTACAGCCGAGTTCATCACGTTCAACTTTAGCCGCTGGCACAAAAGCCAGTGTAATGGGTTGACGCATTCAATTGTAAGTTTTTTGTTAGCATCAGGTAAATATGCTAATAAAACTATTATCGAAGAGACATTACTTTTGCAAATTTTGCATAGACTATGTATGGTCTTACTAAGAAATATTGAAGTAAAATTAGGAAAAATGTTAGGCTTAATAGCACTTGGACCCATTTCATAGAATGAATTCGTACATAGAACTATTGTATTAGCGGAACTCACCCTTCATTGCAAATTGCCCTTGCAGACCTTGCAGATATTGCAACCGTAGCAAATGTGCCATAGTCTGCAACACTACAAAATGTATGAAACCGAGATTTGCATCACTTGAGCAAATATGCATAACTAAAAACCATTGCAGATCCGTATTTGCAAATGTTGCTAAATGCTAAAACAGCTGCTTGTTTTTCTACATTTCAGCACGTAAACTCCTGCGCTCAAAAAACTGTATGACGGCAAGGCCGCCACAAAACATGCCAGTGCTGGAATTAAATTAATGCTAACGTTGCTCAAAGAAGCATTTACAAAATAGTAAAAAGTGAATATTATAGCTGTTATTATGGATAATTTTTATTAAATTTTATAAAATAACCAAAAAATCGGGCGGTTGCTTCACGTGCAAATTTTATCGACGGCGTTGCTTTTCAAATATTGGCTGCGGCTTAGCTTATCTCATGCGGCAAACTCGCTTTATTAAATTTTGTAAACAAATAAATAAAACAGGGAGGAAAATGAATACGGAAGAAAGCAAAAATAAAATTAAGGCAATTAAACAAAAAGTCAACAATAAAAGACGGCCAACGAAAACTTCCTCCTAA
This sequence comes from Sturmia bella, assembly GCA_963662145.1. Classification (NCBI taxonomy): domain Eukaryota; kingdom Metazoa; phylum Arthropoda; class Insecta; order Diptera; family Tachinidae; genus Sturmia; species Sturmia bella. Next base: position 48,560,345 of record OY759172.1, on the reverse strand, counting down.
ACTTCCTTCTCAATTTGCAAAACAAAGATATTCATATTTCCCATTACTCTAAAATCAGCTGATATAACTATTTTGCTAAACACTTGAAAAAGACACTCACGCTTTGTAGCAAAAAATCATGCTATATCTGCTAAAATTGCAGATGTGCAACCAAGGGTGATTTCCGCTATTATTATTTTATTTTAGCAATGCTAAAATATATTCATATATAATCACTAGACAAAGTGTGAAAGAAATTTTATTTTATCGTACCGTCTAAGGTAATTAGAAAACATTTCGCTGGGCTAAAGAAAACTACAATTCCTTCAATATGTCGTCAATGTGTGGCTTTTCCGATTGAATTTGTTCAATAAACAACACAAAGAACATAAATAATGACTTTGCATACTGTTGAGTTTATTTCTTGCACGCTTCCTTCGATCTGCCCTCCAATCCTCTTTGGAACTCATTTATCTTCTTTATTTGTTCTTTTACTACTGCAATATTGTTGACTTAAGACGGTTTGAAATATGCACGAGTTTGTAGCATAAAGCAGAAAACAAAAAAACCAATTAATTACTGATGAACCAATGAACGGAAATGGTATTTAAGGAAAGAACAAAGGACACTTTTGAAATGAATAAGCATTAAACAAACATATTGTTGCTTCTTAACTTTCCTTATTTTCTGAAATCGCTTTAATTAAAGTATAACGGCCACAGTCATTAACAGAGGCTAAACTTGTGTGCTTTAAAGGAACTGGACATTTTAATAGAAATTAAAGCCGTTTTAATAGGAATGAGTGTACATAAGGAAACATATATTTCCATGGCAACAGAAACGTAATTTCAATTGATACTCATTTTTACAAATGCGTTTTTGTGTTTTTAGACCTGCCGATATTTTTCCGGAAATTATTGGAATTCTTATTATTTATGTGAATATTTTGTTGCTTCTTTATTTAATTTGCTGCGCCGTACTCAGTTCTCGATGTCGGCTTAAAAACTTAACACGGTTGCAACATGCAAACATGGACAACATCGGAATGCAAAATAATAACAACATTTCATTGCAACTAAATCGAATCAGCTTCATTATCGGTATCCTGCGGTTTCCAACAATGTTCATACAGGTCTTACGGCAACAATGTGTGTGAGTTAGTCATCTGCATATGCACGTGTACACACACACACACACACACACACACGTGTGCAGTGGGCGAGTGAATACGGATCAGTAAGCTTGTGTTGCATGTTTTTGCTTTTATTGTTATTCCTGTAATTCAATGCATGTTTTGTGGGTTCAAATGAAAAGGAATACATTGCTATTACACTGTGTGGGTTTGTATGTGCGAGCGTGTGTTAACCTTTATATGCGAGTGTATGATGTCTTTTTAGGGGTTTTGTGGTGACAATTGCAAATCGTCATTTGGTTTTTCATACCATGAGCATTTACTATCACTATTTGATGCATATTTGTGTGCCCAGCATCTCTTAAAGAGCCGTTGCTCAAATCTGAATTGTATAAAACGCTGAACTCTTCAATTAGTACTTTATAATTATATTAGGTTTTATAAATGAGCTTAAGGTCACTCAATTCTCAATAAATATATTTTCTATTTATTGATAAATTTTTTCGATATTTCGATACGCCTTTGTGTATCTTCTTCAGGAAAACACATTTATCAATAAATAGAAAATATATTTATTGAGAATTGAGTGACCTTAAGCTCATTTCTAAAACCTATGTTTTCGGGCCGCCAGTACAACAGACCAGCTCACTTGGGTCCCAACAGGTCCCGTTGTGATTTCTAAAACCCAACAAAGTTAAATGAAAAGGTCGAAGAACGAGTATCCAGAACTTTATAATTATATTATATTTCCTAAAGTTCCAGCCTAAGTCCACAGAGCGAATTTGAAAATCGACAGCGGAGACCACCCAGACATCATACTGATTATGTTAAACATTGATTCGTATACATGTTCTGTTTTAGTGAGGAAGAATTGTTATATTTCACACCGGTAACACTATATACATATGTATATGTACATTACTGTTCCATTTTTGATTCGACTCGTCTTCGAATTATACGCCAGAATATTAGATACTTATTTTTAATCATTCAATTTGTAACGTTTAGAAAATATACTTTTATAAAAATACAATTCGTATATTTCCTTTTTTATTACGGAACTATAAGCCATACAAAAAAAAAAAAAAAAAAAAAAATCTACATTCCTGAAGAAGATATCCATTGTGATATCGAAATATTGAATTTAATAAATATTTTGTAAAAAACAAGTGACCTAAGGCTCGAACAATTAGAATACTGAAGAACGAAGGTCGAAGAATTAACATCAAGAACGAATTTGAAAATAGTTTATCTTGTGTATTTCAATACTTTTTGTAAATGTGCTTCATGAATAAACTCCGTCATCGGTATTCATAAAAAATAAAACACATTTTACAACAAATTTTTCATGCAAAATTTTTTCTAAAATGTATTTGAGCAACGTTTTATTTCTTATGAATACCGGTGTGTATATTTAAAAATAGTTTACAAGTAATGTTTCGTATACCATATTGTATTTATACTTGCGTGACTGAGCTGAGTCGAACCAGTGTCGATTTGGAAACACGGGAGCCTGAGTTAAAGGATGAGTGTTGACGAGATATGTGACGGCTTCGAAACAGTTAGTTGCCCATATAGCTAATGATACCTGAAGTGTTTTTGTCTTATTTGATTAATATCAAATAAGACAAAGTAAAATTCCTTATACACCGTACGACCTTGTGGCAATTGCAGTCGATACACGACGCAATTGCAGTCGAAGAGAACAGTGAGCAAACCTTAACATGTGACCGAATTTGGCCTGCGTTTTTCGTTCTTGGCTCTTCTGGACGCTTCCATTAGGACAATGGGGCTTTGGTTTCAATGTCACTGTCTTACACCCATGATTCGTTACCAGTTATGACCTTTATGCGGAAATCTGGATCGCCATTGACGATGTTCAACAGCTCCCAAGCGATGTCCATGCCACATTGTTTCTGCTCAAAATTTTGCAATTATGGAACAATCTTGCAATAGATCTGCAGTTAACAGACAAGTAATCCGATTGTTTTGATACTTCATATAATACTTAAGGCAATATCGCTGAATATAAATTTAGACTTGCTTATGAGTTTATAAGCAATTTCGCACTTTTTTTTTTTTGAGTTGAAAAATTCATTTTGGTCTCTGTTAAAAATTTGTAGCTAATTTGGGAATTTTAATTAAGCCGTAATAGCAACTAATAAAACTTTTAAAATCAAAGCGTAATTATATAAACTTTTATATCAAAATAATCACTAATCGTAAAGAATTCTCTGTAAGCTTTATCATCTGACATTGCTGAGCAATGTTTATGATGTTTAAACATTTTTCATATCACTTCAGTAAGTGCTCAACAAAATTACATGAACGTTTTCAACAATATTGTTAAAATAAATCGCAGAATATACTGCTGATTTGTCAGACTTCTATTTACATGCGTACATGTAAATGAAAATGCTTTTCAACATTTGCTATATTTTACATACTCGCACATAAAATGGAAGATTTTACAAATTTATCCTGCCAATCAACATGTGAACTTAATAGAATTATATTCTACACACGAACACATACAACTAACATGACAAAGTCTGTAATATACTTATAGCAATACTATGTCTAACTGGCTGATACACTTATGCATTTATGTGTAAGCGTTTATTGCAAATTTATATTTTACTACAAATAGTTGCATTTATTTCAGAGCAAATTTTATGTGTCTGCATTACTGCAGTTCAAAATTGTTCTTAACAGCTGAACTTCATGCATAAATGTATATTAGCATGCATCTTATTTTGGAAACAAATGAAATAGTACTGTGATTTCTCCCGAAATATTATCGGTAGTTAAAAACCATGCGGTGTAATATGTTTAACAAAGTGCATACGAAAAGCCTTGGCCCACTAATTGAATGAAGAAGTGGGAAATATTCACGAACTGTTTCATAAAAGCCTAGTGGCTAAGGGACTGAAAGTCATTGGACTTTTGGTTCAACATTTTCTAAAACACACCACGCTGTGGGTATTTTTATGTTTATTCTTATTATATTCTTAGCTAACCCCAGGTTTACAACGGGACCTTTTCTAGGACCCAAGTGAGTCGGTCTCAGGACCGCCGGCCCTCGTAACATAACATAACCCCAGGCTTCATCTGGAGAAGCCAAATGTACAACTCGTCCCTATTAGTTTCTTGCCCGAAAAATTTCCTTGAAATATATAAAACCTCTGTCATCCTCATTCAGGTGTACTCCCTACCTTTACAGATTTTTCCCTCGTTACTCCCTGGGCACCTTTAGGGGACTCATATGTATGGCCAAGCAGCATTAGTTTTTTCTTTCTTACGTCTTTTCAAAATACATCCACTTTTTACATCTTCTCACACACTTTTATAATGTGTTTGTCGTCTGTTGGGCCAACTACACTTTTAGAGGAGTAAAATGTAAAACTGACACACCCATTAGTTTTCTTTGGCAATGTTCGCTGCCTGTCCTTTTTTGGTCTCCCTGGGGTACTACATAACTTCTGACGTTCCCACTGGGCTTGGTGCTGTGCTGACCAGGGTAAAAAGTGGCAAGATGCTTCGATTATCTAGATGCGAAAAATATTAAGTTGGTTTTGAGTTGTTGCCGTGTGATGTAAGCAAGCTGGCATAAGTGAACCAGGATGGCTCTTCAGTGTTGCTCTGGCTGGTTGAAAGCTGTATGTTACCTTAGGATTTTGGGCAATGACTCGCGGTCGTGTGGTGCACATATTCGAGGACTCTTCGTTGCAGGAAAAAAATGGGACAGTCCAAGCTTTTCAAAAAGGGGCTATCTGACAGGCCCAAAGAAGGAGTAAATAGAATACCGTGCGAGCAGTATGACTTATTAAGCTGTTGGTGGTGGTGGTGTAATGGTAGACATTACACCTAGAGGGTTGATCTATCGTTAGATATGGCCATCAAATCAGGCACTGATGTAATTCATACCGTAATCTGCATTTCTGAGGGCTGGTATCATATGAAAATAGCAAAACTTAAGAAAGTTAGAAAAAAATTATGAAAGCAAAATAGAAATAAACGAGGTCAGTTGAATAAAGAAAAGTTTGCAAAGCCATTCTTCGAAAATACACACTCTAAGGAATGTTGGGGAGAAAACCTATGGGGCCAGCCATACATTATGCTTTTTCGAAAGGACCCTAGTAAGATTAATAAGATATAAATTATATTTTTGTATAAAAATACCTACCGAATGGGCACACAATGTAAATGTAGCTAGAAAAATAGTGAAAGTAAAGTAATCGATCTGGGTTTTGTTTCCCAGAAATCAGCACATGGCGCTTGTGGAATATATTGAGGAATTTTTACCGTAGCTTGTGTGCGGAGTCTTAAAAATTTTACAAAATCTTTGTTCTTCAATTTCCAATTTTTTTTTTTAATTAAGGACCTCCCTAGTATGTATACATATATTTAATAAGGTTCTATCTACTATATGCTTACACTTAAAGCTAATCTTGCAAAATTACTCATTACACTTAAAACTTTAATGCAATTTTAATTTATCGTTGTCTTAAAATAACATCTTTTTTCTCGTCTTAAAGGCATCAAAATCTAAATAATTGTGTCAGATTTAAATTACAATCAGATGATTATGACGTAGATAAGTAATTTGCAATTGTTTATTTATAAGCATTTCATATGGAATTTTCTCCTTCTGTTTCTTTTGTCCAAAAATTCATGTTAATTACACATTTTAATTTGGAAAATTTTCATTCAAATATGGGATTATTAGATTTATCTCAAGGTTGATGTGTCACATATCAACTTGAAAATTATTTAAATATTACTTTGTTGAGAAAGTAGAATATACTAATTCATAATTTAATAATTTTATTTATCAAATAGTTTTAAAGCTTCAATAAAAACCATTCAAACTTTGACAGTTGGCAGCAGGAATTGTGTTAACAAGATTTTTTGAATTCATGAACCTCATATCGTTCTACCGCTAATATGCGTGCTTATTCCGGCTTTTGAGTTGTTCGAATGCTTATAAACGTACTAAAGGAATTCCCTTAGTCTAATCCGCATTTCGTTTAGTCTATACTATAATGTAAATTTCTAATAATAGCTCTCAAATATACTTTTTTCCGCTCGGCTTGAAATCCCATCGGCAATTTTATTTAATAATTTAATTTTAATAACATGTCGTAGTAGCAAAGAAGTTGTCTTAATGATCCAAACATATTTCGTTACATTCGTTAAAAAGTCTGTAGAGGACTTTACGAAAATCGCTTATTTTCCTTATTTAAGTTTGGAAATTGAGGATAAAAATAAGTCGCCAGCTTCTCATAGGGTTTGTAAAGTGTGCTATGAACATTGAAGGCAGTATCTGAATGGTTAAAGACCTCGTATGAAATGCGGAGTGCCTATGCAGTGGGAAGAACAAAAAACCTTTTACATGAGTACTCCTCGTCTGCTGTGTTAAGTTACGTGGAATTAATCTGAAAAAATTATTGATTCAGTCGCAGAATCAGCCAGAAGGCCTCTACCGCATTTCCAACCCAAACTAGATGGTCCAAATAGAAGATAAAGTACTACTCACCAGCATACTAAAATTGTTTTCACTGTAGTCAAGCAAACCTATTGGCTAGGTATAAATGCAGTCCACAGAAGACGTCCCTTCAGAAGTTGAGATTGTCAAAAGGATTCTGATGATATAACAGCTATCAGCTGACATTGTAAAGCGAAATAATAGAGCAAGGTCATGAGCAGAGCACTGAAGAGAATTGGATCCATCACCATTCAAAACTGACAATATAATCCAAAAGGAAAATGAGTCCTAACAAAAGCAGCAGATTAAAAACCGAGAGCAGCTGAAGGAAATATGAGTAGGTGAATTTTAATCCCATACTGTTGGTAAGCGATCACGCTTGCATCAGAGCACAAAGCTTTAAGTTTAAGTACCACAACGATAGTTTGTACCCATTATAATTACTATTCTTTTACAAGGCGCCATATGAGAACTTAATATGCTCCCCAGGGAAAAATCCACTCAATTCCAGATCTTCTCAGACTGTATAGCTGTTCCAATGCTATTACCAAATAAAGGCTGGGATTTTGTACATTAGCAAAAAAAAGTCCTAGAGGTGAAGAATAACTGAGAGCACACGATCTGCACAAGGAGCAGAAAACAGCAATCACTGAGTTACCATTACCCCGAAGAGTTTTCAGTGGAGGATGAGGGTTAACAGGTGATACTTTGTAAGCCATTTATTAAATCTTTATGTTCAAGCCATACATATTGATTGGCTCGGGACGATAAAAACTTTTGAATATTTCCATGCCTTATACTCTGTTCAAGTAGACATTTTGAATTGAGTCAATATTCCGTGTAATATGAAAATGGTTTTGTTTTTTTCATATATAAGATTTATTTATTTATTTATTGATTCCTGCTATATTTTACAAAATAAGTTTGTAAGATATACTTATATATGAGATTTAGTTCACGCAATAACCCCTAGGGAAAAAAAAAAAAACTTTCCTATACCTCAGATGACGAAATCTCTCAGATTGTTTATATAAAAAAAAAACGAAACAAAAAACTTGATAATTTCCAGATCTTTAGAAAATCCAGATCCTTAAAGTATGCTAAAGTATTGAAAAGCTCACTTTATACAGTGTTGCATTTTAATTTTGCTCAATATTTGAAACAGTTTTGTATTAGCTGAGCAATAATTTATAGCCTTCTGAGCTCAATAATGCGATAATTGCAGTAAAAGGATCTATCTGAGCAAGGTATCATACAGCTAAAGCTAAAACACACACACACACAACTTTAAATGCTGAGAATGTGGTGGTTATAATTTACTGTGGGCCTGAGTTGTGTAACGAATTCGACAACAGGTTATGCATGAAAACATAGGACATAAGACTCTCACTATCCTCAAAAAAACCAAAATTGATAGCTAAATCTAAAAGAATTCTAAGCCAATTAAAACAGTGCTTTAAAACGGCCACACTCATACTATTTTCAATAATATGAAACGTAAAGAAATAATGATTTTGGAAATTTTTTAAAGATTGAACGTATTATAAAAAACCTTGTCACACGCTTACACTTTCGGTACCCGCTATCACACTTTGTGAGCGAACATGTAATTTGTAATAGAACGTGTGATTGTGTGGGGTAGTGAGTTATAGTATTTATTTATTTTCTTGGCTGCTAAATTGATTAAATAAATTTTAATGTGTGAAGCCCTGGAAGGAACGACGAGTAATAAGCAACCAACAACATATTGAGAATTATTTAAAAAATTCAAATGTTAATACAATTACGCAAAAAATGTTTGCATTCATTGTAACGGTGTGTAAATTTTACAGGTATATACCTTTTATATCACAAATAATTTGTTTTTATCAATAGTGTGACTATATATTCTAGTTTTGCACTGTGATTGTATACAGTTTTCAAATCATCTTACCTGAAAAAAAGAGAGAAAAATAAATCAAAATATTATTTTTGCATCTGTATTTGTAATTATTCAAATTTCAAGGTGTTAAAATAAACAAAAAATATTTTTATGCATGATGCCATTTCAATAAAATCAAATTTATGATGCAAGTTTACGTCCTCAAAGGCATGTGACATACTTTGCACAGTGGTTTTGTTTAGCATGGTATGATAGGGCCGAAAAAGAAGTAAGGATCTTACATCATTTTTTTTTTCAATTATCATTACAAATACAGAAATAAGAAAGATTTTTTCTGCTCAAATTGTATTGATAAGCATTTGCAAGGGCAAGTTGAAAGGCGAGTAAAGTTGAAAATTAATTGGCTGGGGAACGTATCATGTCCACCATGACTACCATTAGGGTACCCATTATAATAGGACACTGCCGGATGGGTACACATGTGAGAAGACTAAATCTTCCGAAAAAAATTTCGGTAGAAATTGAAAAAAATTAAGAGAGGGAGGTGAATATTTAACCCTTGCTCTACCAGATGTGTACACACTTAAGAAGATTAAATCTCCCGAATGGACATTTCTTCAAAAGTTGCAAAAATGCAAAGGAGGTGAGTATTAAGCCCTTGCTCTGCCGATGGTCAGCTGTCTCCAACGTTAGAGCAAAACATGTGGGCAGACCGGCACTGTATGATTTAGCGGATGTGTTAGCATGAAGGTTAAATAGAAGGAATGTTTTATCGGCTCATCTTGATCTTGGTCAAAGTAGAACCCATGGGTGGTGTGTATGGGCAAAGTCGTACTGCCTCCTAATGTAGCACAACAGTACGAATTCAGGATCCAAGTGAGCTGGCCTTAACCACTGGCAGCCCGAAGAACATAACATAACAAACCGTGGCGGTCATAAGTAACTTAATTGCAATTTCACTGCCAATATTGGTAGCAATTAATGATGAAAATATTTGCTGTTACACAAAAATTTAATTTTAGTGGGTACCACCGCTAAAATTCAACTGATGTGCAAATTTAGTTGTCACAATGAATATGTTTTCTCTGTGTACATATAACTTAAAAAGAAAAAAAAAAACTTTTTCTTTACAAACTGTAAGTTAATATTATATTTTAATTAGCTCCTAATTAACTGCTTAACGTCTTACTTTATACAAAGTTAAATGTATTTAATTTAATATTCTTCGAGAAAAAGCTGCTTTTGAACTCAAACATCTTTAAGTTGAAAATGAGAGTAAAATACTGAGACTCAATGTGTCATAGAGCACTACTTGTGTTGCTTTCAGTATTTCATTTTTATACGTTATGCATTGCTTTAATTTCTTATACTTTAATGGCTGTGATTGTAAGCGAAAACCAATACAGATTTAATGGTACCAAATTAAACAGGTTATAAATCTGAGCCACATTCGTATACACACACAGCCACAGAAAATGCTCAAATAATAATTTATTACACTCAAACAGATATTGTTAGTATAAATAGAGATTTTTACAAATATGTAATAAATCGGCTTTTCATGCAATCAAAGACACGACTGAAGGCAATAATTAAATTATCACTGTTTTTCGAGTATTCAGTTGCATTTTCAATTTCACGCCAGTGAAAATGACAAGTTTTTTAAACTTGAGCACATATCGGTAGCAGTTTTAATCAAGCCTGTCTTAAACATTATTTCTCTTAATTTTCCTTTCTGTTTCTCGAAACTATAATCGTTATTTACCTTTTTAATTGTTATTCACTTTGTATTGATAATGCTGAAATTCACCTTCAAATTTAATTCGCCTAAACGTAATCAAGTACTTCAATCGCATTATTTTCGTGTCTGACTTTGATTTGTTCACATCGTTTTTTTGCTGAAGTGCTGTATTCATTATGCAAGTATTTATTTAATTTAAATAGAATATCAAAAATACATTTCTGGCATTCAAAGTACATATTTATTTTTAAAACGCAAAATTACGTCAAGTCTAGTAGAATGCTAATGCTAGATCCCTTGCTTGGGAAAACTTCAAAAGACTTGTGCCGCTATTTTTCGCTTATTTTGCTCAAAAAGTTTTCAATTGATTTTTGTTCTATTTTGTAGCTTGTAATCTCTCACAACAGCTTTTCTAAAAATTTCTTTTTGCACAAACTAGAGATGTGCGCATGAGTACTTTTAGGTTCACCTCTCACGCAAGCTCACATGAGAATAATTTTCCACGCTCACTTTCACACACAACAATTGCTTTTGAGCCCTACGTCCAGCTCGCTCACAAGCGTTATTTTTTGAACCATACATTTTTACGCACAAATTTTTTAAATCACGTAATTCCACGAACAAAAACCAAAAAAATGCTCACGATTTATCACGTTTCTGTTGAAACAAAATATAAACGTGAAAAATGCACTCACGCAAGATTTTCTAAAATTTAATTACTTGTCGCACAACATTTTCACAACTAATGCACATCTCTAGTACACACACACACACTTTTTGGTGTACTTTAGTATTCTTTGTTTCCCTGACAATGACGCCATTGTAAGGTGTTGAGAATACTTGATCCACACAATATGACAATATCGCTTAATATTCATATAATTACAGGGCAGACGATAACCAGTTAACTTCCAACAATTAATTGTTATGTAGTAATCTGCTAGTGCGTTTTCTTCAAATAGTGCCAGGAAGAAATTATAAATTCTGACGATTGCTTAAACATATATAATATTATATTTATTTATTTGATTTCAATACAAAGAAAGCCTCATGACCAATAATACATGTATTGTTAGTTAATACATGTATGTAAATTAATTTGACTAATTCTAAAATTAAAAACTAATTGCTAGTTAGAAGTTCTATATATTTTTGAAACGAAGTTCCTTAACGCGGCTTGCTGGTAGTGGAAATTAGTAGAAATCGTCACGAAAGCGTGTGAGCTGTTTATATGCATTGGTGTACTGTCGACTAGCAATTGTGTATGATGGGCGGTGTCTCCGCTGACAGCAGCGAAGACACCGTTTTGTAGCAGATTGACAAAAAAATACTGCATGTGTCTAAAGTAAAAAATAAAACGTTCCAAAAATTTAAAGAATCACAAAATTTCAAAATTTCAAAAACAACACAAAATAAAACATACAAATTTCACCTTGTGTTCCATTCAAAGATGAAAAAAAACGTAAGGAACTTTGTTCCTAACGGGGGTCCCCCGACCGCATTTCTTTTTTTTTTTTTTTTTGCCAATATTGTAAAATCTTACAACTGCCTGTACATAAGTTTTGGCCCGGTCCTCTTGTGGACCTTCCACAATGCAATAATATTCTAAGAGACGGTCATAATATCAACTGCTTCCACAAAACCACTAATTCACTATTTTATCTGTGAGTGTATTTTGTATTTTGCTAAAATTCTACATCAAAATGGATGAGCAAAAGAAAACTTATAAATGTAGTGTTCTTACAACAGATTTTTGCAAGCTCACAAAAAAATATTAACTTTTTGTAAATATAAATGTGTGAAAATACCAACATGAGTTTATGTATTTAAATATAAAAAAAAAATAATACTTTAGATCGTATACCATGCAGCTTCTGCAATGTTTGTGTTCTGGGATGCCGTAGAAATTAGTTACACTTTATTTAGAGATTATTTACGCTTTAAGTTGCCTTTCAACCGTTGGATGGGAGACACCAACATTCACACCGTCAAATGAAGTTACAAAGAGGAAGGCATTAACTAAAGAATCGCTATTGAAAAATAGTGTTATGTTTTGGGAATCCTAGCAAATAAAGTAGTGTGACAACAAGCACACCAAGTAAATAGAAACAAAGGTATGTATGTATGTATATGTCTATGTGTTGAGCACAAACATTATAAGGATAACAAACTAAATTTGTACGCACGCATTTGACAACATGTTAAGATAACATCAGGGAATAAATTTTCTTCACACATGTCTTTTCCAACTCAGACCAACAACGCCGTCACCAACGACAAACTGATAAACTGACAGTTGTTGCCTTGGGTAGCTATTTCATCTCTCCCTTTCGCCCCTCCCTGTCTTTCTCTCTCCCACACTGATGGCAAACACATGATAATTGCCTATGAGACGTAAAGATAAAATAAATTACATTAAATTTTGTTCGTCATGTTTCCATGTTTTCTAAAACTTTTCTCTTTTTCTGGCTTATAACGTATTTTCTTTATTGAAGTTTGCGGTACTGCTGTTGTAGTGGTGGTGGTGGTGGTGATGTGGCCACAGCTAAAGGATGAAATCTTTCAAAAAGATTGAATTAAAGTAGGTGAGAATGCGTGTGGTCTACATTTACACATGTGAGATTAACTGTTGAGAACTGTAAGTTATAATAAATTTTAATTTAAAGAAATTATGCAAATCGGTTCTTTAAATGAATTCTTTTGAAACAATCCGAAAGAGGTTAGAATATTAAGAGCATGCAAAAAAAAAATATTTTTGGAAAAAGGCTTTGGAATAGAAATAATTTGCTTATTGGTTTTATTCTCTTATCTGGTCCGCACAAATTTTTGCACAACAGATGAGGAACTCAGAGATTACAGGACAATAAAATATTACATATGAAAACAAATAGTGTTAGAATTGCTCAACTGATGCCTGCTGTAAGGGTGTTCTTCAACACTTTAAAGGGCTACATTTGCATTTTGGTATTTCTCTGTTTACATGTTGTTTGCACACGGGATAAAAAAAATATGAAAATCTAGAAAATACTCGTAAATGAGCTTTAAGTTAAAAACGATGAATACAATTCAATAAGCAATTGCAATAAATAGTATTTAAAGAAGTCTCATGTAATAAACATGTTGCACATAAAATATAGAATTATCTTGTTTCCATGTCTTAAAAACGGAGTTCGAAATATAATCCATTTTCGAAATTCTTCTTTTTATTTTTGGAACGAAGTTCCTTAACGCGGCTTGCTGGTAGTGCAAATTAGTAGAAATCGTCACGAAAGCGTGTGAGCTGTTTATATGGATTGGTGTGTCTTTAAACAATTGTGTATGTGTCTCTGCTGCTGTCAGCGGAGACATCTACCAATAAATATTAATTAGTTGTGAAAATGGACACTATCAGTTGATAAATGTCACTAAAGTAAAGTATGTCACAACAAAACACAGCAATATTGAAAAATTTTCTTCGTTTTGTAGCAGACTGACAAAGAAATACTGCATGTGTCAGAAGCAAAAAAAATTAAACGTTCCAAAAATTTTAAGAATCATAAAATTTCAAAATTTCAAAAACAACACAAAATAAATCATACAGATTTCACCTTGTATTACATTCGAAGATGAAGAAAAAACGTAAGCAACTTCGTTCCTAACGGGGGTCCCCCGACCGCATTTCTTTTTTTTAAATATGTTTCTCAATAAAATTGGCATATAAAGTTTTCCCAAGTTGAGTTTTAAATCTATATTTGTACGAAAACTGATTTTTTCAAACTCTTTTGCTTGCTGTTTTTTTTTTCTAAACTGAATTCGACATCGAATTCGAAAAAAATAAATTTTCACCAACTAAATAATTTCTAAATTAAATTTTAAAATTATTTTTGCGTCTTGAACTGCATTGTTTATTCGACCTCTTTTTCTATTACTATTATTATCATTTGAGGCCAATGACAGACCTAAACAGCTTTTGTGCAAACTTTGTTAACGTTGGACTGTGAAGTACACTATTAGCCAATTTCGTTAGGGCCGTAGGTTTGATGCTACATAGGGTCTTGCAATCTAACCACCCAGCCCATAGGCGTGTTTCGGCTGGTATACGCAGGGTGACATTCACAAAGCATGTGTTTGGACTTTTTCTTCGCTTCATTAAAGAGTCTGTTGTAATTTTTTGCTGTTATATTTAAAATATCGCATTTTTTGCAATTTTGATAGATCAATACTCCAACCACAACGGAGATCTAACGGCGTGCTTGTTGTATATTTTAAAAAGACCTTAGTTTATTTTTGAAACTATGGCACTATTTTTGAAAAACGTCTAACTTTCGTCTAAAGAACGCCTTATATAATAGGGATATATTTGTCCAAATGTTTTTTAATTGCGGTGGCTCTTAACTGGTTTACTGATGGTTTTTTGAAATGTTCCGTTCACGCAACGGCATGGTTTAGTAGAAACGGATATTTTTTCCTCAGCTATTTTTAAAGAGTATTACGAATTTGTTTGTCAATCACTTCTACTTCCAGTTAAATTATGAAAGAAAAAAAGTTGGGCTGACAACATGTTGTAATTGAAATAACTTTATTATTTGAGTTTTAGTGCCAAAAATCCAGCAACATTAAATTGTTTCAGTGGCATTTAACACTGTTTTTTGGAAATGCGCACTTCATAAGCCGATGTTGATAGACTCTAAATTCTCGTATGTTTCTTTTACACTAAAAATTTTTAAAAATTTTATGCACTGAATACATTCATACTTGCATGCATACGCACCAGCAACCATACATATTTAAAACCTTATAAATCACACTCAGGCAACAAAACCTGTTACAACACATACTCGTACATAGAAATGTATTTACACATGCATATGTATGTATATGTTTATACAAGAGTTTGTTTTGTGACTAAAATATTCAGGTAGGAATATTTTAAATGAAAGTGACATTGGCAGAGAAAGAGAGTGCCTGATGCAATTCAGGTTGTTGGTGTTGTCGTTGTCATCATGTGTTAGTGCACTTGAATTTCATCACAAAAATTTTCATAATATCATCTGCATAACACAGAACACAGCCATGCACGCATTTTTAGCACCTGCAATCACCATGTCAACATGTGGTAGTGTCATGCGTGAAAGATTGAACAAAATAGGCTCACCAAGATGATTGTGGAAAAACTGATTTTGATGGAAACATTTTCTTAAAAAAAAAAAAGAAATGCAGTTGGGGGACCCATTAGGGACGAAGTTCCTTACGTTTTTCCCCACCTTAAAATGTAAATCTGTATGTTTTATTTTGCGTTGTTTTTGAAATTTTATATACTTCTTTAAATTTTTGTTTTATTTTTTTACTTTTGACACATGCAGTATTTTTTGGCAATCTGCTACAAACCGAAGAAAAGCAACTGTTGGTAAATTTTTCAATATTGCTGTTTTTTGTTGTGACATACTTTACTTTAGCGACATCTAGCATCTGTTAGTGTCAGTTTTCACAACTAATTAATATTTATTGGTTTGTGTCTCCGCTGACGTCAAATAGTTTCACTACTTGCCGCCCGTCACACACGATTGTTTGTCGAAAGATACACCAATACATATAAACAGCTCACACGCTTAACTAACATCAGCCAAAGCAATGATCTTTTTTGTAGTCTATTTTATGGGTGATTTTTTGTCATCTCAGAATTGTTAATTGGTCTTTTTATATGAGAGCTTTTTTCATACATTTTGTGGATTGCATCCTTGAGTACTAATAACTTTTATTTTATAAAAGTAGGCAGTAGGGTGTATTCTTTCCTCTAGAGAATGGTAGTCAAAAAAGTAATTTTTTTTAGCAACTAACTAAAGCTAATAAGTAGATCAAAACAAGAACCGAAACTGTTTTATTTTTGCCATTTGATTAGTTGAACTTCTCTTTAATTGTTCACACATGGCTATTCGGAAAATTAAATGCCTTTAAGATACATAACAATTTGAAATCACCCTTGACCATTTTATCTAAATCAAATAAAAAAGTAATGTTTTTCAATATTTTTTCTTTACATGTGTAATTTTCGCTTACAGGTAATACTACATGTATTCATTTGCAAATAGATTATAATTGGATTTAAAAAATGTATTAAATGTATAATATTACTTATAATTTCTATACTAGAGAGCTCGATTAAGGGACAGTGTATAATATACATGTTATTAAAACTACTCTTTTGTTTATTTCTAAGTATAATTATAATAACCTTTTATAATATTTTGCTGAAATAAACAATTAAAAAAAAAAAAAAAAACAATTTGAAATCATGTATGTGATTTTCTTATGCTCCGTAAAACTTTACGGGGGGTTTTTTTTTTTTTTTTGTATTTTTGGTAGTCAGAGGCTGGTGTAAAAATGTCTGACTTTCCCGCTGGGTACGTGCACACACGCATCTGCTTATATAATTATTATGTGTACAAATGAGTATGGTACTTGAGTGTTCTCACCTTAAAACCCTCTTACAGTATTTTAAATGTAGGTGTGATTTTTGCTATGGCTTGCCTGCGTGACATGGGGAGCTATTTACTTTCTTTTTTCGTTTTATTTACATTTTTGTTCAACTTGAGCTGAATTCATACATTTGTTCTGAACAAAAATTTTGAGCGTGAAAATATGTTTTCTTTAATTTTTATACTTCTCTGTTTTGCAAAAGGAATACACAATTTATTAAAGCTACATAAAAACAAAAAAGTAGTTGGCAAAAATTTGCTAGGCAAAAATATATTCTTACCCCCTAATTCATAAAAATTATAACAGGCTTATAAGACTGCTATTTGACATATTTGTATGGAAAATCTGTCAAATAAGAGCTTTAAAAACCTGTTATAATTTTTATGAATTAGACGGTTAGTGCCCAGGTGCACTAGTAGGTTTCATACTGACTTTTGTTTTTGCATATAAGTGTATTCACTGAAATTGTGTTGGTAGTCCAGTCAGTGGACCTAAGAAATTTAGAACAAAATCTTTACCTATTTACCCCCTAATTCATAAAAATTATAACAGGCTTTAAAGGCTGTTATTTGACATATTTGTATGGAAAATCTGTCAAATAAGAGCTTTATAAACCTGTTATAATTTTTATGAATTAGACGGTAAAAGTTTAAATATTTCTGTTCTTACAGGTGTGAGTTAGAAGCCCATGTCGGTGCAGATGAGTTCGCGGCCGATGAGAAATGAGGACAACAAGTACAGGCAAATTTGTCCCTATTTATGTCCGTTACTGAATTTTTCCAAAAACTGCAAAAGAAAACCTTTTGTATGATCCAGCATTTGCTCCATTTATGAAGTAAGTAAAGTACGTTACAAGCCTTTGCTGCACTCAAAAAAGTCAGTTTTTGAGTTAATAATGTAGAACTAAATTTTATGAAGAACTAAATTTTATATAGTATTTTATATTATTTTATATTATGTAAAAAATCGTATACTTAAGCAATACAAAATTGTCAGCATTAAGAAAATTATGAGTTCAGACAATTGCAAGAAAATCTTACAATTTCATAGCCAGACAATTGACTGACAATAAATTTAGCTACCAACAAAAATTGTCAGCTCACATTGATGTAAGATTTTCTACGTATCAAAAATTGCCAGCCAATTGTCATTCTCAAAATACATACACACACACACATACATGCCACTCATTATTTTCTCGCTCAATAACCATGTTTTAATTTTTTTATTCTCTTTCCTGCAACTTTTTACCTCTCGTACTCACATTTTTACTATTCTCTTATTTTTTCTCTTTAACTTTCGTACACATACATGTTTCTTTAATATTCTTAGTCATTACTCTGACAATGACGCCATTGTAATGGTTTGAGAATTTATGCATCTTACAATATGCCAATGCCTGACAATGTACTGGCAATGATGATGCCAAAGTGTTCAGACGATTGACAGTTAATTGACAATTAATTGTTAGGTAGATTGAACTGCCAATGCTTTTGCTTTGAATTATGTCAGGAGGAAATTGTAAGTTCTCACGATTGTTTAAAAATATACTATACATTTTCTGATAATATTGCAAGATCTTACAATCGTCTATACCTCGCTTTATTCTAAGTTTTTCTTTACTATTATTATTTTATTTTTGGTACCAAAACTAACGGACACTGGGGAAAAAATTGTCTGTGACCTTAAAGTTAATGATAAACTCCCACAAATAGCACTGACAGTGCCATGTGGAAAATTTGCAACATCTTCCGGTGGCATGATCACTTTGCGCCAGCTTGTCTAATTTTATAATACTCGTATGTTTGGCGGCCCAAAGGTTTTTTAAGTGTCGTGTTCATATGTGCTTTAATGTCTCATCCAACATTATCACCCCTATCATGAATAATTTTTCCCCTAAAATTTTTTCCCATTTCCCAAATGTGCGATCATGAATAACTTTTCCCATAAAATGTGTTCCCATTCGCAATTTCCCCTCATCGTACATGGATTTTTCAAAGACATTTTTCCAATTTTTTGTGTAAATTTGTTCATTTTCTTTTCTTTGGGGAACTAGAAAAAAATGCACAATATTCATGATAGCAAATTTCCCACATTATCAAAAAATACACTCTTACAATATTGTCAGGCAGAAATTGTACGTTCTCACGATTGGCTAAAAATATTCTATATATTTTCTGACAATATTGTAAGATCTTACAATCGTCTATACCTAGCTTTAGCTTTGCGACAAGAGCTAAATTACTGTTTAGAACTGAACTGTGTCCAATGTCAAAACTTTACATGCGTTTTCTGTAAAATAAGTTTTTCTGAGTTGTGGTTCTATTGCAGCAAGTGGTAGACATGTGTGCAGCTTGCCTGCTCACGTACGAATGCATGAGTTTATTTGTGAATAAAAATTTGGTAAGGAATAAAATTTTTCGTCCCTTAATTTATGCTGGCAATGAAACAACTATTTCTTTCATTACTTTAATTTAGTTAAAACTTCTTGTTTCACTCATGTTTTAAGATCAAACTATGACAATTATTAAAGAATCACTTGCTTCTTGAATTAAAATTATCATCTTTCAGTAAAAAAACAGATTTCAAATTTGTTTTTTGTATCCAGAAAACCTGCATAGAAAAAATTATTTTTTGTACTCAACACTGAAAGTATTTGAATGCTATTTTTGAAATAAATCGGCTAAATTTATGCGCAATTTTGGTTTCAATGTTCTATATCGCTTAGTTTCACATTTAAGGTTATATGTTTATCATTCAATGTTTTTGAGAAAATTGGAAATATAATACTAAATAAAAGTTAGGGTTTAGCTGACCAAACACTATACTGTCAACGCTTTCAGCGGTAAATAATGTAGAAAACCCTAAATTATGTCATAAGAACTGTAATGTTTGCAATTTAAAATTAATATTTTTTTAAGCTCGAAACATTAAGTGCTGCCACAGCGGAGGCTAATGCAAGAACAATGTCGTGTCAAAAAAATCTCGAGATAACAAACTTTTAATTGTCTGTTAGTAATTTGCAGAGTATGTTGCTGTCTGCTTTTCTTTTTCTTGTTTTTTTTTTTTGTGAAAAAGTGCTAAATGTTTGCAAAATTGAAGTTTGACAGTGTTTCACTGTAACAATGTATTTGTCTTCTCTGCTTGTATGTCTGTGCAAGCAATTGAATGCCAGTCAAGTTGTGAGTTGTTGAATCAAAATGCATGCCATTGTGTAGGTGCATACATATGTACATACATATGTACGTATATGATGGTGCAACCCATACGTTCACATACATCATGCATTTTACACTTTAAAGTGCTCTTGAAAAGAGAAAAAATAACATTTCTCTTCAATTTATGGAAGAAGAAGCAAAAAAAAAAAAATCACATGCAATCAACAGGATAACATATACAGAAGTGTGTGAGTAATTAGATAGAAATCTTGTAAAGAGACATATAAATCTACACGTGTAGCTACAAGTACCAATATAAGTGCATAACATATTCATACAAACTTAACATAAAAACACACTTGCAAGTAAAACATTCTATAAAGAAAATAAGCAAACTCTGTTTAAATTAAAACAAATACGAGCTTGAAATGGCAATGTAAATGATATTTAATTAGTAGCTTAAGGTTTTTTCGATTAAACATAGATTGTGCAATTTGTTTTTTGAAAAAAAAAAAAACTGGAACAATATTTAAGATTGTAATTTTCTTGTCATAAATGAACCTCAAGTTGAAACTGAAAAGGATTTTTTCTTAACTGGTTGCAGGAATTAATATTTAAGAAACAGCCAGAAAACTAGATGTTACGATTTTTGGCCTAGCAAACAACTAGCTAATCAATTACTACCAATATTTTGAAAAAGACGCAAAAAGTTATATTAGCTGGGGGACAGATATTTGTAATGTTTCTGCCACTTAAAACTCATCAAAACATCTTAAGTATTTGCTATCTATTACTTGATCAGTAGTATATAGTTCAAACTATTAAGATTACTATCATTCTTTATTATTATTATTAATTTTTAATTGCAGATGAACAGACTTCAAAATGAGTAGGCTACAAGAAGAAGTAAGTCCAAAAGGTTGGAAACACCAACAGGTGGTGAAAATAAGCCAAGGGAAAGAGGACCAAGAATCTCTATCACTGTATCAATGCCTCTATGTGCTAGTCATCGCAGCAAAACTTATTGAAATTACTTACTCCCCGACAATGGGAGGCTGTGGACTAGAGGACTATCCTTACGACAACACTGCTTCAGGCTTGGAGGGTGAACAATAGCTGGTATGGAAAATTTTATATAAAGAAAGCGAGGTACACAGACAGTCAGCCGTTTCTCAAGACGCATTGGCTGGCTGACAGCTCTAAATATCAGAAATGCCTTCAACGGCAGGCATAACATGGACGGACATGATGGACAATTACGGAGAGCATTTTAATGCTGCTACGTATATTATGAAAATGGTTAGGAGCTATTTCAATGATCGTTTATTAATACATAAGAATTCTGGGAGGACATTCAAAGGCAGCGCAGGGCCCCGTCATAGTCGCTGAGCTCTGAAACAACAGCTACGATTATATTCATGTCGAGATATATCACTTATACCTACGTGATTAGATGTGCAGATGACATTGCAGCCGTCATCCTGGCTTGTAATATCTAGAAAACACAAAGCAAAAAAGATTCCGCAATAAAAGCTGCCAATTCACCAGCATCTCTTAAAAGATTTATGGCAACAATTGGAGATCTCATCAGTAGCAAAAGAAAGGTAAAAGTGGATGTAAAATTTGAGCTGAAGATCTAAAAACCAAATATCGAAGGAAAATATTAGCAAGTGTATAAGATAACGTAGGTCTCAGAGAAGCCTCGACATAACGCCCAGTATCGAAGCCCTCGTTATTAAAGGGGCATTCCCGAATCACATCATGGCGGAGGTGACAAATGCACAACTGGGGTAACGAAAGACGAATGGCAAAGATATGGCAAGATCAGCAGAACGGTGACCATGCTCGAATGACTATATAGAAAAGTAAATTATTATTTGACATATATGTTTTCCGGGCATGGATATTTTCTAAGCATGCTATGCAGGTAGGTCTGCACTTGCGGCGACAGCTGCATAGATAACGTACAGCACATCCTGGAATAACACGAAAAGATTTAGCTCTAGAAAATATTGCGATAGCTATGATGCAGAATGACTACAGCTCAAAACACGTAACTTACTCTGCTGAATAAATGCTGCGAGCCAAAAACCGGGAACTAGAAGCAAGTGAAATAGAGGCTGCTTGATAAGGATATAGACTAGAATCTAGTCTCGAAGCATTCCGAGCGAGATCCCGGGGTGGAAACGTGGCTCAATCATGAAGTATAATAGGGGCTTGCGTTCTTCGTATAAATTTTGATTTATGCCTTTAGTATTTTGCATTAAATATGCTTAATTCTTAGGATGCAATTAGACATAATTTGAAGATATTTCTAAGGCTTTATATTACTGTTGCTTCCATTGCATATTTAGTACAGAGCAGCAACAATAATTCTCATTCATCAATATCAATGGAACTGAAATTTTTATAATGAATATATAAAATAATAAAAACTTCACTAAAGATTTGATGTTTCAGCGACAACTTTTAACTGCAAGATTTAACATATTAGTATACTATCTGTGAAGTTTAATGTATAATGTGTCACTTTTTCCATACACTTTTTTTTTGAAGTTTGTTAATCAAATCAATATTTAAATAAATAAATTTCTATATAAACTGGACAAGAGAGAGAAAAGAAAATTTTAGCATTGGGAATATTCTTCAATTGCCTGAGCTTTATTTTTAATTTTTAAAATTGAATTCCATGCATTTTGGACCGCTATACATATAGCATACATGTTCAGTTTCAGTTCAGTAAAAATACACACTACATTTAAAATAATGCTTGGAAATTAAAGTTAAAAAAAATTTGTTTGGAATTTGTGTTTTTTTTTAATTTCTCCAGACTTCGATAACTGCTTTAGAAAAGCTATCACGCACGAATTTTTTTAATTTAAATCACTCTCACGCATGATTTTGCTAAAATCATATGAGGACCACGCGTGATTCACTTGCTATTTTTACGGCGTCTGCACCAGACAACTGCAACAAGTATGATCGAGCCAATATATTCACTAAAGTTGAATTTAAGGCACAACTCAAACAAGCATTGTATGAAGTTTATGCTTGTTTGCTTTTGTGCATTTAAGGCTCAAAAAAAAAAAAAAAATGCCGCAACAAATGTAAGTTCTTTTGCAACATTTAATCGAACTGATTTGTATAGAACCAAAATGTCTTATTTGTACACAGTTGGCTTTTTGCAAAATTGTTTTGTGCATATGATTTGATCGTAATTAAATCAAAAACAACCAAGCCACTTATACGCACATAAGCGGTTAGCAGAAAAATATGAAAACTTGAAATAAGTTCTGGGCACTGTCCCATTTTAAACTTTAAAGAAGTTCACAGTTAAGTAATATACATATAGTTTATTATAAATATAGTTTGATAACGGCAAGACAAGAAAACACCAAGCAGAGAATTACTTCTACATGTGAATAAAAACCACTTATTTTACTAACAACATGTTAGCATTGATACAAAATAAGACACATACCCGTTGCGACACGGTTGTAACATTCATGTTGGCATAAAACATTAAGAGTGTTATTCATAATAAATATTTTGTGTTTATTAAACTCTTATTTGACAAAATTTCCATACATACTTGTCAAATATAAACTTCGTAAACCTGAAATAATTTTTATGAATAAGGGTGTAAGTGCATATAACTGATTGTTTGAAATGAGCCGATGTTTTTTGCGTTTGTATAAAAAGAATTAGATCCCAAAAATCAGAGTGTGTGTTTATGCATACTCGAAAATTTTGTACTTGTTGCAGATGTCTGATCTGCACATCTTCACTCTTTTAAAGTTTCGTTGCAATGTTTGCAAGGTGTATCCACTACCAATGAGTAATGTGGTTAAAGAGGTATCAATCATACGCAGCGTGTTGTACACTCTTTTTCACGGAGCCCATACATACAATGATAACACTGTGCTTGAATTTGGAACTTTTTTTTGCATCAAACGGGGCACCCAGTGACTAAACCTAATTCGGGTACGCTGAATTCAGTGGTGCTATCCGTTTTTCTAGATTAGCTCGCGTTTTCGAGATTTACCGTTATTTTAAAAATGGAGGAGGTTGCACTACATGTATTGAACTAACTAAAAAAAAATTTCGTTTATTGAACTTTAGTAAAAAACCGAAATTCCGCAATAAAATTACCTTTAGTCTGATGTATAACTCATAAAAAAAATTTTTTTTAAAAAAAAATTATTTTTTGCAAATTGTTGAAATTTTGTGATCTTCAAAACTGCATAAAAAATTGAAAAATTAAGCTATGCAAATAAATTTTCCCATATTTATAAAGAATTATGTTTGAAACAAAACGAGCTTTAAATGACCAAAATCGATGCGCAACTTTTGATTTTATTCACAAAAGATGAAAAATTGTAGTTTCAACCTGTTACCAGACGAAGCCTCAAAAATTAAAACAAAATATTTTCTTGTACGTATAAATTTTATTAAATATTAAATATGTACGTATTAACCGCTTGTTTTCTTCATGTGTGTGTAACATGAGTTACTACTGTCATTATTAACTGTCAGGGAAAATCTGAGTGTAGTAATAATTATTACTACACTCAGAAAATTTTTGCAGTAACTGACCGTAGTTTATTCCAGAAATAATCAGTGCAGTTATTTTTAAATGACAAAACGTTTAAAAAAGAATGAAACTTTAATTTTAACTTATCCGTACAGTTACTTAAAAAACTAACTACGACAAATACGGATTTTCCCTGACAGTTAATAATGACAGTAGTAACTTATGTTATACACACATGAAGGAAACAAGCGGTTAATACGTACATATTTAGGGCCTTATTCATAATAAATATTTTTGGCTTATAAAACTCTTATTTGACAAGTGTTCCATACAAATTTGTCAAATAGCAGCTTTATAAACCTGTTATAATTTTTATGAATTAGACCGTTAATATTTAACAAAATTTATACGTACATATTTATAATTTGGTTTCTACACATATAATAAGTAGCATATATACTCTTTACTTAAATTGATTGTTGCGATGGCTGAGTTGGTATGGCAGCAGCTTTCAAGTCCAGGTGCTGCATATGTTCGTAGCTCAGCAGAGGCTTGGCAGTACAAAATTTGAAATAATTATAATTAATTAAAATGACCACCTAAGAAAAAAAAAATTTACAGGTGATTACGCATGAATTATTTGACAGTTAGAATAAAGGAAAAATCATTATTTTTAGCGATTGAGTTTTAACATTTAAATTAAAATTAAGTAATAGGTAAATTTAAATGCAAAATGAGTAGGATGGTTTTTAAATGAAGTTTCATGTATTTTAAAGAGTGTTTTGAGTTAATTTTACTGACAAACTTTTCTGAGTGTACTTGACTAATTTGTAAGCCGATATTAAAAATTTATTTATCTTGTTTTCCGTTTAAAAATCGTTAGTAAAAATTCACTCTCATAAAACGTCTGTCTGAATGTTTTTCAATAACCCCGGCAATCACATTATGATTTTAGAAATTCTTGGTTTTCTTACTGAAGTTTTGTCAACCGGATGAATGGAAAAACCCTCTAACAGTTATTACGTACACGTTAAGTGGACTAAACGTCGATGTTTACCGGCTCATATCAAAATAATTTTTTTCTGGTAAAAGCTTAGTGAAAAAATTTTTATTGAAAAGTAAAAAATTTAATCTCAAGAGTCATTGTCTAGACACACATGCCCTGAACCAACCACGATAAGGTTTAAATTTGATCAATGAGTTAAAAATATCTCAGCGGGAAATGAAAAGTTCAATTGGCAGAATGGCCATAAGCTGCAGCTTAAGACCCGTATGCATTTTAAATATGATTTGAGTTCGAAGCAAATTGAATGCTGATCATTGTGCTAAACGTGAAAGTGATTACTGATGTTAATTTTTATATTCCATAAAATAGTTTTCACTGCATTTGAAATACTTTTAAACTATACTAAGCTTTTCGTCAAATTGACATATTGACAAATAGAGTAAGAAACTGTAACTAGAATCCAATGAAAATGTTACCTCCTTTTCATTTTTTACCTTAACTATTTCATGTTTCATGTGCCAACAACGTAAATGTCAATAATCATTAAACATTTTGTATTTTGTTTAGTCACTCAGCCAGTCAATCAGACATCAATGAAAAATGTAACAAATGAAAAATCAATGAAAAATGTAACAAATATAATACTTTTAACGTCAGGGTGGCTCATGTTATTTTCAGAGTGTGAAACCAACCCCTCAAATAAATATTGAGAAGTTTGAAATCGTAATTTTTAGTTTTGCTATTTTTCATTTATTATAATTGTTATGGCATATTGGCAGCGCCAGTGATGTTGGTAGTGGCGAAATTGCTGTTATGTCTATTCTTGTCGTTGTTGTTGTTGTTGTTGGCGTTGTTATTATGCTTGATAAAACTGACATTTGGGAGCTTAAAAGCAAAAAATCACTAATGAATTTTTCGTTTTCGAATTTTCGTTCATAAATCAATGTTTGCATTTGTAATGTGATACAATGAGAAATAGTACATTCGACATGAATGGATATAAATTATTTCTATGTGTTGTTTTGGTTTATTGGTGGCTGTGTGTGTGTGTGTGTGTGCGAGTATGAGTATGTGTGTGCATTTGTATGAATTGGATTGCCTGTTACAAGCAATTGAAGTTTAAATAAATAAACAATTACGTTGTTTCCGTTTATGTGTTGCTGTACACAGGAGACTTTTAAATATTTATTATGTTTTGTTTTTCAAACTGCAAACACGCAAACGAAAATTAAAGTGAATTCTTTAAAAATTCAATCAATTGGTTTTTATTTAAGCTGTATTTTTCTCAATCAATTCATAAAGTTTGAAATCAATCATCGATTGATTTAGGCGACCAATTGCAGCAGTTGATTAAAGCAAAAGAAAAATCGTGTTTATTTTTAATTCTAAATAAGTTTGAAATTTATTGATGGGAAAGATTATAAAATCGTGGTTTTTATTGAGTATTTGGCAGAGTTTGTTTTTATGAAATTGTTGCAAGCTTATGGCGTATTAAATTATTTAATTTTTTCCACAGTATATCGACCAAACAAGCTGTTAAGCTTACATAATTACTAAAAGGTAATTTAGTAAAAAAAAAGAAACATTTTGTTGAACTTCTGTACAAACATTTCATTGAACTTCTGTATTGCAATACATTTATATTAATATAAAAATTATAAATATAAATTTAATAGAAATGTATTAAAAAAAGAAACATAAACATGAATACACAAGAACTATTTGCTATTAATTTCGCTGCCACTTTTACATGTAAATCTTGTTTTAATTGCATTTAAAGCAGACACTGTTCAATAATTGCTCTCCTATTTTCTTCCGTGGTAGTGAAGGCTGATCAGTGTGGGTTGCTCCATGTAGGAGACAATTTTGTATTGATTGCTCACTTAAATAATTAGATTATTATATGATTGACTGAGATAAATTACACAGAAAGAAAACGCTCGTTCTAAATTTAAGTTTTTTCTACTCGATTTAAATATGAAGCGTACTTTAGAATTTAAGTTCACATAATACACAAGTTTACTCCAAACAAGCTGACTACAGATTATTATAGAGTATCAGTCCTGTTGAGATATAAACTGAGTATAAAATTCTTAGGTATATTTGTAACTAGTATTTGTGTGTGCTTGTATAATTATTAAATTTTTCAATTGTTACGATGGCTGAATTGATAGACGGGCTGGACTGGAAGCAGTTAGATTCCAGCTTCAAATCGACAAAGAGACAAAATAATTAATTATTTAATTAAGGAGGTAGGATTAAATAGTCTCTAGAAATATCAAATCAAGTGCATAATCGATCATCACACTTGATGATGTTCAACATTAATGTATTCGATGTTTTATTTTATTTTATTATTCTGTTTCGGTAGTTTTATTATTTTTGTATTATTGTTATTGTGCAATTGTATTGTATTCCACTCTGTACTCATATATTGTTTGGCTAAGATGGAACTGTAGTAAGAAAAAATACAAACATTTATTTCATACTGAAAATTCCAGCCTTCCGTACTTAAATCAAACCCAAACGGTGTCAAAAGTATAGTAAGTAAAAATTTTCTTAAATCAAGAACGGCGTTCTTTTTTCTAAGCACGTATTTGAGCTATATTTAATCCGAAATCAGGATAATATAAAAAAATAATCCGAAGCTGGGACAGAATATGCCTAGAATTAAAAATTTAGTACTTCAATAATACGTACTAAAATTAAGCACAATGTACTTGACTTAAGATAATCCGTACTTAGCGAGCTTCTGACACCGCTTGGGGTTTACTTAAATACAAATAGATTGAATTGTTTTTTCAGTGTAGAATCAAGTTGGTTGTAAGTACTGAAAGATATGATAAAGGCTAATCCAACCGATGCACGATGTTAATTGTGGCTCAGTGTCAAGAAACTGAGTTTTTTGTCCAGCTTAATTTCTGTGTTTCAGTGTTCGGCAAATTCAATCATGGAGATGCTCTTAATTGAGCACCAAGGCAGAAGATTGGCCGCAGGATAATCGATGCAATCTTTTTTTTTTTGAGCGATCCACAGATTCTGTGCGATCCAACGCGAAGAAGTTGTTTGACAGTCAAGTGTTTGTGCAATATTGATAGTATGGTCCTACTTATGCCTAAAGTTATATCAATCTCACGATAGGTTACATAACGATCTTGCAAAATCAGCTCGCGCACAGCATCAATGGTTTTCCGAAAAATAACCTATTTTTGGACAACATTTAAGAAATTCGTCTTGATGTTAACTACGCCCCCGATTGAATTCACCATCGTATACCACGTCTCCATTGGAGCTTCATCGCCAAAAATTCAACTAAGTTCATTCATGCACTATTGCTGAGTTAATACACGCCGAAAGCTGTATAAAATGAGCGCAGTAAAATGTTCACGATCTTGTTAAATTTTTGGGCCAACATGACTCTTTTAAATTTTTGTAAACAACACAAATAGCGCTCGTCTGAGTACGTATAACCTCAAAAAAATTTCCCACACTACGAAGCTGAAAAGGCAAGCCCCGTATGCATAAATGTTTTTTTAAATCAAATTCAAAATTAATTTTCTAATAACTCCAATATTTAAAATTATTTTTACTCTTTGAATCAGCGTTCCAGTAAAACGGGAGCTTTCTTTATATATATGTATATGTTAGCACGATATTACATGCAACTATTATAAGAGCCACAGCAAAGTTTGACTGGGTCAACTAATATCTTAAAAATAAGCTGTGTTTGCAATTAATAAATTTATGGTTTGAGGTATTTTTTTTTTTTAGATTTCCCTTAAACGTATTTAGCTCAACTTCATAGTTTTTGGTTTTTCTTCACATTTAGGATTATTTTCAACTTCCTTCTCTCAGAAGTGACAATAATTTATTATTTTTCTAAAAAAATCTGCAAGAGATGAAGAATCTCAAAGATATTACCGAAATGTTTATATAAATAATTCTTTGAAACTGCTTTTAATTAATCTCCAAATATGTTTAATAAATAAAAAAAAAGTTGTCTTAAAGCTTTCAGACATGATTGAATAATTTCCATTGATTCGTTTGCAATTCCCTCGTTACATGTTCAATAGCAAACGGATTATTATTTTCAATGTGACCAGTAATGGATGGATTTTTATTCGTACGTTTTATTTTGTTCAACATTAATGTATTCGATGTTTTATTTTTTTTTATTCTGTTTCGGTAGTTTTATTATTTTTGTATTATTGTTATTGTGCAATTGTATTGTATTCCACTCTGTACTCATATATTGTTTGGCTAATATGGAACTGTAGTAAGAAAAAAAAAAAAAAAACAAACATTTATTTCATACTGCTTCATCATGGGGACGATGGTTTTATACTTCGCCGTTTCTCTTTTTTTATGAAGCTCCTTAGCAAAAAATAAAGCAGACTCTGACTGTGAGACAAGCAAACAGTCGATATAAAACGTTTACTTGTATTTTTCCTTTCTATTTTGACCTTTTTGTATCCTTGTTCTAAACAATAATAATAATAAAAAATAACAACAGCAACAGCAATGACAACAATGCCAATAGCAACGTGATAATATCGAATATAGAAAATGGAACGCAATCATTCATTGATTGAGCCTCAATGAAAAGTAAAATAGTCTTTTGTCCGGGGAATTCAACACAAAAGCAACTTGCACTGCAGTATCTTAAATTTATTATACTTAAATGATTTATTGCTACAAAATGCCGATACAAGATACACATGTACTAGCACATGTACATATGTATGTATATAAAGGACAACAGTTTTCCTTGCTAAAAGTTCTTCACTTAAGCAAGTATTAAGATGAAATTAAAAATGTGATTGAAGAAAACTTATTTATTTAAAAAGTAATTGATTAAGTGGTATTTGTAAATATAATACAAATTTAATGAAATTCGGAGAAGTGGCATGATTTTTGTTTTGTGCCTGAATGAAACAGTAACTATTTTTAACAAATCGATTTTTACCATGTGGGTCTTCCTCCTGCCTTGTCCTCGAAAGTGAAGTTTTGAGTGAAACTGTTAAGGGCTAGCATACATGAAAATATTACACTTGGAAAATTTTCGAACACTGGACAAAATCTTATCAAGCCAAAGAAAAATGTGTTGAGCGAGGGAGATATTTGTAAGGCAGCTTAGCAAGTTATGTTAATGTTAACATTTTTATAGCGGTTCTCACTCTTGATACTACTTTTATCACTCTGCTACATGTATTCACTACGATTTTTACCACAAAGCTCGAGTGACTTTCTTACCTCAAAGTCTGCATGTTCTTGCAAATATTCTAAAACATGATGAATTTCTTTATCTGTCCACCTTTTGTTGTGAATTTTGTCATGTTTTTTCTTCACCAGTATATTTTCATTTCTTTTTTCCATATTTTTTATTTTCTCAACACAATATCAGAATATCTGTGATTCTCAGTAATTTTTTTACAATGTTAACTAAAGCTTTTTGTTTGATTTTTTAATCACAGCGCAGTAAATAAAAGTTCAGTACCGGGAGTCGATAGCCATGGCAGCTCGTACTCCCATTTTTTCCTATTAATTACTATAATCTTATTATGTAATTAATGCTAAATAAATAAATAAATAAAATAAAAGTTCAGTACATTTTGTTGTTGCAGTGATGTAAACACTAGTACTTTAATCAAATCTGCTACTTTAACCAAATGTGCAACCGAGTTTACTATCAAGAGAGAGAACCGTTTATATTTAACAGAAACAACTAAATCACAAAAAAAAAAAAACAATTGCTCGTTCGTCCGAGTGATGCAAAGGCCGTGTTATTTCAGGTGATTTGATACCTTTGAACGACTTTCTTTATGGACATTTGAAAAATTATAAGTGGGCTAAAAAATCAAGAATACCCAAATAATAACTAAACGATCATGTAATTCCACACATTGAAGCCATTAAACCGCAACTACGTATTAGATTCATTGAAAACTTGGAACACGGTGGCAAAAAAGGTTGATATTTTGCTTAACACATCGGAGTACTTGTCAGAAATTGTTTCATCCTAAGAAAAAATAATAATAAAGTAATTTTGTTATTGAACCAGTATCGTGCAGTAGGGAAACTTTGTATACGCATTATATATAAGAATTTTTACCCTAAACTGTATAGTGGAAAACATGTGATTTGTCTTGCAGGGGTTTTCAAAAAATATAGAGTAATGAAAATTCACTGCAACTAATAAAATATACTAAACCAAATGTGAGACATGCAGGAACAAGTCTAATGAAATAGAAACATTTTTTTAAAAAACTAAAAACTGAACAGTTTTTATGTTTCGTTAACTTTCGTCTTAAGTTTGTTTGTTTTTTTTTTTTACTAAAATGGTGATTTTTTGTTTTTTAAGATTTTAGTTTGAGTTCAAATTCGTTTGCTTGCGATAAAACGTGGTTGGCTTGTCTGAGGGAATGCTTAAGTAGACTTAACCGCATTGCAGCACCTAAATCGGAATGTCAATTATCCGTAGTTTGAAAGCAACCAATGTTAGCCAGCGGCAAACGGAAGAAGTGAGCAGGCCTTTAGGAAGCCCTAATTTGATAGACACAATATTTTATATACTTTTTACACACTGAGTTTTAGGACGCAGAGGACTTTTAATACCTGGCCCTCTTGAAGGTCTGTTCAGGAAGGCAGTGGGGTAGATCTTACTTGGCTTATTGTGTTTTTGAGTACGGTTCGTTGTTATTAGCAATAAAAAGCAAAGGATTTTGCGACACACATATGTATATGCTCTTCATTGAACATAATTCATACACCTTAGTAATTTTTGGAAACCAATCACCGTTCGTTTTATTTTTAATGGTTTAAGCAGGCCTACGAAGGCCTGTATCTAAAAGAAAATGTGAGCAAGACTTCAACAAGGCCTGATTATGGAAGCCCGGTGAAAGTCCGTTGCTAGGCAGTCACAAAATTGAAAGCACAAGTATTATGCTTAATGCAGCACACTTGCTCACATATGTATGTACATGTGTGCCCATATATGGATGTTTGTAGGTGTATGTAAATAATTGTGGCACTTGAAGCTAAACATGCTTCAAAACATATATCACCAACATTTACTGAATTTGTTTAGAAATTGTAGAAATAAAGAGCATCTACTACATTAAGGGAATGCTGTTAGTCTCAGAAGAACTCTAAAAATAATCAAATAGAAGCTCTTGTTATTTCTCCGTGACTGGAGATACTGAAATCAAGCTTAGAAGTACCGGTATTTGATTGTAGTCGAGTTCTTAATACACCGCTAGTAATGTATGCCATTATTGAGTACGAGGCCGTTTTATAATTGGAACCGAGAATTTTGGTAACTGGGGAAACATTGAAATTCGTTAGAGCGCATGTAAGTTATAGGCTTCTGCCAGACACAGTTCATCTAGTGTTTTGTTTTATAAAACAACTTATATAGACAAGTTTTTGACACAACTGCAATTGAAAATTGGCCAACTTTGAACTTTTTCACGCTGTGTGCATATTTTGCAAGAAGTTGGGTGACAACAAATTAAAAACGTTAAGCAAATTTTTTAATTATAAAGGAAAAACTTAGAAATTGAGAGTTTGTTTAGAAAAGAGAAGTACGAAAACTAAATTTTTTTATATTTATATGTATATGAACAAACAAAAAAATGAAACACAGATGAAAGTAAAGGCTTCCTAGGCGCGTGTTATATAACCCTTTTTCACATACAGTCGAACTTCCATAACTCGAATCACCATTATCCCAAAAAAAACTTCGACTGAAGGAGACTTCGAGTTAAAGAATGTTTTGTCAAAATAGAATAAAATAGAATAATTTAAAATAGCCTCTAATGGAAAACTACATACTTAAGAATATAAAAGAACAAGCATATGTACTCATCTACATACATATGTATTTAAAAATTTACAGTTAAGTAAAATCTTTTAAATAAGTGACTGAGCAAAAATAGCATGTGAATTATACAAACCAGCTCAAGCAACCAAAGAGAGTAAAAAAAAAAAACTAAAACAAAAATAAAAAGCCAATTTAACAAGCAAAATTCTTCGAGTTATAGAGTTGATGTGTATGTTCTTTGTTCGAGTTATGGAGAACTTCGACCAATGGCAGTTCGAGTTACGGAAGGAAAATTGTATATGATTTGTTCTTTTAACGCTACTGCCAACAAAATTAGTTCGAGTTAGAGAAAATTCGAGTTAGAGAAGTTCGAGTTATGGAAGTTCGACTGTATTAAAGTTTGTAAACTTGTTACTCACGTTTGTTTTTACTTAGTTTCCGATTTGCATGATACCAAAAAAAAAAATATTCTATAGAGAAGAACTTATTGATTCTATTAGGTTTTCTTGTAAATTGTATATAATAAAGATTTCTTATTGAATTTATTAGGTTATCCTATTAATTTTTCCCTATTGCTTTTATTAGTTTTCTATATAAACACACGTAAATCATCTTTTTAATTTCATTAATTGTTGTTTTTTCAATAAGGTTTTCCCATTTAAAATAATAAGGAATCCTTCTTGAAAAAAACCATAGAAATATCTTATTGATTTTGTTCTACTTTATTAGGTGCTTTTTTCTCTGTGTAGTAACGATACTGAGTATACAAATATTTTTTGCGAACTGTGACTGAGGCTTTTTAATACAAACTAATGCTTATCAGCATCTTAAACAGGCAAAGAGATCATGTGAAGTGACTTTGTTAAATACGTTCTACACAAAAAACCTTTTCCCGGAGTTCTATTGTAGTTATTTGATTATTATTATTTTTTGTTTGTTTGTTTTTCATTAAAACAATCAAATTTAATAATGGGTCTCTTTAGGTCAAAAGCTCTTGGGGCTCATGTGTCGATCGGTAGAGCTCCAAAGCTATTTTTCACAGCTGTTCAGCTTTCTCGGCTGAAACGTGCGTGTTGTGGCGAATCCAAAGTATCGTTTAGGTTGTATAAATATAAAGGGGTCTGTCAACGAGTCTGCTTAAAGGCCTGATGTTCTTTGCAGTACCAGAAAAGTAAGTTGGCTTCTTGTAGTGCATAAATTACAAAATAGAGGGTAATACGTAGAAAGTAAAGTATTAGAGACATAGCTATTTATCCACTATTCAGAAGCAGTGTTGTTATGTCTTGCTTTCACCACATGGTTTGAGTTATCATCAGATAAGGCCCTCATAGCAGTTGTTGACGTAACTATCCCAATATACATCTGAGGAGCAGTCCGTCACTTAGAGAGTAAATTTCAATAACACCACTGCAATGTCTGTTATTTTATCACACCAGAAGAGATCAGATACATCTCACCACAAATATACTAATAGTATGTCGCAGGACAAACAACAGCAATTCAAGTACTGAAGGTAGATAGGAACAGCAAAGATATACACTCATCTCCAACTCTGAATTGGAGATCGAAATATATTGTCTTAAGTTTTTTATAAGTTAAATGATTTATGTATGCAATACATTCATCAAGGTTAGATATTTCTTAGGCTTGGTAGAATAATTTGAGCAAAAGTTGCAATGAATTTTTTTTTAAATTTGGAGATACAAGATATTGGATTTTACTTTTGGCGTACTTTTTTAACTTCCTACGTTTCTCTTTAAATATGTCTTATGTAGTTGTAATCATATTATAGCTGTAAGGAAGTTAAAATACAAATCTTTTGAAATAAAATGGCAAAACAAGTTTTAAATGCATTTGCCAAATTTACAAACATTTTGCCAACTGCATGTCTAAAACTACAACAGCATTTAAGTTACTTAAACAAATCTAGTATATGTGTGAAAAAAAAAATTGGAAATAGGTCTTTTAGTGCATAATTTTTTATCAAATCAATCCCTTAGTTTAACCATAAAAATGTTTTAAGCAGAATTTGTAAAGATCCTTTGAAAGGGTAAATATACGACCAAGTTGAACAACTACACAATTGGGCAGGCTTAAATTGTAGACAATAAGGATACTTGAAAAATTTATGTAGCATATTAAGAGGCGTCGTAACATGTCCCAAAGATTATTTGTAGTTTTTTTTCCTCTCTGCTTTAGTGTTCAAGAAGTGAGTGCTATAGGCAAAAAATTACTTCTTTATATGGGCTGTTCAATAACAAATAACAAATACGAAATTTTTTTTGTTTGGCCTTTTCAAAAGATTTATACTGAAATTTCTAGAAGCGAGAAAGAGAACAGTAGTTACTTTATGGCAAACTGTACAAATAAATCTATAATATGGAGTCAGCTGTGGCTAATAAAAACTAATCATATGGATGAGAGGTCAGAGTATAGAAATTAAATCAGCCAAATTATATACGGCATGGTATTCAAAACAATGAAACTTTGCAAGACAGCAGTTCAAACGGGTACTGATGCCAAGAACAGATCTTGTTATTATATTTTAATACCAAGAAATAAGGGCGACTTTGAAACAGCTAGTTGTCCACCGTGCTAAATGTAGTTGATGTTCTCTTTATTTTATGTAATTAATATAAATCACAAAAAAGTCCAACAAGAACTAGAGCCCTATAAACTTAATACAAAATAATTTTTTAATACCCTTTATCAAGGTGGGCCGATTTACCAGGAGATATTGCGCCATCAATGCTTCGTAGTTTTTTGCATGGGGAAGAAAAAGTTTCCCTGCGACATGTCCAAAAACATCCCTGTTGAGACTTACAATGTTTAACGTATTTTATTTTCGTAAGGGTGTCCCCTAAGTGGGCGTGGTATGAGGTTAGTGTGTTTGACCAAAAAACATTAGCGGGACAACTTTATTGCGGGCAGGTAACATAATTGGTATGAAATCTGGCGTCGGATCACATACCGGAGACCAGACTTAAGGCCAATTGTGAAACATTGATTCCCGGCTTCCATTCCTGGTTGACCGACACTTTGAACCAGATCAAGGGTGAGGGCAAAAACAGGACTTGGTATTTATGGAGAAAATACTACGAAACTGTTATTACGTCTGCCAGACTTCTGCACAGTTTTTCAGGTGGAAATTCGGGAAATTAGGGAGTGTATTGGGGAGCTCAATGAAATGGAAAGGCCAGTAAATATATATAACGGGTAGTCAAATGGCCGCTAAAGTGATCTCATCTAAACGGATTAAATCACATGCCAGTGATCCAATTTCTCACAAATACGATCCTAACATCTTGTGAGAGACACTTTGCCAGACACAACTCAATTACGGGGCATAAGCTAAGAGAAATAAGGGAATTTTGTGAATAAAACGGAGTTTCTATATACCCATGGGTCAAGCTGTTTATGGTTAAGTCCACGCAGCGCACAACAAGCCTATACTGGCTCAACATGGGCCAACAAACCCCTTCAATCAACCTAACCTAACCTAACCTAACCTAACATAATTGGTTTTTGAAGGGACATACTTAGCGCATATGTGGAAATCTTAAAAAATAAATTTTCTCCCATCACACTAACTTGTTCCAGGGTGGCTGTATAGAAGTCAAATGACTGGAAATATTATGAAACATTTGTTTTTTTAATATTATGAAAATATTTGAATTTGTTGACGATATGTATAATACCAATTCATTTCTGCAAATAATATGATTGGAAATGACAACATAATGTTTATATATAATAGTAAAATGGTTCCCCACAACAATGTAATGATTTAGCTAGACTACTATAAATCGCTTTTTAAAAGCAATATAGTTAAATATGACAATGATTGAATGTGATAATTAACATGGTTATGGGAAGCCTCCACTTGGCGATAGTATGATTATAAATGACAACAACATGATTAAAATTTATAAAAGTGTGGTTCAAAATGGACCGTAAAATGGTTGAGCATGACAAAACTATAATTGAATACTGCAATAGGGTAGTGACCACAATAACCCAGTTTTTGAAGGAGCAAATAATATGATATAGTATATTGCTTGGATTATTTTTGATTATATAATCAAATGATGTTTAGCCTTAAGTTTCAGCTAAGCATAACATTAAATTTTTCGGCACTGATTTGATTGCAATTCAAAGGAGTAAACTTGGTAATTTAAAGTCTGTAACACATTACAGATTATTCACATGGTTTTTAAAGATTGCTATTGCTGCTTCGGATGCATATATGAGATATTCCCTGGAGAGTTTAAACAACCAGCAGCTAGTGTTATCAAAAGCAACCGTACGCCAAGAAGTACTAGTAATATACGAATAAAAGAAGCTTTATAAAGGGTGTTTTTTTTTATCGATGTATAGAACTTTAAGTTACAATAAAACAACGATGGATTATTCGATTGTCATGTATTTTATTTATCTAAAAGATAATCTTGTTTCATTACATTTTAAATATGGTTTCTGGTATATGATCGCCACGGGTGGCGCGGATGTAGTCCAATCTGGAAGTCCAATTCTAAATGACTTTTTCCAACATTTGTGGCCGTATAGCGGCAATAACTGTGTTGCGGCCATTGACTGTAACGTTTTTGAAGAAGTACGGACCAATGATTCCACCAGCCCATAAAGCGCACTACTGACTCGGTTTTTCTGAATGTAACGGTGTTTCGACATACACTTGAGGATTAGCTACACTCCAACAGCTGTTAAATCGGTCGCCATCTTGAACAATAAGTTCTATACATCGAAAAAAAAACACCCTTTATAAGCAAGTTTTTCATTGCCATTAATAAATTGATTGTATTCTTGAAAAATATTTTTTCTTCAAAAATAAAACAGCTGCTTCCATAAGATTTGGAGACGAGTGGATGCTGCCATACTTTAGATGTAATGAAATGCAAGCATGTATTTTCGACTAAAAAACTTAAATACAACTTCAGTATAAATGAAAACCAAGGAATTTCTCTATTAGAAATACATTTCCACAGCAGTTCTAGTTATCTCAACCATATTTATTTTAACGTGCTGGACGAATTAAAATTTATAGACCATTTGAACCGAATAATGGTGGTAGGCCTTGCTCAAGCGCATATCTGACACAAGATATTATTGAAAAAATAATATTTTATTTATAAGTTCTACGTTTTTAATAGCATTTAATAAATATGCATTAAACTTTGCAACACATCCATGTGCAAATTAAAAGCAGTTTACGCCAAATTTTCTTCCCACTGCTATAGAAATACCCATATGGCAAAAAAAAAACACACAAGTATTCAAATTGAATTGTATTGCCAATTGAATGAATGAGTTTAAAAACTACATATAAACTTTATCTTTATTTGAGGTTATTTCTGGTTTTTAGGCCGTATACACATCATGCTTTTAGGCTTAAATAACTTTAGTTTTTGTGCTAAAATTGCCTTGTATTTGATATTGTTATTGTTTTTAGGATTTCTATCAGCACACCCCCAACTACTTTATGTGCGCCTTAAAAACATTTTTATTTAGAAATGAATGCACAAAATGATTGTTCGGTTTGTCTGTAAGCAGTTTAAATATATTTTACACATCTTTTCTCTGAGACATGATTTTTTTTTTGTTTAGGCATTGTATTTTTTTTTTCTTTTTTGTGACGGCACAATTTGTATGCCTTTTTCTTGCAGCTGTTGAGATTCAAAACATTTAAAATTTTGCTTGATTGGACATGTGTAACTGATCGCTGTAAATGAAATGTTTTTGTTGTAAACAAACATACCTATTTTGCACAAACCATCGCATCATTAATTTGACTGCTGGCCTTTTGATTGTACAGATGTCTATGAGTACTATTTTTTCTGATTATCTTTTATCGTTTAAGGCTGAGGAGTGTAGACAAACCGACATTTTGACACTTTCGCACATGTGTTGGGCTGTTATGTGCCTATAAGATCTTTGTTGAAAATGTCGACACACGGAATAACAGGACTAAAGCATTAAAACTATTTTATATTAGTTTAAATAGAATTTTAAAAGAAATGGCAATACATCATTTTGCAATGTCAATAGATCAAAGTAAGGAGTAATATTTTTATTACTTCCTACTTTCAACAAAGAACTATCGGTTTTCTTGCAAATACGCACATTTAGAATATATGCATATAAAATAGTAGAATTATAATACCGGTATCAGTTTAATACTAAAACCTCAGCCATTGAAGATGAACGGAACTCATGTACATTAAATATTTTGTTGCTCATGTAATAGATCAAAGTCCGATTTATTGGAAAAACCATGATATATTAAACACCTATCTTCCTCTTATGTATATAAATTGTCCAACAACCAAAGAACGCGTAAAGAATAGCTCAAATTATATAGAAATTTAGAGAGTCAGGACAGCCAGGATAACACGCTTCCTATGCGGAGTTTTTAACTGCAACTCTCTTCAACAATGAAGTTTACCTCTTAATTAGTGGTTACTTAAGTAAGTAAAATTTTAGCATGTTGGATTTTATTATAAGGCCAAAATTGATTGAGGCTGCAATCGCTATAAAGACGTTAATTTTATTCACTCTGGCGAAATCAAATTGTAGTAAATACATGTATGTATTTAATCCTCCAACGAAAGTCCTCCAACCCCTTTTTTTTAATTTCCTCATTTGCGACTTTGTTTGACACTTTTTTGATTCTGTTTCATTAAAATTCAATTTGAAAATATTAGTTAGTGTTAATGAACAATAAATTTTTTTTTTAATTTTTGTTTCTAAATGTATTTTTTTTTTATAAAAATTTGAATTTTTGTTATCACATTACAGAGGTCTGTTAACTTTGAAGCTTTGTGTTCGTGGTTAAAAAAAATTTAAAATGTATCTTCACACACATTAATTTTTCTAATACGCATACACAATATTTTTTAAAATACCAAAAAGTTTACAGCTGTTTTTGTTGCTATGGTTTCAGCATGTCTACATGATCACATGTAGATCACATTTGTGGTGGTAGACTTCGAAACACTTATGAACATGTATTCAAACTACAGGTGGGATCACACGATTGCCGCATTGCATCAATTTTACACAATTTTTATTGGGCTGAATTGGAGCACAATAAAAAATGTGTCCCAATCAAATTCCCTGCAATCACATGATTGTTACATTTTACTGAAATTTTATTGTCGCAAATTGGTGCAAAACAATTTAGTGCCAATAATTGCCGCATTATAGTTACACGATTGTCATTTTATACGGCAACTCTGAGAAACAGCTGTTGTAGCTGATGACAAACTTTGTTTTGCAAAAATGAAAAAAGTGGTTAAAAGTTAAAAATATGGTTTATTCCTTAAAAAGAAAGAAAATTGCTTCTGCTATTATTATAATGTTGTGCGGTCTAAAAAAGCAAGACGTGAATAGTAACAAATATTGAATTTTACTCACTGAAAAGCAAAAATTATGTTTGGTAGACGCATTTAAACAATTTTGAAACTGAATAAATGTATACATATGTATATTATTGACGC
The DNA here is from genome assembly GCA_963662145.1 of Sturmia bella. Lineage (NCBI taxonomy): Eukaryota > Metazoa > Arthropoda > Insecta > Diptera > Tachinidae > Sturmia > Sturmia bella. Next base: position 48,519,633 of record OY759172.1, on the reverse strand, counting down.
GTAATGTCTTCTTTGGTTAATGCATGAGAACACAATTAATATTAGTGCATTTTTAGAATTTTTATTGGTGACTAGTTGTATGTCAAGTGCTCATACGGTTGTCGCATCAGGGTTGCATTTGATTGTGACAAATATGAACAACATTCGTTTTGGTTGGCGCATGGGCCAATAAATTGTGCTGTCACACGATTGGCATACAAAATATAACAAAAGTTGGTGCATTGCGGCAATCGTATGATCCCACCTTAAGGAAAATTCCAAAAATTGCTTTCATAATGCTGAAAACTTAAAGACCTCAAGTATTTTTTTTTTTTGGATTTTAGTTTTAATTTAATCTGGCCTTAATAGCAAATAATAAATGAACTGCTGTCAAAATATCGTTTGTAAATTTTTATTTAAAGAATAACATTATATGAAAATTTGTTTCTGTGTTCAATGCAAAAATACACAAAACAAAATTGATGTACATTTTAGAAAAACCCACAGTATACACAATTTCCTGACTGCTTGCTTTCATTTAAATTCCTTATTTTCTATTGATGGTGTGTGTACGCCTAAAAGTTTGTCACATATCAAATTATGAACACACACCATTTTCAGCTCACTCCTTTTGTGACAGCATTTATTCTCGCTGCCGTTGAGATCAGGCCAGCCTGAAGCAATTCAATATCTTACAGCTACAGCTAATTGCATTTTGCTATTAAATTTTTGGATCCATGTTTGCAGCACATTCAGCAAAAGACATTATGTCAGGCTTCACCCTTTCACTTTTTACTAGAGACAAGCACACTCAAAAACTGCAAATCAATTTAAATACTGTTACCAATATTGTCGCTATTTGTTTGTGAGTATGTGCTTTAAATGTTTCCGTAACACATTCCGAATGCTTAACTATGATTCTTGGAACATAAGGGTTGATGGTTTTTCGATATCAAAGGTTATTATTATTAGATTATTTATTTTTGTCAATTAATATTTTAAACGATTTTTTTTTTGCTTTGAATTCCAACATTTACAGAGGTTTAATTATTTGCCGTTATTATTGAAGTGAAAATGAAAGCTTTTTGATTCAAATTGCAAAGTCAAAGAGTTATGGAGAATAAGAAATTCTTCTTTATTATATTCAAATTTTTTAAATCTGAGAGTTATCTGGGGTCTTATAATGATCAATATCAACGTCTCCAGCCACCCGTAGCGTTTTCATTGTGCTCATGCACAACAAAATCGCTTTGCCGTGATTTTTTGTTCGTTTTCTGTGAAAGCATTCATAAAATTATGAATATAAAAAATAACTGTATACTTAAGAAATTTGTGTTCAGATTAGAGTTATAGTTGCAGGAGCTTCTGTATAGGAAATCATATAGAAAATCCCGTAAAAGTATCGGCCGTAATTTCTTATAAGAATAATATCGATAAAGTTAAAAGTTAACAATTGTTCAACTAAAACTTCAAAATACATTGTTCCTTAACTATAGTCAAACACTAAAGTCGGTTCTTTTTAGAAAGAACTTAAATTTTAAAACGCGTTGCTAACGTTTTTCTAACTATAGTCAAAATTAAAGTTGACTTTAAGCTGAATCCGCTTTAAAGAGTGGCCACATTATTTATCAAAAATGGCTAGTTATTTATATATACAAGCTCTTACAAATTTATGTAAAATCCCATCTCTAATAAGATGACTCTAAAAAATTATGTATACATGTGAACACACACCTACATAAATGTGAGGTTGTATTAGTAAGCAAACAAAAAACATCAAAGCGATAAAAGTAAAATTTTAAAGAAAATTCTGATTAATAATAGTAATTACGAAATCATTAATTTAATTATTTAATTAAAAAAAAAAATTTACATTAAAAAGCTTTTACATATAAAAGTGACATTTTTTTGAGCAAAGCTGTTGCTAAAGCCAGTATGATACTTCATTTTTCTTTCATTGATTGGTGTACAATTGATAGAAAGAAACAGCAATTGCTAGAAAGAACCAAATATAGAAAACGTATACAAAACTGGCATCTGTTTTGTAAGTGTTGTATTCTTTTTATAGCAAGAAAGCGCTAGGAAATAAAAATGTTCCAAAAGAGAAGCGTTAAATCGCAAAAATTGTTCATAAACCGCTGACACAGCAACATTCAACGAGTTTGAAATGTCAATTTTAAGTTGAAAAATTTTACATTTTTTTTTTTTTGACATAACCTGATTTTTTTTATCGATAACTTTAACGAATATGTTGACAGTTTTACATTTATCTTAATATAGCTGAACTCTTTGCACATACTAAATTCTACTATTACATTATATTTGTACTGTTCTCCAAAACTTAAGCAATGCAAGAAAAATGTAGTGTCATACGGGCATAAATAAGTTAAAGACAATTTCTGCTGGTTTTAAGTTTAGAGCAAAGTTTTGCGCGTAAAGTCGCCTCTTTCTCGTCTGTAGTAGACAAAAAGCATACTTTTATTTAGCAGTGACTTAAAATTGCTTAAAGCAAACTTTTTCGATGTCTATAATTATGGACCATTGCTTTTACTACGCCATATACAAATCGATTAAAACTCCTAAGGACAAAGTCTAACAACAACGTCAGCAGCAATGCAATTTTAGCGCCATGCCAACAATATCAATGCTACACCAGCAGCAGCGCAGCGATGTCAAGAATAACATAAAAAAGCAAAAATTGTGCTTGTTAAAAAGAGGAAAACATAAAATTGGTCTTTCGATGATGTCCACATAAACACAAACACACACACACACACACACTCTCATATATTTTCTCACACAGTAAATGCTGGCAAGTGTGCGTGTCAAAAGAACTTCTAAGTATGATGTATACGTGGTTCATTTTATGTGCCGTTAAGTGTGTATGCGCGAGCATGTGTGGGTGTTTATGTTTACGAGTGTTTATGGTATAAAACTTGAACATATGTTAATGGCATTTTGAAAGGCTTCAAACTAAGTCAATAACGTTGTGAATGATGGCGGCTTGGCATTTGTTTTCGTTTCATGGCTGTTGTTCGACTTGTCATTATAGCCAACATTCGAAATGATTCTCAGCTTGAATGGGTTCTTTTGTTCGTACGTGTTTATTGTAAGTGGACGACTCACACAAAGTTCTTATAAAGGATTAATTTGACTGTTAAACAGTGTTGAATAGTTGACATGTGTTGAAGCTAAATATAAACAAGTTTGTATTGGTTATAATTAAAAGGGCTTATAAGTTGTAGAAACTACTTAGTGCTACCATTTTGGTTGAAAGTCGTTCTAATTACTTGTATAAAGTCTTAATTGCATATAAGTACATGTATGAAATAATGATAACGTTTACGCTTTTTCAATAAATTAGTAATATAGAAAGGATTATGACTTTTAAATACAATTATAAGAGCGATTTAAGCATATACAGTCGATTATTTTTAATAAGCCAGTGAATATTAAGAACTATGCTTTTAGCCTAGATAATGTTTAAAGTATCTAGGCTAATGCCGATTTAAAGAAGAGTACTCTTTACGAGTTTTATTGAATTTTTTTCACCTTATTCAAACAGACTATTTATTGCTTGCTTGTGTGACTATATAAATGTAATGCTGAAGGAAACCTAAAGTCAAGGGGCTCCAAGTCGCTACTTTTTTCACCTATGTTGGTGACTTTTCTTATCAAATTGTCAACAGAGTGTCTCCAGTTTTTTTTTGTTGCATAAACAGCGTTGTGTTTATTGAAATTTGTAAGCCCACCAAAATCATGAAATAAAAATCGTTTTTATTTGGTACGAAAACATTGAGTTGACAACATTGTTAATGAGTAGACTAATTTTATTACTTGATTTTTCGGTTGGGTTTCTCTACTAAAATTTGTTTCAGGGTAACGACAATGTCAATAGAGAAACAATTGTACCATGGTCATCATGTAGTCGCACTAGAACCAGCTAGTCACTAGTTATTTCGTCAGTAGTTGATTTGCAACGACAATCACATGTTGAATGTCAACCGAAAAATTCATTGTATGAGGTATAATATGTGACCAGTACTGGTGAGCATGTCAATAGTAAGTCACTAGAGTTTTTCTACTGACATTTTCTTCAGGGAAGTTTCAAGTTTGCTGGCAGTTTGAACAAATTAAAATATTACGAACTTTTATGAAAAGCATTATACAGTGTGTATAGCATATTTATAATTTCAGAATTGAATAAAAATATTGGAAAAAAATATCAAGAAGTAAACTATAGAACGAAAATGCGAATTTTATTTTTCAAAGAGTATGCAATCCCGATTTCTTCTGTCGAGTGGAACACGCCGTTCAGAGCAGAGCCTTGTGTTTTGCACTACGCAAGAAGTTGTTTTCCCCTACTCCACTGTCTAGTTTTTTTTGGGTTCATTCATTTTTTCACCAATTCTACAATGTAAGAGGTTCAAGCATATCTACAGCTTAAAGTTGTTCAGTATAACACCACGAATATACATAAAATTCAATGCCGAAATGGAATTCAACTATGCACGATTTTTTTCACAACCATGTTTCAGAGAGTTGCAGAGAGCAAACCTAGTGCCGCTTTAACTAGTTAAAATTTGATTGTATATTTCCAAGCTTAATTCTTCTAGTAAACAAAGACCACACTTTCATCTGCACACATATGCTAAAAACTGCTGGATGACTGAGCTCAACAGGGGCTTAATTAAGAAGTATAGTTGCATCGTTTTTAAGAAGTAATATCCTTGTCTATAAATGCACATACATACATACATACATACATACATAAAAAAAATAAATTTATTCAAACAAGATAAACATTTATTTGCTTCTTTCCTTGTGGAAAAATATTTTTTTCAATTGCTCCAAAAAAAAAAAAAAAAAAAAAACAAAAAATGATAATATAAGTATGTATGTGTATGCTTCCATACGCATTTACATCTAATCCTGTCAATATGCTTACCATCATCAACCTAATGAACTTTTTTCTTCTTGTAAGAGCACTTGAATTCTATGGTACTCAACAAAACCCTCTGATGATGATGATAAACATGTTTTGTTGATAATGATGACCCACATTTTGACCAATTATAATGCTTAATCTTCAAAGTTTATTACTTAAACAAACAACTGAACACAACACTTTGTCCACAAACACATTCATAACTCCAAATAAAAACACGTTCCTTCAATCGTTCCCTTTTATTCTTCACACAATCATCAGAAATATGTAGAGAGACTACGTGCAATTTACTGGGATTAATTTGAGTACGTAAGCTACTTACAAGAATGACATGAGTCACATGCCCAGGAATTATAATTAAACACTCATGTATAAACACTATTAATTTTAATACATTTACCAGGGCTATTGAAGTGGAAATAGAGAATGGAGAGTAGGGAAATTAAAGGACCCCAGCGTGATAGATATTTATTCTCTAGATCTATTGCACAGCAAATCTCTGACAAACATTTGCACCAGCAGTGTCGTTCACATCACACTAATTAACCGTAATCCGGTTAAACAATGAAGAAGTTTTTGAACAAGTGACTAGATAAACTTGAGACACATGCAGGAATTTCAAGTGGAAAGTATTTCGTGATGAATAAAAACAGTTTTGATGCAGGTGACAGTAAATAATGAAAATGGAAATTTATTTTTCATATCCTATATCTTCCCTTCTATTGTTACTTTTATCATTTACTTGGGGCATTTTGTGCTAATAAATTTTATATGTATGATCAACCGCAAATACTTTTTTCTCATGAAGAAAAGTGGCATATAAGTTGTTGCGTGTTTAGAATTTACACATTTGCATATGTAAATAGCCTGCCAGCAAATTGGTAGTCGACTACAAATAAAATCGACTTATAGTTCATCCTTGTCGGACATTGAGTAGTCGACTACTAAAATAATTAACTTTACGTTCACTTTTATGGACAAGCTTCAAATTAGCTACAATATAATCGATTTGTAATTCACTTTTTGTGTACTGGCTATAAGCTAGCTGAAACATAGTGCAGAGTTAACCCAAAATTCAAATAATAACATACACACACATACACGGTAAATAACTCTTTAATTAAATTGCCTATTGTCGCATTCGTTTTAAATGTTGCGATGGCTGAGTGAGTATGTTGGCTGCTCACCAGTCTTGAGGCTTAGTGGTTCGATTCCCACCAGAGGCTAACAAAAAAAAAAAAAAAAAAAAAAAAATTAGGATGAAATTTACAATAATGAAATATAATATTACTACCGAAAAATGTAAAATCAGCCCTGATTTGTACATTTTTACACATTTGTACATCAAGGCTGATTGATTTTACATTTTTCGGTGGTAATATTATATTTTATTAAATTAAATTTCATCACACTTTTTTTTTTTTTTTTTGTTAGCCTCTGGTGGGATTCGAACCACTAAGCCTCAAGACTGGTGAGCAGCCACCTTAACCCATTCAGCCATCGCTACATTTAAAACGAATGCGACAATAGGCAATTTAATTCAAGAGTTATTTACCGTGTATGTGTGTATGTTAGTATTTGAATTTTGAGTGAACTCTGCACTACGTTTCGATTGTATTGTAGCTAATTTGAAGTTAGTCCATAAAAGTTACCGTGAAGTTAATTATTTTAGTAGTCGACTACCAATTTGCTGGCAGGGTTGAGTTTCACTGCCGCGTGTATGTATGTCGGTGTGTGTGTATATCTTTTGTTCATGATGAGTCATCGCACATCGCACTATAGATGTGGCGTGATTAGCTTCTGTAAATGTCTAGCATGTTCTAGTAATGATCATTAGAGGTATTAAAGCAGCTGAGAGGTCAGTCGATTTTTAGCTGCGCTAACGTGTAAAGTGTCTTAAGTAATAAAAAGTGTATAAGTGAAAGTGTTGTTCTTTTAGTAAAGTGTTCTTAGTAAAGTGTTTACAAGTACATATAGTGTGTTAAAATAAATAAAGTGTTGAACTGTTGATTATTGTAAACTGAAGACGTGAGTGTTTTAACTTCATTACAATTAAAGAATCTACGGAAAACGATTTGAAAAGGTTAAAACGTAACAATATAGTATTCATTAGTACAAAAGGTTAATAGGGACTTTATCACTAACCGTTAGGAAAACTGCTGGTTATCGCAGGCATTTAGTCAACTCAACTAATATTTTATCGACACAACTATTTTGCAAACTGTTTTTTTTTTCTGGATGCAGAAAGAAAGTTTTTTGTTTTGCTAGAATTGCTTCTCTTTACCACCATCATTCATGTGCATAGTTTTGTGCTTATTTTTATCAATCAAATATGTTGTGAATTGGAAATTTAAAGAGTTGGAAAATAAGAGAGGCAATTGATTATTTACTTTTGATAAAATATACTTTTTATTTCCAAGTATTAAAATTAATTTAGCTTTTTGAAAATATATTTTTGCCATAAACAAAGCTAAGCTTTTATGTTTTACAACATATTATTTTTTATCTGATTTCGTTGACGAGCAATTCGCTTTAATTTAAAATTTATTGTTTTAATCTTTTTTAAAGCTGGTTGTAATAACAATGGAAAATTACACCTCAAAGCCTTTAGATCTTTGCTTTTTTGATTAAACAGGTTTTTTTTTTGTAATTCCACTTAACTTAGTTTTTTGTATATATAGCACATTGTTAGTTGCTCTGACAATAATGATTTATAGTGATGGACAATTTAAAAATCTGAAAAATATATTTTAAATTTAAAAGTGAAGAGCTGCACTGATGTGCAAAAAATTATTTCGTATTTCTTATTATTGACATAAATGCAAAAACCACCAAATGTTAAGTATAAAACAAATTGATCCAATGTTCAAATCGAATGAAATATTTCTTTATATTGGAAGTTTTTTTTACTTAATAATAATAATAATAATAATAGAAAAGTCTCTAAGTGAAGTAATATATTAAATGGCCTGCAAGAAAACTATCGATATCGACAACATTGATATTTCTAATAATAATTATGATAATTCAGCCTTCACAAGTCATCCTGAATCCATTGATGTCAGATCAATGCTTTCAAAACATGGAAATATACTTTAAAGAATATAAAACTGTTAGCAGGATTTTTTTTGTTTCGTAGAAGGGATGCATGGTGAATAAGACCTCATTAATAAATTAAATGAATGACCAAATTTGCTCCAAATACCAGTTGCCAATTTTATCTCAAGAAAGTATTGTTATTACGCTCTTCTGTAGAAGAGGTCCAACGAATTACAATACAAATTAGAGCAGTTCTAACGGGCAGTTTCTACAATTCTAGTAAACAAAATCAGCTTCATTAAGTGGAAAATGTTTTAAAAACTTGAAATATTTAAACATTTCCAAATGGCATACTATTGCTCCTATCGAATATAGGATACTAATATCTAACTATAATCAATTGCACTAGTATCTATATACGAGATTATGAAATGACTTCGATCATTCCAGGCTTAAACGTAAAAAGAACTACAGAAAGGTACGTTCACACTTAAGCTTTTTTTCGCTAAACTTTGGACAAAAACAAGGCACTGCATCTGTTTTGCTTACTGTTATTTTAACAAATACATTTATATAAAGGGTGTTTTTTTTCGATGTATGGAATTTTAAGTTGGCATTACTGTTAAAGATGGCAACCGATGTAACAGCTGTCAATTGATTTTTTCTCAGTTTGGTTTGGCAATTCATCATGAATAGACTCACGCCTGAACAACGCTTGCAAATAGCGCAACTTTAGTGCAAAACGAGGTTGCCGTTGTTCCCGATTTTCATAAACGAATTTTGTTTAGCGATGAAGCGCACTTCTGGTTGAACGGCCGCACTTGGAGTGAAGCTAATGCTCAAGTGTATGTATGTCGAAACACCGTTACGTCCTGAAAACCCGGCGGCTTGGTGCGCTTTATGGCCTGGTCGAATCATTGGTCCGTACTTCTCCAAAAACGATAATGGCCAGAACGTTACAGTCAATGGTGATCGGTATAGAGCCATGATTACTAACGTTTTCATTCTTGAATTGAATAACCATGATGTCCAGGAAATGTGATTTCAACAAGACGGCGCAACATGTCACACAGCTCGTGCCACAATCGATTTGTTGAAAGACACGTTTGGTGACCGCCTAATTTCACGTTTTGGACCTGTGAATTGACCTCCAAGATCTTGTGATTTAACACCGCTAGACTACTTTCTATGCGACTATGTCAAGTCTATGGGTCTATGCGAATAAGCCACAAACGCTTGACCATTTGGAAGACAACATTCAGCCACAAATGTTGGAAAAAGTCATCGAAAATTGGACATCCAGATTGGACTACACGAGCGCCAGTTGTGGCGGTAATATGCCAAAAATCATATTTAAAATGTAATGCCACAAGTTTAGCTTTCGGATAAATAAAATTCTTGACAATCGAATCCATCATTGTTTTATTGCAACTTAAAGTTCTATACATCGAAAAAAAAAACACCCTTTAGTTAGTTAATTTAGTTAATTTGAGCATTAAGATAGTGTAGGAAAGTTTACAGTTGATATTTGTGCTAGTAAAATTTTTGTTTCATACCAGTACCACCTGTTGCAGGGCATTTAACAGACCAATCACTTACATCTATATAAGAGTTTTTTACTAAAATTAATTTGCAAATAGTTGCTAAAAATCTATAACACTTATAATGTTATTTATTATACTTATCAATAGACTGATTTATTCTGCTTTGATTTCGCTAGCGTCGTCAGTATGTTAATATTGTTACAAATTTGGTAGTGAACGGACCGATTGTGATTGTTCTAGAACGTACTGAATCGTCGTTATTTGATATGTGCTTATATTGTCTTGTTATTATTTGTAAATGAACACAGGAGGTAAACTGAAGACGTGAGTGTTTTAACTTCATTACAATTAAAGAATCTACGGAAAACGTTTTGAAAAGGTTAAAAACGTAACAATATATAAAGCATTAAATATTTTTGTACAGGAATTTTAGTGATTTCGATTAGTTAGCAGTGTGGCAGCGCTTAGTTTACCTTTTACTGTATTTGTGTACTGTAGAGTATAGAACCAGAAAATTTTTTATGTACAATTATAATTTAAATAAAACTTACACACAAGCTTTAGAAATTAATATATTTTATCACATGCAAAAACAACTGATCAGATCGTTAAACTAAAGGTGATATCATTCCAAGAAAATTGGTCAACTCTCATTTTCTAAAGAAGCTTTTGAGGAATTGAAATTTATTACGATCGAAATGAATTTCTGTGACAGGGCTGAATATGTAAATATTTGTGACCGAATGCAAGGACATACATAAATAGATAACCCATCCTTATATCCGAAAATCTCAAACACCATTTCAATAAGTTTTAAACATCTTTAAAGTTTTTTCGTTGTTGTAGAAGCAACAGATAAATAGCCGAAAATACGTTAAACTTTTTTTTTTTTTTTTTTTTTGGTACTTAGTAAATAATCAATTTCACAAGTGACTCACATCCTGAGACGACTCTACAAATTCTGTAGCGCTCTGAGATGGCATTTTAAAGACACTATTTTTGCTTCTTAGAAACTCCTTTCCTTTGTTGCATACAAAAATTAATGTTTAGTTAAGTTAAGCAGATATTTTTTTGTCACATTTAAACATGTGCATGCATTTTCTGTGTACCAAAAATATGCCGTTCGTTTGCCATGCAAATTTAAACACACATTCACATAATTATAATCCCAGTAAAACGTACAACAATGTTAAACTGAAACGAAAGCAGAAAGCATTATAAAGCAACTATTCATAGCAAAAGCAACGACTCAACACTTTTTCATACTAGAACATACTGGGGCAAGCATTTTTTTATAATTTTCCTCTACTTTTTGCGCACAAACATGTACGAACGCAGTAAATTGTAATAATAAAGTCCTTTTCTTTCACTACATGGTACTCGTATGTCTGTATACAACGTCGTTGTTTAACACTGATTATGTTGAACAATACAAAGAGATGAGCACAAGGCAAGAAAAGGAAAAGGGAAGTAGTAAGAAACAAAAACATAAGGATTTTAAAATGCCGTTGCTGTGCATTTTACTTTTGCCTGATTGTTCATGTACATAGTAGTTTTTCATATTCAACTATAAAATGCATACGAAAACTTGACTTGGGATTTTGTACATTTCTCAGCACAATAGAGTCCCATTTGTATGGCAATGTGTACAAAACGAAAGAAAAAGGGGGAACAAAACAATCACGAAGAAAAGTAAAATGAACTTAAAAGCGTAGAAGAACTTTTCACTTATGCGATTTATGCTACTTTTTTATGCTTCTCCTTTTTGTGTGTGTGTGCGTGTGTGTGTTGAACTGCATTCACTAAATGCAGTTTACGAAGAACACAAAAAGATTTCACACCACTTATGGCATTACAAGGCAAATGCAATATTTATATACTCGTTCGTTTGCCGGCGGACTGGCTGACTGACTCTCTTAGTCAGTCAGTAGTTGTTTGAATGTGTGCGTTGTGTTTACTTACACGGTCCCCTTAAAAGAGGTTAATTTAAGTGCATTTGTGGCTGGTTCGTTAAATTGTTGATCGGATGGTTGCTTCGCTGGTTGCATTATTCTTTAATCATATTTTCTTATAATGACACTTACCTAAAAAGAGAAGAAAAATTAAATTTTAATGAAAATGGCTATAAGACATAAAAGAAAATTTGATTTAAAGAATATGCAAGTAAAAACAATTTCTGAAATTCAGATGTAGACTTACAAGAAAAAGGTTCTTAGATTATTTCTTATAATGTTGAAAGAAGAAAACAGTAACCAAACATAATTAAGAAATATAGTGGAGGTAACCATATTCGAAGAGAAACATACCATTGTTGGAATAAGACATTACAGGCTAACAATATTAATTATTAAATAAAACATGTACATTGTTACCAATTACACTTTGAGTGATTATTTATTTATTTATATATTTATTTATATATTTTCTTGTCTATGGATAGGACATCTTTACACACAGATGAATAATATTTACAATTAACATGTAAATAATTCAAGTACATATTTAACATTATAAAGCATGATATACATATGTACATATAAGAAAGTAAAACAATTACAAAGTATTTAAAAACGTGATAATTTGATACTTAATTCGAATTATATTTAAAGAGAAATCTATGATTCTATAAAATTTATCAAATTGGCTGCACATTCTCCTAAATGGATCAGCATTTGCATAATTAAATCTAAAGTAATTAATTGATAACAACTCGTAGTGTCTAGAAGGGAGATTTGGTAAGTTTAATGAAAGATTATCTAGCAGGAAAGATGGGCAAATATCGCCATTTATCAGGCTTAAAATAAAAGAAACGTTTAACATAGTCCTACGGCTTTCTAGAGTAGGCAGCTTAATGAGTGCAAGGCGACTAGTGTACGGCGGGAGATTTAGTGAATTCCAATGAAGACTACGAAGACAGAATAACAAAAATTGTTTTTGCACAGATTCTATAGAATTGATATGTGTAACATAAACAGGATCCCAAACTACGGATGCATATTCCAAAACAGGTCTTACTAAGGAGGTATATATGTAAATGCTTCATGCCTGAAACCATGTTGTGACTATTATCAATGATAGTCTTGTTATGCCCGACTATACTATCATCTTCAACAACATTGTTGCCGCCTTCACGCCGCTGTTTTGCTACCAGCCAACAACGTTCCTGTTGCCAACTGTAACGATACTTTTAGCTGGTTACGACGGGGCGTGGTGATGCTCCTGGGGAGATGGCTTCATGTTTAGCCTGCCAGGCTAATAATTTTTGGAGAAGTTCACCATCGTGTTCCATAGCCACAAATTTCGCTAGCCGTTTCCGCAGCTCTTCCACGGTGCCAGTGGTGCTCTGCTCCCACTGTGCTAAATAGGCCACCAATTCTTCCTTCTTAAGCGTGTACACCCAGCTTGTTCTCAGCATTTTGCAATTTAGGATATAATTGTAACGTAGTACAAACAATATATAAAACAAATTGTTGTTGTTGTTTTTTTTCTTTTTGGACAATTAAGTCCCTGCTCGGGCGCCAACTGCAACAACATTGTTGCCGCCATTCAAACTTAATACTGTACCATCCAAACATACTATTGTCAATTATAGCTAGACTTTTATGATTTCCGGCCATATCATTGTCGTAACAAACTTTAGTATCAATATCTCTGTCCTAAAATTTGTTTTTAATAATATAGTTGGCCATAGCAATAAGATGGTTGGAATTAACAATATCATCGTTGCAAATGGCAATATTTCCTTTACGTTCAAGTCAACACAACATCAACATATTTTTTATTGAAAAATGTGCGATTTCCTGTGGTCTCTTTTATTTTAACAATGAACTCCTCTATATACTTTATAGTCAACATTATTTTGGTTAAACCGTACGGGAAGCGCACAAAGAGCTATCTGTGGTTTTCCAATAGATATTTTAACATTCTACAAAATATATTTTTTGTTTTTGTAACAACAATTTTTATTATTCAGCAGCAGCTTTCAGTGACTTTCGCTATGTCTGCTACTGAATTTTATGTTTAACATTCGCTGGTGCAAATTCACAGTCGCTCAATTAGGATCCATTCAAAACTTTTCTAAATATTCATGTCTTTGAATTGCGGTTCTGACCAGTACAAGAAGCGCTATATAAAACCATATGACGAACTGAATTTGGTAAATCTAACAGACATATAAATATGGAGAACCCAATATCGTTTGCACTACGCTTTGCAATGGTTTTGTTCCATAAATAGCACAAGGCTTTTTCCGTTGCTCCATCATGCACGGTTAAGTTAATAGTCCATAATGGACCGCCCGTAAGTAAGGAGTTGGAAGACATTGTTGTAAATCAAATGTGAACATTTTATATCTTCGCTATTTATTGCCGGATCCTAATCCTTTTTCTTGCATTCATACCAAAAATCTGCATCATGATGTTTTTTCCTTTCTAACTTCAGCCATTTTTTTCATCTTCGTTAATAGAGTTTCTTATTTTGGATTTAAAGAGTTCGCATGTATGACACAGATCAAGCTGAGGTCTCTTGAGCTTAATATCTAGGGTATTAAATATGTATCTATATTCTGATTCCGATACGCAATCAGTAGACTTTTCAGTATACAACTGGTATAAACTTGTCAAGTTAAGACCACTTTCGAAATATAATTGATTTGTAAGAATAGACAATAGTGCCATGCCAAATGGCAGTGGTGCCAAATAATAAAAACGACAAACACTTTTAGCGCACTACTGACATTGTTTATCTAGAATTGTGGGAGAATTTGTATCATGCATGAATTCCAAAACAGCTTCTTTTGATCAAAGTATTTATTTTCAAGTCCACAAAAAACACTTCTTCACAAACAATATTTTACTTTTTATCGGTATTTGTTTTCACATAAGAACTTCTTTTCACACAAGTCGTTTAGTCAAAATTAATTTTCTCTATAAGCCATTTAAAAATTTATCTTATCTCAAACAAGTTACATATTTTCTAAATTTCAGTAGTGATCAAACAACTTCTTTGAAGAGAAGTTATTTTGTTAAAACAAAATGTATATGTGGAAAAAAATATTAAAAAGAATTTAGACGTTTTGTCCTAAGGATAAACAAATTTTATTAATTGCATTTTAAAAAATTCTTAAACTCTTTCAAATAAGATATTTTATCAAATATTTTTTCCATGTACACTGAAAGAAGTTGATTTGCCAAGATCTGTAGATTTTTCAGCAAACGGCCTAGAAATGCAAGAATTACACCAAAAGAACCGTTTTAAAAATGTACATATATTTAATAAAAAAATCTTGTAAAAATGTCTTATTTCTAGAGAAGTTGTTTTGCCAAAAGTCCACAGATACCATTGGCGACACCCGACACTATGGCAAAATTTTATGTCAGAAAAGACAACAAACACCTTAAAAAGAACTCAATTTGCAGAACTTTAAATTTTGGATATTCAGTTGCTTTTGTAAATAGAACTTGAACAAATTGGACGAAAAAGGCCAATAACTTCGCATTATTAATAGTTTAGTAAATTTAGATTTATGTCAAGTATACAGTTTTATTATGGTTTATTAAGTCAACAACCTGCGATACGAAAAGCTTGTTAACAATTTTTGGACATGTTGCTACGATTCACAACCCTATTTGACTGACTGGCGAGCACTTCTTCTTGCAAGCTATTTGGTGCTTAAGCTCTTTGTTTTCATTTCTAAGCTAAATGCATGCACACATATTAGCTATGTGTGTATGAGGAATGAAAAGTTAGTGGCATATTTGCCAAATAAAACGATACTCACTTCTGCTCTAGTATCGGCCAGTGAGCAACACTTAAAGCACAAACGTGTACCCAGCACAATGTTCAATAAATAATAAAAAACGAAACGTATCATAATTGCATTCTCAGTATGTGTCAAAATTTCACGCCATATATCAAATTAAACAGTGTATTATGTATTGTGACATAAACTCATGTGACAGCCGACACAGTTGGAAGTTAAAATGTCACATCTACTATTCACTGTTATGAATGTGGAAACGACAACGTGCAAGTAAATATAATGTAATGTGAATGTGTGCATTAATATGATCCAAACTCTGACACATTCCATTTGCAGGGATAATATAAAATATTGCATGTAATTACATGTGTGTATGTGAGTGAGAGTGTGTTTGAGTGTTGGCGCATATAATTTGACACATTGGTGGCTGGCTGTAAGCGTCACATTCACTACATGCTCCCATGTTACTACGCCAACAGCTTGTGTTACAATGATGACAATCATTGCGTCATGATTTTGATAACGTTTGCATACATTTAGGCACTTCCAAAGAAAACAAATATTCCAACAATATAAATTTATGAGTCATCATAAAAAAACAGCTTTTCGTTTTCATAAGAAAAAAAAAACGAACGGAAAAACAGGAATGCTTGTTTGCAATGTTAAAAGCATTTTAAGAATTTCGACTGACATTTAAACACATTAAAACACAAAATTAAACACTAGTTATAACATATTTATAGGCTGACTGTAAAAAGCATATTACAAACATAAATTAGGGCGTAAATCATGTAATTCAATTAAACTTTATTTGCTGGCATTTTTTACGACATGCCATCAAATACGAAACCTTAATTATCGATATAAATGTTTTAGGTCATTAAAGAACAATTATTTAAATACCAAACATAATGCTTCTGCGAACCACATAAAGTGATTTTAAAAGCCTTGGTCTACCAGAATCAGGGTAGATGGGAATTCAGTTTTCTTAAGAAGTAGGATGCACTGTTTATTTAGTATGAGAGTGGGATGTTAAACATTAATAAAGGACTAAATTTTGCGAACAAATTTTACTTCTAATATTACATATAAAATTTTTAATTTTTTTTTTTTTTTTTTTTTTTTGATTATGAGTTGAAGGTTAAAACTATTACTCTCAACAAAAAATGAAAAATAAATAATAATATCTGCAAGATATTATGCGTGTTAAAATAAAATTTTTTGTATGAAATCCCGGTTAAACAGGGTCTTCAACTTCACATTATGACTATAATTAATAGTTTTTATTTTAAATATAAATTAATATAATTAAATATAAATATTTTTTGATATTCAAGTAATACAGGATATACAGTTTGTCTTCACAGAAGAAGCTTCCACAAACGCAGTCATTAAATAAAAAGAAATATTTATTAAGTTTTTAAATTATTTTAAATCTTAAATCAAGTTCGATCTAATTTGCAAATAAATTGCTATAAATTGAAAAAAGTAAGGTTTCAGGTGTTCTAGGCCAACTTTCTTTTCGGGGAAAGTTTCATAAGCTTAGCTTTTTTCTATGATGGTATAAGTTGTGGAAAATGTTTGCAGAGTATTTAGACCGTATTCTCTATTAAGCAGTTGTATTATCGTTCTTCAACTGCGGTGCTGTCACCACTCCTTGCAATGCGGAAGGTGTGTTCATGCAGTTTTTTCTTCAATGGCAGATTTTGTGGCCGATGAATTGTCTATTGACAGCACCCCAGCTTTTGTGCTGAGATTAGGCTATTTCATTTTCTTTTATTGTTCCTATTTCGATTATTGCAACATTCCAGAGCTTTTGAGACTAAAGAAAAGGCAGTCGATTTCACTTTAGTCTATTCCAAACTCTGAAACAATTCGAAGGCGATAACAGGCACAATTTATTGATGAATACGTACTTTTAATATAAAATGTGCTTAGTACGATTCTCTTGATGTTCCAAACTTTGTAAAAGCTTTCGAACGATTTGAGAACTATAATAAGCACTATAGAGTCTATAAGTTTTCCTATATCACCTCCATACAGACGGAATGACTTCATGCATGAACATGAAGGTGGTTAATTTGAAAGTAAATCTATATTTGACTCGTGCAATATGTGATCTGATCTACTGTCCCATCTTCGTATGTTGGGGCCTCTCAAGAGTTAGTTTTTAAGGAAGGCAACAAAAAAATTTAAATTAAATGATTTTTTACTTGGCTTAAGTTCAACCATTGGTTGGTCACTTTTTGGTCAATATCAATTACGTTAAGAAAAGTAAAATTTTTATAGCGGGGTAGCAAACACCCTTCATCAGCAACCTCTGAACTTTGGACGTGTCAAATTTTACAATTTTAAAACTGCCGCTGTAACTCCGTGAGCATGAAAACGACGTATTTGGTTGCTTATATAATTCTGAATTTTATTTTATAAAATATTGCCTTAAATAGTAAATTATTGTATGGGTACGCAATATTAAAGTGGCCTTTTACACGGAACATGGCATATTCCTAAATTTTGAAAACATCATAAAATTCAAAAACAATTCAACACAACAAAACTCAATGTCAAACTCTGTTATACGTGAGAACCAACAGTAATAAAAAATATTTCAGTGCCCATTTTCCGCTGACACAACATAAAACAAAAATACTTGGCTTATGTTTAATGCCTTTAAACAACTGGAATTCTTATAGTATTTAAATGATAACAAAAATGAATTGACTTTTTCAAGGCTTTTCAATAACTGGCAGATGCTTTTTGTGTTAGTGTTAGTAATATTTTGTGGTGGGAACACAAAAAATAGTTTTTTCAATATTCTCCGCATATTTATTTATTATTTATTATATTTACTCAATTGAAAATGTCTATCTGAACAGCATGCAAGCCACTACGTGTAAAAAAATGACTAATCATAACTCAAGCTGGGACACCAAATTGTGTTTCAGTGACCTCTCCAATCTCCGCAATTTATATTAAATAAGAAATCAAACCGAACCTGATTAAATATAAGTTATTGTAGATAAAAATTTTTATAAAATTTTTAATTATGTCAGTCATTATTACATTTCAATCTACTTGCTACTTTACTTAATATACAAATTTAATAAATCTCATTAAACAAATGAATAAAGGAAATTTAATCATTCGCTATTTTAACAGCACATTTTGCTTTCGCATCTATTTACCTACGCCCAACAAAGTAAATCGCAGAATTTTATTAGTGTGTCATTTTGGCCACGTTAAGTCTCAAGACTGTATTAAAAGAAGTACAAAAAAAAAAAAAACACATTATTATTTAATATTTAATCTATGGTTATTTTTTAAGACGTTAATTTCTCATAAATTTGCCTTTTATCTTGGGCTGAATAAATGTTTACCATAAATATTGCTTCTATATTCTGCTCTTCGTTAATATTTGTAATTTTATCCCCCAAAAACAAAAAAGATTTGAACAAAAATTGTAGTCTTAGTAGAGCTTATAATAAAGAACACAATATGGTGGACTTTAATGTCAAAACAATCAAAAAAGTCCATAAATATTTATGTTTATTAAACGAAACAGCCTATAAGTGCTTTTTGTGCTAATAAAACGATAAGAAATATGAGAGGCAAAGAGCCTCAAAAATCAATTTTTAAATACGAAATTCTAATCTAACTTTTTTTTTTGCCCTGTAATCTCTTTTAAAATTACTTGGCCTTTAAATCGTATATGTCAAGCCCAAAAGTATGCAAGTACTTTTTTTTTTTTGCCAATTATTAACTTTCCTATGATCCTCTTATTGTTTAATTTGTTTGTTGAAAACTTTCTTCTTCATTTTTTTTAAGCTTAAAATAATTAAGATAAAAATACGACAGCAGCAAAACCAGTTATGGACAGAAAGAATACACACCAACAAGCAAACAAAGACGTAGAAATGAATGTGTAATCAAAACAATTTGCTACCAACAGGAAATACTGAAAATATTTGCATGCATTCACAAACAATTTCCTTTAAGCACACAAACGGTTTGAGCACACATTTGGAGATATACGAGCACACACACACACACACACACATACACATTAACTGTGTCATTGCTGCTGCTGAGATAACAAACAAATAATTGAATAAACATTTTAATACAGACACACATATAGACTTCCACTGATGTACATACATATGTAACCCAGTAAGCACACGTAAATGATGTTGAGTACTAAGACCATTTTATTATTGATGAAGTAAAGGGTCCGCCAAATACCTTTTTTTTTTTGAAATCGGCGCAAAACATCGAGTGGGGCTTCGGCGCAGTCCTGTTGAAACCAAATGTTGCCAATATCCCCCTCTTCAATTTTTGTGAACAAAAAATCTTTCAACATGGTCCAATAACGATCGCCATTGACAACGGCCACTGCTTGCTCATTTTTGAAGAAAACTTGCCCAATTATGCCTCTGGACCAAAATCCGCACCCAACAGTGACTCGTTTTGGGTGCGTTGGCTTTTCAATGTATGGGCGTGCGGGTTTTCTGTGCCCCAAATGCGACAATTATACCTGTTTACATACCCGCCAGGATCAAAAGGAACTTCATCTGAAAAGATAATTTTTTTTTGTTGCAAAATCGGCATCTTCGATCGCAGGCCCACTTAGCGAAGCGTACACAACCATATTCGTTCAGTGGAAGGATAAAACTAATTATCTGTCTAATTAGACATGAGCTAAGTGTTACCATTCACGAAATAAGCACTAGTTGAAAATAAAAACTTTAGATGGCGGACCCTGCATAAAGCTGGTCAATAAGATTAAATACAGACAGTCAGTAATGAAGAAGACTATGGGCTGCTGCTGCTGCTTAAAAACAATATATAATTAGTTCTGGCCTGGATTCGAAGCAGATTTGGATGCTGATGAGCGGCATGGTGGCCGCGAAACAGCCATGATATGTACAGCCATGAGCCAGTAAGTCTTTAATTTTACACTTCTTGTCTTCTTTAAAAATTTTGATCACTCCCATTTTATCACAAAATAAGTTTTCTCAATTTTGTGCGAGTAAAAATCGAACTAGAAGGAACGTTAAAATTATTAACAGAAATTGTATGTGTTTGAAAATGTTATCTAAACAGAAAGTAACGAAGAAAAGTGGTTCAGTGGCTTACAAGCCATAAATCAGCTTTGCTATGACTTTAGGTTTGCACAACAGGGAGGGAAAGTTGAGCTTTTATGGCCGAATGGGCGAAGAAATGCCTTTGAGTGCTCAACTCATTTATATTCCGGTAAGTGCCTGGAACCGATCAAATCAGTTTTCTTATAACAATTTAACTATGTTTTCTTACAGCACAAACTAGTTAAATTCATCAAGAGTGTTGTTGCCATCTAAGCCAACCATTTTATATAAAAATGGATGGCTAAGACAGCAAAGCTACGCTTGATGAGCTTGTTACAAATATGCCAGCTAAATCCGTTCGATACAGCCTATTAAAACCAAGTGGCTGAATCGCTTATGAAAACTTTTCCGATGAGGTCTTACTGCAACGGTTAGGTATAGAGCGCGAGCATGAGTTCTTTGATTTGTATGATAAGTGGAATGACCAAAATCTTTAGAGGGAAAAGTCGATATTTAGAAAAAAATAGGCAACCATCACATACCAATATCCGTTTGTCTCTGCAATAGCAGTACGGCAGAACCCAACAATCGAGTTTATAAAGCTTAGAAGGCAAAATCTACAAAAAAAAGGAGTGGACTAAAACAGCGAAAATCGCAGTTCACAGCACTGCCAGCAAAGTCTATTACGCTTTGGTTACGCTAGGGTATCCACAAATTTTATGAAGGATTATTCCACATGAAAATATTGAACTTAACAAAAAAAAAAAAAAAAAAAAAAAAATAGAAATAGAAATAGAAATAACAGAAAACAAGATGATGACAAAATAAACGTTTGATCCATCGAATAAATGAAGGCAGTCAGCAAGTAAGAGCACTGGTGGTAGGACGTCTGAGCGATGCTGCTTAAAAATCAGTATTCAACTAACTGTGACCTGGATTCGAAGCCATTTGAGTGTTGATGATCATTGTGCTGTGCGTGAAATATTCACGGTGAACAAATATAAAAAAGAAAACCCTTAAAAATATAAATTTTTAAATATAAATTTCTAGTTTTAATTGCTACTAAGCCATTTAATCTTCAACTTTACTTTTCTCGTCTTCTTTAAAAATGTTGGTCACTATAATTTCACAGAAAAAAAAAACATCTTTCTGAAGTGGAATCGGAATGAAGTCTAATAAAGTAATTAACAATTGTAAACCACAAAGTTCGAAAAGAGATTATATTATTGCCTAAAAAATTTTCTTTTCTTTTCATCCCTGTTTATTATACCTGTCAACAAAGTGACAATAAATAATTGGATGTACTTAGTTGGGTCGTTAATTATCTTAAATCAATGCTCACGATATTTTATATCATATGTTAATAAGACTATGATATACATACGAACGTATAAATCATTTTTTATACAGTAACTTGGCTTTTCTAGTTTTGATGATACATATCGCTGAAATCTTCTTAGTGCCAACGTTTTGTTCGCCGGCAACTGTCTGAGTTTCGTATTAGAATAGTGTATTAAACAAGTTGTATATATAAGTATGGTCACGGATGACTTTTTTCCCTTTTTTGACATTTAGATCACGATGTATGTATGTTTAAAAATGTTAATTCTCAGCCTGAACTGTTTGCTGGTTTAATTTCATTTGACAACCAATTCGTAGCAACTGCAGACAGTTTTGCTACAACAGATTTATATGAATAAAATTTAATTTGCTGGAATCCTTTGAATACAAGTATTGATTGCAAAGAATGAAAACAGGTTGTCCCTGTTGCTTTGCTCACAGCTTGAGACTTGAGTTTGTGTTTTAGTACTTTTATTCAGTCTACATTTAACCTTTAACGGATATGAAAGTGCAAGTAAAATGGTTTTAAAGTGGGCACATAACGGATATGTATAAAGAAAAGTTTTTTTGGTTTTCGAATTGTGGAACTTGATGAAATGTACTCATCTAGAATAAGGCCTAAAATACTTCACCATTACTTCATTGGTTAAATAGGTTAGTGATATACATACAAGCAAAAAATAAACTATAAGTCAGTTCAAAGTAATAGTTTTTTTTCAGAATTCTAAGCAACCATACAATTTATAAAATCCGGAATGCTCTGTAGGACTGATTTTCCTTCATGAGCATGTTAGAATAATTCACATTGGTCTTTAGAGCAAATATAGTGTATGTCACATTACACCAGCAGGTTGCACAAAAAAGAATGATCGGTGAGGATTTCGAAGTTGTACCCCTTTTAACTCAGGACGTGCAAAATATTATTCAAAATTATGTGTTCTATTTTTCCCAGATATCAGCTAGCATTCGCAGAAATTGGTTTTCTATAAAATAAGTTTAACATTAAATAAAACTTTCCATTTGCCCGCTATTCATTTTTAATTATTTGGAACCAATTGCGTATCTCGACCAAAAAGATATTTGTGCAGCCCTTGCTCTCTGCAGACCAAGACCTAGACGAAAAGCAAATTTTGTTGTGGCCGCAGGTTTGATTTTACCAAACTATTTGTTCACAAAGGATATGTTTCGCCATTTTCTTTTGCTCACATTTTGGAGATGGGAGTTTAGCTTACAGTTCCTCATGATTAGCCCTTCATATAGCTTAATATTCTTTCTGCTGTGGCTTACAATACTTTGTTCTCCCGGGACTATCGCAGTTCTATCGCCTGCCGTATGGCGTTTAAGGCTTTTTTCAATAGTCGGCAAATCTGTTCTCCCTTTATTGCCGTATATTGTTGTTTGCCTACTTTAATATCTGATAGAACAGCTTCTCGAGGTCGCTGATTTAAAACCATCTCCGGTTTTTGCCAAAAACTCAAATTTTTTTTTTTGGACATAGCGCTATGTTTGAACCTACGATGCATATTGGGCGGCGGTCCATCGGATTGTGGCAATATTTATATCCCACTGAACTTAAATTTAAGCCACCAGTTATTTCGAATGTGGCCATATTTATGTCCTACTGAACTTACGTTTGAGCACTCAATGAAATCAATTCAAAATATATTTCTAAAGCAAAGGCAATTGGTCGAAGGCACAATGATGTATATTTTGTGCAAAAATAAAATTAACTCTTTAGATGAAGTTAATTGTTATCTCGATGGGCACGTTAGTAAGCCATATTGCTGTATTTGCAACTCAGGATGCCCGCACGACGTCTCACAGAAGCCAATGCGCCCATTACGAGTGACTGCAATGTGCAACAGCAAATTGTGAAGTCGAGGCATTGTAGACCCATATTTTTTGGAAAATGAGGGCGACGCAACCATTACGGGCAACGGAGGCACACATCGCATCATGATAATTGATTTTGTTGTGGGCGCTCCTCATGGCATTAATGTGAACGACGCGTCGTTTGGTTGCAGCTTGCCAAATATTTCAAGCCTCGTATTGATGAAAATTGAACGGCAAGTAGTTGCAATTTGACATCGATGGGCTGAATTTTGTTGAGCGCTGTTAAAAACATGGATTGTGCCAACAAACCAGAGAAAAGTTTGCCTTTGAAGGCCAGCATTCGTTATGCCATTGCCAAGATGCCACCACACACTCTCGAAAATTCATTACACCCGAAAATGTATCCTATCAAATGAGGCAAGCTAAGTTGCGGCAGACATATGAATAAAATTATGTATCGTCTTTAACTAGAGTACTTGATTGCAGCAAAATAAATTTTCCAAAATTTTAAAATGTTTTTGTTGTATGACATTTTCCCATCGAAAGGATAACGAAAAAACAGTTTGTTCGACTCAATAAAAAATAAGTCTAAAAAAAACTTGATATTTCTATCAAGTTTTTTTTAGAAGTTTTATATAAAATTTTTGGTGAATATTCAGGACTATTCTTTAAATAAGGTATTGATAAAATATGTAATTTTTGAAATCAGAATGATCCCTATTTGAAAAGTATAAAATTCTGTACTGTAAGTGAAGTTTAAGTAGCATTTTAACTGGCTTCACCTTAGGAATTTCGAAAAAATACTTAGTTTTTGAATGCAATTTGTTTTCAATCACACGATTTCAAAAGAACTGATTTCCAGCACAGGACCTTATTCAATTTTTGTGAATGTTTGCATGTTATATGCACTTACGGTCTAATTCAAAAAAGGTTATATTAAGCTAATATAAGCAGAATCTGCATTGTACAAGCCCAAGAATAAAATAAAAATAAAATAAAAAAAAACAAAGAAACAAATTCAGTTTGTATTCCTTTGTGCTTAAGAGAAGAAATAAAAATTTTATTATTAATCATTTTTTAAAAACTATGACGTACATTGACAAGACATAATAAAGTTTTCGTATATGCATATGAATATTCGAATCGAATTTTTGGAACGAAGTTCCTTAACGCGGCTTGCTGGTAGTGGAAATTAGTAGAAATCGTCACGAAAGCGTGTGAGCTGTTTATATGTATTGGTGTACTGTCGACAAGCAATTGTATATGATGGGCGGTGTCTCCACTGACAGCAGCGGAGACACCTACCAATAAATATTAATTAGTTGGAAAACGTTCCAAAAATTTAAAGAATCATAAAATTTCAAAAACAACACAAAATAAAACATACAGATTTCACCTTGTATTACATTCAAAGATGAAAAAAAAACGTAAGCAACTTCGAACATTTGAGATTACAATTGCGTAGAACGGATAAAATCGTATTATTTCCTTCCTATAGATGCACCGTCATGCGACACAAGGCTTTAATTAAATTTGCTGTCCTTTTTCCTGCACTAGTAGTGCAAAGTTAAATTTCGTATAAAAAAATGTTTTTTTTATCAAAACATCAACATTATCCAAAAATTATTTTTTCTATTTTTTCTTTCTTAAGTTTTTTCATACATATGAACAAAATTAGCTATAACCATATAATAAACAATTTATTTATTTACTTATTTTTTTCCTTTGAAACCGGATTGTTTTTAATAAAATCCCTTTTTATTTTAAATAAACTGGATAAAAAGAATGTAAAGAAATTCAACAACATTTACCGGAAACAGACTTCAAAAAAACATAATGCATACATATACAGCTGCATGTAAAGGGTCTAGCACCAAGAGCTTCCTATTTTTACATAAAAAAAATAATCAGAATTTGTATATCATTGAATTTGATAATCATTCTAAAGAGCAATTATTGAGGCTATATATTTCGGCTCAACAAATAGCTTATGGAGTCAGTCTGGTTCTTACAGCAGTGTTAGAAGTGTTCAAGTAAAGTGATTGTACTATAAAATGCTATTAACTACAGAGCTGAGTAAGTCTTATTTGCAATTGCAATTAAAGAATCGGTAAAACTGTTTTTGTTAAACGTAAAAATACTAATGAGTTTTTAGATAGAAAAATTTTTTTCATTTGTTGTGTACTGGAGTCTAACTACTGGTAGGAGTACATCAGACTTGGCTAGGTCCGAAAATGCGCGAAATTTTTCGTAAGAATCATGTAAAAAATTGTAACAACTTAAGAAAGGAACTGAATTTGGAAAAATGAAAAAATTCATAGAAACGCAAGCCTTTATTTCAGACCAATATGCTGTACAACAAGACTATTGCGATATCAAAAATAGCACATTAAAAAAAGCCCCTCAATTCTTCATATTTTTTTAAGGAGAACAAAGTAATTTGCTACTAAAAAGGATGATCCCCCAGAAATGCTTAGAAAATACTGATTTTTATAAAACAATATAAAAAATTGTTAAAATTTTTTCCCCGGTGTTAGATTATGTCTTGCTGACACAATCACAATGTTCCGACATCTTGTGTCTTAAGAAACAAGTAACTAAATCAAGGAAAACCCATCTAGGTTCAAAAGTGTATCATCTTTATGGATTTCGAGCACATAGCCAGGTGTTTAAGTCCGAACCGTCTGAGGCATTATACCAGGAGGGCTTAAATAGCCCGAACCCTTCAGCGAACAGTGGTTTTGCAAACCAAGGCAAAATAGCAAGTGAATCGGTACCCGATCGTCAGCAGGGCACTAATGTAATATCTGCCTGGCCAAATGTGGGTCTTGTTAACTAGGACTTCCTAGGCAGTTAGCCCCGTATGTAAACCATATATATAGACTATACCTCTGGACATGACAATTTATATAAAAATCAAATCAATGACAAATGATTTATCAGCTCAAAATTTGCAAACCCCTATTGAAGTATCCTGTACGTGCGTATACGCATATATGTACTTGTCATAAGCTACTAAATAATTTCACACAAACAAAGCTATTCATGTTCAATGACATATGTATGTTAATGGGTATGTGTGCGTGCTAACGACCATAAGAAAATATATTGGAAAATGTTGTTTCCCAAAATAACAATAATATTTTTACAAGAATGTCTGCATGTTCATTTCCTTTCGTTTTGCTGGAATAAAAACAAAATTAAATTGCTGCAGCAATACAAAGGATGTGGTCAAGTAAATCTATTTAAATATATTGTCTTTTTTTTTTGTTTTTCTATAAAAACTAGAAATGCTAAGAATAAATATGCCGAGAAAACAGGATATGTCATAAAAATAATTTGCATGCAGGAATTTGTTTAAGATTTTTACAAGACAAAATAAAGTAAAATTTAAATGTTAAGTCAACAACAAAAAAAAAAAATATATATACCAAAGACATAGAAAAACAATTTGCTGAAAAGGATGTTGTTTTTTTTATGTTAAATTTAAATGTTTATTATTTTATTAAGCAAAACTAGTGTTGATCTAAAAGTTTCTAAAAATTAAATAGTTTTTTTGATTGAAAAATTGTTTTTGTACGTGAACAATGTGAACTGAATAAAACTAAAATTTAAGTTTTAAAGAGACGCAAACACAAATTTGCATATTTATCTTGGAATTGCAAAGAGTGTTTAGCTTAAGGATCTAAGTGCTTTTTTCCTAAAATTAACAACACTGTTGTTCTCTGATATGCAAGTGTGAGTTTTGCGATATTCCAACGGTAGGTAGACACCGTGACAAAGTCCATAATTGATCTACATATACATATACAATTGCGTTTTACCTTATTTAAAACGCTGCGCAGATAATAAAAAAAAAGCATTTTTTCTATTGAGCACTTAACAGTTCTTTAACTTTAGATATGTATTAATCATCATCGTTAAGTAAAACCTTTTTTATCACTCTTTCTAACGTATAGATTCGTTTTGCGTGAGAGCAGTTAAAACAAGAATGCATTAACCAATGATGTTGAGAGAGAGATTCACTTATAAATTTTACTTATTATGTTCTAGAATAGTTACGTCCAATTACGCAGATCTGGATATTTGAATTAATTAGCTTTCATTGTTTCTTTTAAATATAAACAGCAAGAATTGATGTCTAATTGCTTGTTTTACTCTTGTCGGTGTGAAAGAACAAAACCTCTCTTGTAAAAGCTGAAACATTGTGCATATGAGCTGGAGACAGCTGTTCTACCACAATAAGCGCGATTTGTGAAGAAGCTAAATTATCTTCAATAGTCTTTGCCATTTTTCGCTCAAATTTGACTGAAAAAACAATTCAATCCATTTGTACTTAAATCAATCCCAAGCGGTGACAGAAGTTCGTTAAGTACGGATTTCCTTAAATCAAGTACGTTGAGCTTGTTTTAAGTATGGATTTTTCCAGCGCTAAAGACTTAATTTTAGACATTTTCAATCCTAGTTTCGGATTGAATATAACTCAAATCCGTGAAAGAAAGAAGAATGCTGTTCTTGATTTAAGAACATTGGTACGTACTTACCGTACTTCTGACACTGTTTGGGAATGATTTAAGTACGGAAGGATTGTATTTATTTTGAGTGTGAGGATTGGATTGATGCGAGGTCTATGAAGTCTATTTAATCTCAAATTCGTACCTGAAATATTCCGCTCTACTTCCTTAATTTAATAATAATTTATAAATAATTTTGTCTTTTTGTCGATTTGAACCCGGAACCTAACTAATGCCAGTTCAGCCACTCTACCAATTCAGCCATCGTAGCAATTGAAAAATTTAAACAAAATTCAGTACTTATACAGACACACACAAGTGCTGAGTTCAAATACTCTCAAGAATTTCACACTCATTTTAAATCTTATCCTTTTAATAATCTCGATTGATCTTGTTTTAGGAACACTTTTGTGTTATGCGTACTAAAATTTTCAAGACTACTTCGTACTAAAATCAAGTAGGAAGAACTTAAATTTAGAACACGATTTTTCTTTCTGTGTACACATACATATATGTACATTAACAAATGATGTAGCCTTATTCACTATTTTATAGCTTTGTCCTATATACGTTAGTGTTTCAACATCTAGTGCATAGATGCCTAGTAGTGGCTGATATCAGCAAATTAAACTCAGTATACGCTCTTTTGTTTGATCGTCAATCAACCAATAGGAAATCACCATGTTGAGTGCGAGAGACAAACTACACTTGAAGAACTTCTGTGTGTTATTTTACATTTTAATCGTCGTCGAGACTGCTGTCAGTGAACATGTTTATGATTCATGAACATGTATATGATTATGTTGAAAATTCTTTCAGATTTTAAAACTCAGCTATTTTTACTTGCAGCTCAAATTGATTCTGCAGACTTTTCGGACTTTCCGAAAACTTCTGTTATTTACGACAAGGATTTTGATAATACTAAGCATTTACTGAATATTTTTCAAAACTCTTTTCAATGCGATATATTAAAGTACGAATTTCCCATCCAAACAGAACTTATTATTCTTTGAAGTGAATTAGATTTCCCTGATAATTTTATCAATATAGAACTCTGGAAAAATCTGGAGGGTACAATATATCCCGAAATAAAGAAGAAATATTGAAATATTTATCCTTATTTCCCTCAACGTATCTTTGCGAACAAATATTTTCAGATATGAATTATATTTGCTCAAAAAAAACGCAATAAGCTGAATTCTTCTAGTTTGAGAAATATACTTTTATTGCGTAACTGCAATAAGAGTATCCATAGAAGATTTCATTACTTTTTAATTGCAAGATCAACAATGATTAATTGAGGGAAAATTTATAAACACTTCGAAGAATCTTTTTATTTCAAAATATTTCAGACTACCAAGAGTATTACTAAAATATGTACAACACCCGCCACACATGTGTCACAATCTCGTTGACGACTAAATAAAATGAATAGCAAATTGTTTTCTTCCAGTGTTAATTTGTCACTCTCACCAATACTACTACATTGGGCATCTATGATCTAGTGGATCATTGGGCTAAGTCCGCTATCAAAAGTTAATCGAATACATGCGTATAGTACGCTCTAGTGTAATTCCTCGGGGACAATCTGATTGAACGTTGTTGAGGCGTCCATATTGTTTGCAAGGCATTGGCTCTGGTAGGCACGATGTGGTGCTATTCTACTAAAGTATTGAATATAGTTTTACCACCCAATTCATTTTGAAGCTCTGCCATCGCATGATTAAAGTTGCGCAAAAGTCTCCACATATTCAATATTCAATAATTATAAGCTCGAAAAGTGCTATTAGTTCAATGGTAGTTCGTGTCTAGTTCGGCATTTATTCGATTTTTACTATTGATATTGAACGCATTTGTACTATAGTCTCAATAACTTAAGCAGCAAACCACATGATTTTTATCATTACCATGTTTGATCATGTTTGATGTGGCTCTTTCACACTAATTACATATACATCTACTGGACAAAATGATTACGAATCTCTAAACCGCACTGCCACAGTCTCGTAATGTAATAATTATATAAATACAAAACTCGCAAAACTTTTTTTGTTTGTTTTTGCCCAACAAAACATAATGTAGAAAAACAAAATTTTGATTGCTTTTATTCCAGAGCATCCATCATTTATGCATAACACACTGCTATCACAGTCATTATTTGATTCATTTTAAAATACACACGTTGCCATAAATATTAAGTTAAGGATCTGTTTTCTTTTATGATCCTTCAATTTTATTGACTTTTCAAATTACAATACTTAATATTTTCATTTCTTCTGAACATTTTTTTATAGCTTGAAAGGTGTCTGTAAAAAAGAAATAAAGAAGATTTTTAAATTCCAATCATGAAAAAATATTAAGCACCCACAAGAAATGAACGGTAAATAAAAATGTAGACTTCCAAGCAAGAAAATTATATACATTGCGTTCATGGCACATACGTGACTGCTCGTTGAGGTTGTAAGTTATTGTTTAGAAAAACTAGAATAAAATGAAATGTTGTTTTAATATACTAGATCTAAACAGAGCTTGTTAAATGTTTTCCGTTGTTTTTTCAGATGTCTAAATGCCGCCGCCATAAAACGCTTAAAGTGTTAAAAGTCTGTTTAAATATTTGTTAGCTCGTTGTGTTCAAAGAAATATAAAGGATAACTGGTAAATCTTGAAATGTTGCTTTCTAAGTTGTTTCGAGTCTACTAAATAGTTTAATAGTATTTAATTGCGAAATATAGGCAGCTGACAGACGGCTAAAAATGACGGAAAATACTCGATTTAGTCTATTTTAGCCTAGAATAGTACACTTAATGCTAGGAACACAACTGGGACAAACGACGAATTTTTCGCCTCGAATATTCGCCGTCAAAAATAAAACACATTGGTGTATATGAAAATGCACACAGTAACAGCGTCGTTCGAAATTCGTTGTACGAGGCGAACTTGAACTTATTTCTATTTCTTACGCCGGCGAACGACGAACAAATCAGTACCATGTGGCCATTTTGGTTTTATTTTTGAAAAGTTTTAGTTTTAAAAACAAGTAATTTTTACTTTAATAGTTTTTATTTTAAGTGCTAAGCTTTGACTTTTTGCATTTAAAATAAAAAACCAACATACATTAGATCATAAAACATGTTTGTAGTGTTTAATTTTTTGTTTTTGGTAATGCAAAATTTTTTAGCAACCAATTTTTTTTTTTGATATGGTCACCCCATCAACTGTTTGACTATAATAAGATAAAATTAAAAAAACTGAGAAAATGGATACAAGTGAAATTATAATTGAAAAAGTTAAACTTCATGAATGTTTATATAATCTGGGATCATGTTCATTATTTGAATTATTTTAACAAAATTTGAAATTCTTTGATTCATAATTTTTTTTATATTTGTTCATTCATTTGTTTCATTTAATTTTTTTAAATTCGAACAAACAATAAACAACTTTATCAATTATAACAGCTGTTTTTCGTCGTTATTGTGCTTCATACGACGAATTTACACAGCGAATTTTGACCGGCGTGTTCGTAGTGTTGGGCGAAATTCGTCGTTCGTCTCAGTTGTGTTCGTAGCATAAGTTGGCAAATAATAATTAAATTCATCTCTCTTCCTTTCACACCAAATGATATTGAATAATGTTTCAATTGACAAAATAGAAACATTTTATAGTGAAAAATCTTTTTGGTTTTATGCAAAATAATATTAACACAGTTTTGAATTTAGTTTGGTTTTATGTAAAACATATTTTCACGCAGTTAAATTTTAATAAAACGATTTGCGGATTCTTTAATAGCAAATGGTAATCAAACATCTACTTCTGGCATTTTTAACACTAAAAAGTTTTAAAGCATTATTAACAATTCACCACTGTTGAAGAAGACACTTTAATTAAATATTTTTCTTCATTTTTCTTGCGCACGATTGCAGAGTTTAAGCACGACCGACCTCAACTCAACATATATTGTAACTTAGGGAAATTTCCGGTTAGGCACGACCAGAATCTTTAATATTTACCTAAACTGACCTATATTGTTGTTTACCTAACATAATATTCGGCATTTAATTTTTAAGCTAAAATTAACCTCAACAATGTTGTTGTGAATTTAGGCTATAAATTTAACTATAAGCTTAACTTTAACTTGGTAATTTAAAACCTAAAATAAGTTAACACCTAAATTGGGGAGCTCAATGAAATGGGAAGGCCACGACCTGTGAATATATTCACGGATAGTCAAATGGCCAATAGAGCGATCTTCGCTGAACGGTTTAAATCACAAAAAGTTTGGGATTGCAAAAATGCTATTAACAGTCAATCGATTGATTGTGTACCGCGCATCATATGGGTGCCAGGGTGTGCGGGAACAACGGCAAATGAGAAAGCAAACTCACTAGCTCCAAGAGCAAGATAGCTAAGCAACACAAACCTGGCTGCACAAAATTTTTAGATGCAGTTAAATCTTAGAACCCATTTAACTCTCTGGAATAGCGAAACCATGGGAATTAATGCAAGAATTCTAGGGCGCATCCAGACGATGAAAAACCAGGAGGATTGCTAAGACTTAGCAAACCCGAATTAAGTAGATTAATGGGAGTTATGACAGGTCACTCTCAGCTATTGGCACATCTTAGCTAGGTGGACAACCAGCACCCTATGAACTTTGTATGTGTCAAATTTCACAATTTTGGCACAGCCGCTTTAAGCACTCGGCAATCAAAGCTCACGAAATTTCACTTTCTATTTACAATATACTTAATTCACAACAATCAAAGCAATAATCTTTTTGGCAGTCTTTTTTTTTATGGATGATATTCTATCATCTCAGAAGACTGTTATTTTTTGCTCTCTGTTTATATGAGAGCTGTTTTTTCTACGTGTTCTGGTTTTGCATCACTGAGATCTAGATGCTCGTTTACTGAAACAATTTGGAGCATAAGTTTAAGATCTGCCCGCCTGGCATTAGATTTAAAATCTAGCTAAACTCGGCAATCATGCATATCAGCTTCATCTTACCGATTATGTGATGGGTATGAGAACTTTTTTGTGGCAATGTATAAATAAACGTTTATCATAACAACATTTACGAAAAAACTGCCCCAAATGCGCTGTAAACTAAAACAAAATAAATAAATAAAACATAGAGAACAAAATTCTAAACGTAAATATTTTCTCATTTCCGATACCAAAATATTTTGTCATTTCCGTAATTTATGAATGGAAAATAACTGAATTGCAGACGAATATGTACACTGGGGTGTGAAGAAAAAAAAAAAAAAAAAAATTGAAATGAAGTTGTAAACAGAAAATGTCGTGTCGTGCGATATTTGTAAACTGAAATCAAGTTAAATCATCAGCAAGCCAAACAAACATCAACAACAAAATTCTGAGAAAAAACAAAAAAATAAAAAAAAGATAATAAAAAAATAAATTACAGATGAAGTCTTAGTGCGTATTTTGCTAAATTTTCAACTGAAACTTTACGTAATAAAATTTCAAATAAAACATTTGGAAAAGCCTGGAAGGCATCGTAGATAAAAAGTATGGCAAAAAAGGTACGTACATAAATATGTATATACCAAGCAGACGTAAGTACAAACAAATATTTATTTATATGTTCCTTACAACTGCAGTAAATACAAAATAAAATTTAATAGACAAACGGTCGTCTGCTTTATGATATTACGAACAACACATACGGTTTTAATGACGCCCGCCCAGAGAGCAACAACTTCTGTTGCAACTGCTTTCATTCAAATGTAAAAGCTTGACAAACAATAAAATTAAATTTCAGAAAAGAAAAACAGCAAAGCGTCAGTACATTTGCTTTAAAAAAAAGAAAAGAAGAAAAAACAAGTGCGAATTTGTTGATTGACGATTTGTCAACATTTTGTTGACAGGATTTATTTGCAGCAGTGAAGGGTGTTTCAAGAAAAATACAAATAAATTTAAATAACATGTGTCTGCACCAAAAAAAAAAAAAAAAAAAAAAAAAAAAAATACGAAAATAAAATAAATACAGTATTTATCGGATATAAGAAACTTGAAAAATCCACGAAAAAAGTTTCTTATAAGCGTTTCTTTCTTATATACAATTATTTTATATAAGAAACTTATTTCTTATATAAGTAGCTATGGCCATAAGGCATTTGTTTCTTATATGAATATAAAAGATTTTTACCTTTTTATGTATATACGTAGATGTATGTATGTAAATAGAAAAATAAAACAAATCAAATTTTATTTTATTAAACGCTTTAGTAAATAGATATAAAACAAATAGACAACTTCAATTTGAAAAAAAAATTATATGTAGTAAATACATGTACATACATAATTTCATTTATTTATTTACAAGGCAAGAAACAAAAACTTCTCATGAGCACTAAAAGTAAAAAAAAAACGTTGTTGTTGCTGTAAAACTGTCAGAAAACAGAGTTGTCCATGCAAACTACATAAATTCAGTGTTGCCCTTGAAAATTTCTTATATAAATTCTTTTTCTATACATTTTGTGGTTTTGGTGTTCAAGAAAAATGTTCTCTTATCAGTTTTTTTCTTATAAGCGTTTTTCTTATATGAAACTTTTTTTGTTAGAAAAAACACTAAAAAGATATGGTGCAAATGTTTCTTATAAGCGTTTTGTTCTTATATGAGATATTCTTATATCCGATAAATACTGTAACAATAAATTTAAATTTTTGTAAGAAATGTATAGAAAACAGACAACAATCATATGTACATGGCTGTTTCTTAAAGAAGCAAAACAAAACAGCTCCATACTTCTAATAGCTATAACAAATCAATAGTTCTATACTCATACAGTTACAGCAAGAACATTTACATTCCATTTATCATTTAATTTTACGCATATTCTTTTAAGATCTCAAATCTACTTCCGAATGTTGCGAAAATTTTTTTTCTATGCTAAAAACATTTAAACTTCAAAAACATGCTGCATGTTACTTGAAGTTAGAAAAGTGTGTAATGAGTAGAGAAGGCATGAAAAGTATGAACTACTATCTCTCTTTCGCCAACATCTCGGCCACAATCTGACTAATGAATTACTCAATATCAGCTTGCAGGTCACCAATCGTTGTTGGTTTGTCAAAATAAACATGAATCTCGGTATAGCCCCACAAGGTATAGTCTAAAATTCCTGAATCGCACAATATATGTGGACAACTGACGGGACATGAAATAGGCTGTCTACTGAGCTAGCCTCTCAATTGGATCATTGTTATGCGTGTTGTGTGGCGTATGGCAGTGTCTTGTTAAAATCACATACATTTAGGGAAAAAGAATATTCAACTATCGCACATTAGCACTCGCATTGCACAGTATCGTTCCTGCCTTCCTTGACTTTGAATAAGTACAATACAGTGATGGCATCGCTACTACATTTGAGCTACACCAAACAATGCATTTGTTTGGAATTTACTAGCATTTGTTGCACTAACATCACAATTAAGTTATTGCACTACATTACGTGGCTGCTGTCTTTACACACAAACGCTTTCACAACATTTGGCTACAAAGAATACTGAATCGATAATTCACAATCCTTAAGACCATTGCCATTTTATGCATGAGTTCTGACAAAAAAAAAAATTCAATAATCTGCAAACAGTGTTCGTTTCGACTCTTGGTTGAACTAGTGCTGCCCAGAAAGTGTTACGAAAACTTGACAGTTACTACAGTAGCGGAAAATCTAAATATGCTACAGAGCAGCATATCAAGTGTCAGCATAAAACATTTTTTTTTTATCTAATAGAAAAAGAAATATTAATTAAAAAAAATAATAGCTCAGCCAAGTACGAAGCCAACTGGTATGGTAAGAACAGGGTATTTCCTTGTATGTTGCGCCTGATATTTAATAGCACATTTACAGTAGTAATTCTTAAACTAGTTTATGATCATAAGCTAGTTTCATAAACTATACCATTTACACTAGCATTTTAGACAGTGTGCTTCATTTTGTTTGACAATTTACAATAAATTCAATATCAAAAATAAAATAGTAATGTGGAGGCTTTTGCAGAAAAAAAAAATTATTTATGTATGCTCATCCCGATTGCATAAAATTCAATGTAAAATTAATTATTTGGCGCGGAATATAAGGAAGCACCTCTAATTTTCATCATCCATGTTTAAATTTTATCACCGGTATTCATAAAAAATATAACGTTGCTCAAATACATTTTAGAAAAAATTTTATATGAAAAATTTTTTATAAACTGTTTTTCAACAATGTTTTATTTTTTATGAATACCGGTGTATGTGTTTTAAGGTTAAATTATTCCTGACTTTGCCATAAGGCCATACCATAACCATACCATAGTCATAACCATAATTTTTTTGTCTGGCAACAATTAGTGCCGCCATAGCCGTAAACAGCTGTTTATGTTTTATTTTTATAATTTCAATAGTGCAGTACATAGTAGTAACACAACAAGTGTATGTATATATTTTGCAATCAGCTGCTTATGGTTATGGCAGAAAACCAAAATTCAATTGGTATCTATGGTTATGGTTATGGCTACGGCATTATGTTAAGTCAGCACTCACTGTTCATTTACAGTGCTGCCCATAAAGTTGGTTCGATCAGCTGTTTTATATGGTTATGGTTAAGTCGGGACTAATTTAACCTTTAATAGCACCAAGAATTGTGGAAGTTTTGAAATTATTAAATTTTTTGAAATATTTTTTCCATTTTATTTTCCTATTTATTATGTTTTCTTTTTCTATGTCAAATTCGCCTGGCCTTACCAGACGAAAGCTTAAAAAATAGAGTCGTATTTGCAAAAACTGGTTATTATCAACCAACTTATCGCAAAAACTAGTTAAAAACTTGTTTATGATTTGTATGGATAAAGAAGTTTCTCCAACTAGTTTATCACGATAAACAACTTATAACCTGTTTAAAACGTAGATGTAACGCTTTTGTTTTTACAACTTGTTGTTGTAGCAGGCAGGATAAATTTCAAGTCTAAGCTCTTATGGTGCAAAAGTTACAGCTAGTGCTCAAACTAAAGGGTAGCCCCATGTGTTTGGCACTATTTAAACTTCAACTTCTTGCAGTTGGAGTTCAGGCAACTTAATATACTATGTAAACTTCAAGCAATGGTCTTTTAAGATTCTGAAAATAAACATGATTTTCAAGTTAATGGGTGACGTCCTGTGTTAGGAGCTATAAAAATTTAAGTCTCTTTATTATTTATAATATTTGTTGTTGTAGAGGAAAGCTATTCAGAATTTAAGAGCTTGTTTCCGATATTAGTCTATACAAGCCCGATATATAGCAAAAATCTCTTTTTTTTTTGCAATTCCGTCTACAAGCGAGCTAAAGAACTCTTCACATTTAAAGTTAAATCTGCTGATAAAAGAAATTTATATAAAGTAGTAATTCTTTCCAAAATCGGTTCATACACATACATATATAGAAGAAACCGAGGTTTTCAGAAATTTCAGCTTTAAACTAAAAACAAAATCGGAAGCAGAAAAAGCTCCATTACGAGTAAAAAAAATGTTCCCGATATTATTCAATACATATACTCCCAATACAATACAACCAATGAGAAGAAAAAAACTGGGTTTTTCCAGAAATTTAGCTCTGGTAATACAAACATGAAATTTCAGGCAGAAATAAAAATTTAAATGCCTATGTACATACATAGCTGATATATAGCGCTAGCCGATGCTTGAAGAAGTGTGCTTTGTAAGCGAGCACTTTTGGTAATGAAAAGTAAATATGCTGATAAAAGAAAGTCACTTGAATGAGTGTAATGAAAACTTACGATATAAACCTATACATACATATGGGTGTTTCCATGGTTACGCACGTGACATTTGTACACGTTTAATTGTTTTGAATATTATAAAAATATAAATGGGTTGGAATTTTTGAATGGAATTTTGCCATTGTTACATTTAATGTGATGAGTTCCTTCCAAACAGTATATATATTGGAAAATTGAGCACTGGGTACCCAAGTTCCATGCGATCAAAGTTGACTTACGCACGTGACAAAAAACGGAAGTGCCTTTTAAAGCAGCATGAAATATTGCAAAAGTAGGCGAATTGTAGAAGATTTTTATATCGGAAAAAAAATTTTTATAAAGGTTATTATTAATGGACCTTTATAATCATGGTTTGTTCAAAAACAAGTTTGCATGGGTTGGCTAAGAAAAAAAAAAATGTTTTGATTACGCACGTTACATTACGCACGTGACACTTTTTACCTTCATACATATTTTTGTAATTTAACATATATTTTCAGAAGTTTTTACCATCATTTAAAATTATTATAAGTTAAAAATTTTTTTTATATAATAAAATGTCAATAGTTTTTTTTTAATTTTCTGTGCTTAAAAAAATTGTGCGAACGTTTTGATTTTTTAACTAACGGTGAACCATTTCATGGAAATACCCATATATAGCCCAAATTGAAGAAATAACTGATATGCTCAAATAAACGTGACTTTTGTGAAGGGAATTTCAGATTCGGCCCAGTCTTGTTTCATATTGAGATGCCTCCGGGCTTTAATTTCAAACGAAACTTTTTTCTTACAAGCTTCAGGCATAATAATACGTTCCATGTCGTCTTATAATCACAACTTCGCTCTTCAAAAGCAATGAAATAGGTAAAGGCATAAAGTAGAGATATATGAATACATGTATGTATGCATGTATGTATATAGAAAAAGTTTTACTAAATTTATCAACATGTGAATCCTTCAAAATTTGTTTTAAATTTTTCTTTTTTGGTTTTTGACAAGAACCATCCGTATATTTATTCATCTATACGTTTATCTATTTGACATTTATATCAAGTGACATTTCTCTCGAGAGTCATAATAATTGATTGGAAGAGGGACGTTTGTTTCAATTCATTTAAACTTTTATAAAAGAACAAATGAATATTTGTGTGAGTGTTTGTCGTTCATGTGGTGTCCAGCAATGTTTTTTTTTTTTGTGGGATTTTTCATAATCCATACTTGTAACAATTTTTCTTTCTTTCTGTTTTTTTTCACCATTTCGGAATGTTACTCAGATATTTGTTGCTAAAGTTGTTAATGGAGTTATTTCTGCCATTTAAACATGGTCACATAAGCGGACTGTTTTAATGTTGAAGTGTTCATGTCCTGTTTCTGTTTTTTCTTTTGTTCCTTGTTTGCTCCAAAGTTTTCGTTGTCATAAAAAACACCAATTCAATTGGTATGTGTTTGTACATTTGAAAAAGAAAAAGGAATTTTAAAAAAATTCCACTAAATGACTTTAATTGAATTCTGCAGTTTATAGAGAGGAATAAAATAATAAAACTTTTTGTAAGATTGTTGTATAACATTTTTTTTTTGCATTTAAAAGTTAAAGTAATATCAATTTTGGGTTTTGTTTTAGCTGATTTTAATGGCAAAGACGTTGGGAGATTGTTTTTTAAGTTCTTAACATTTATATTTCAAAAATTAAAATCAATTATAAATCTTGAAAGCGTTTTAAGCA
Organism: Sturmia bella; assembly: GCA_963662145.1. Classification (NCBI taxonomy): domain Eukaryota; kingdom Metazoa; phylum Arthropoda; class Insecta; order Diptera; family Tachinidae; genus Sturmia; species Sturmia bella. The sequence continues at coordinate 48,480,099 of OY759172.1, read as the reverse complement.
GTTTGGACACTAAGGCGCCTTAAATCATAATGAATTTCTGTAATGTAGATAAACACGAAGAAGGTATTAAATTAAAATTTAAGGCTTTAAGAACTTAAGTATTTTTATTCTAGGAAATTGAGCGGGAGAAATAGAGGGTTGGCATGTTTCACAAATATACTGGGAATCAAAAATCATACATTTTACTCTTGCAGAGGCACAGTGAGCTAGTTGGGATGACGAAAGTAAAATACCTCGCCAGTAAGGGAGGTACCTTACTGGTTCTGGAGTAAAAATTTTTGAAAAAAATAAAGGAAGTTAATAAATAATAGAGCTCAATTCTTCATTCTACCCTTCTTGGGGGTGACAACGCGGCAGTTATTGCACATTTTTTGATATTTTCCACCCCTCTCTTGAACCTTGACCCCACTAATCCTGTAGCTAACAATCTCCATACATTACATTAACATGTCATACCTAAAGAATACAGGCGTCACCTGTTTAGCTTTCTGATATAGTAAAACATATAGAAAAGAAAATTGATGTTAATAGTTGGAGCTACGCTAAAACTGGTCGCTTTGTATGGATGTGAATTTGTCGATATTGCGCCATCGGTTTTGCGACAGGTTTTGGCATGAGGAAAAAAAGTTTCCCCAAGACATATTAGAAAAATTATTTTCGATGCGCCCGCTTTTCAATTTATTTTTTGTATTTTTGTATGTAAAACTCCCTAAGTTAGCATGGTACTGGGCTGGAGTACTCAAAAAAAAACAAATATTGGGGAAAAACTTATTGGTGGTTGGTTAAACATTCTACTCCTCTTCAGATGCCTTGGGCCAAGTTATTCTGAAGGCAGCCAAAGCTTTTTTTTCGAGGGGTCCAACTACTTGAATTTAACAGACTTATGGTGCTAGCAAAGAGGTAAATTGTATGACCAACCTAAAATAATTATTCTCCCTATTTTTTTTCGAATATAATCGCCCAGAAAAGGATTATTTGAAAAAGTCGCAGTGACCCTTTTTCGTCATTCCAGAAGCTATTGAAAAATCTATGGCTCAATATTAATTACTAAATCGACATGCTCCAGTATGCATATTTCGATCTATTTCTAAGCCAAACGTTTTTCCAAAAGAAAAACATTTTTAGACACAAGCGGCAAATGGCCATTTGGTATTCTACAATATGCTTGATTTGGCAAAACTCTAAATAAAGATCGACTAAAATATTTATTTTTTTCAAAGTCAGCTGTTATTGGAAGACATAATCCAATAAACACATATTATCATGTCTGTAGAACGGCCAAGCAACGAATTATTATACTGTTCTTTATAGTGATTTTTAATAAAAGCACATAAAACGATTGGAAATTTAATTTAATTTTTTTTTTTGATATACTGATTTATTTATTCTTTTCATGAAATTTGCCAAGAAAACGATAACGTATATAACAATACGATTGAGCTCTATTTTGTTTTCATGTTAAATTGAGTTCTAACATTTTTGAAATTCTTATTAATGGCTCACATGTAAGAGTATAAGAGAGTACAATTGTTAGTTCGATTTTTACCTCTTTAAAATTGAGAAAGATTTTTTGTGATAAAATTGGAGTGATCAACATTTTAAAACAAGAAAAGAAAAGTAAAGTTGAAGACTTGTTGGCTGGAATATATAACATGGCTGTTTCACGACCAGAATTTCGCTTATCAGCATTAAAATTTGCTTCGAACCCAGACCAAGACTAACTGTATACAGTTTTTAAACAGCAGTGTACAGCCATCCTACCACATGAGCTTTTTATTACTGAATGTTTATATTTAATCGTATTGATCACGAAAAAAAACTAATCAAACCTTTTTTCATTACTATTGTCCTGAAGAAGCTATTCGAAGGAGAGCGAAATATCGACAAAAATAATTAAATAATTTTAATAAAAGACCTTTAGCACAAGAAAATAAATATACAAAATAAAAAAAGGGGTCGGAAAAAACCAAATAATAAATATACAAAATCCCTCTCAGTGCTGCATAAGACATGTTAATAAATCTATTTAAGCTTGGCTGCATATGACGAACTTTGTTCGACGCCAATACAGCGTTTTATATCGTATCGACAAATGCGTTTTATTTTTGGTGATGAATATTAGTTGACATAAATTCGTCATGAATCTTAGTTGTTTTCATAACCTTTTTTCCGCTCAATTTACAAGTGTTTTTTCCTTAATCGTAATATTTTTTATAGCAGTATTGAATTACCGTAAGATGTGTGTGTGTAGCATTTAAAGTTTATTGATTTATTTGATTCACAAACTATAAAACAGAAGTATTCCGCCGCCACACATGAGAATAGCAGCATACATATGTATGTACGTGTGTGTGTATATGAATATTTCAAAAGCAAAATACCATTGAGTGTTCCTTTACTTACCTCCAGTAAATGTAGTGTAAGTATTTATAATAAATAATATTGCTACATATTTGCTTTACAATCAGATGTTCTCCTTCCCCCCCCCCTTCAAATAGAAACAGAATGAAAATGCACACAGTAGAAGTAGAAACAAATCTTTGTTTATGTTTATTTGAATTTATTAACTCTTAGTATAAGTTATCGCCAATAAACCATTTTGTTGTCAGTAGATACATTTCGCCAAAAGCATACAAGTTAAGAATTTTACAGATCAGTAAATATAAAAATCATCACACACATACACATACATAAATATTCTATGTTTGGACGCTGGCAGCAACTACGACATATACATTAGGGGGGTGTCGATGTGGCGATGCTTGTTGGCATAAGAAAATAAGTTCCACTACGAGATGTCATGGAAATTATTTAAGAAGAATTCAACTTTTAATTCTATTTTGTATGGTTGCTTCCTAAAGAGACTGGATACGGGGTTGATGTGTTCGAAGAACATATTGGGGAGCAAAAATTATTAAGGGTTGGTCATAAATTTGACGGCTAGAGAATTTCTTTTTAGTTCCATCACACTATGTTACGTCTTTCGGTCTTGTCATGTCTTTCGGCATACACTTAAGTCAAAGTATTGACTCATAGCTCTATAGAAATTAGTTGTCACACAGTCCTTTACTTTCCTCCAGTATATATCGCATAGGTGGGCTACCACTGGTATGGGGTTGCTGCCTGAATGGTGGGCACATATTTGTGAGAAGGCTGGGCAGTGGCATAGATAGTGTTCAAGTTTTCGACTATCATTTCGTTATGGTCTACATTCATCTACCGCCGACAGTCCTATGCGGCTTAGGCTTACTAATAGTTTTGAGTGATATGTTATGGCTCCCATTATTCTACTCAACTCAGGCCTCCTAAGTCCTAGTAGCCCCTTCGTTGTTTCCATACCTAGATCTTCCAATAGCATTCTTATATTAAGTTCCTCGATTTTAGTGCTTCACAGAGTTGTGTGGGTTCTGTATGCTCAAGTATTTAGCTCAGATTTAATTACAAGGTTATGTAAAGCAAGTTAGTTTGTTTTACATAACCCTGGCATCTAGTAATATTATACCAACTTGCTTTAGGCTGCCTTGACTTCTATAATAGTCAAATGTATGGCCAACCCCATATAATTTTTCCTGCTCCATTTTTTTCGAATATACCCATACTGTACCGCACCACAGGCAGGGACTCCCATACGACATACGACAAGACAATAAATAAATATCGAAACCCTTAAAAATGTTTTTTTTTTTAATAATCCCGAGTTTAGATTTTTTTCCTTATGCTAAAAGTTATTGATAAATCGCTGGCACAATATCGGTTCATTTTTGTGTATACAAATCGACCTGGCCTACTAGACATATGTATATTCATTTGATGCTTAAGGTTTAGTATAAGTCTGCTATTAAACATATTCTTTTTTTAAGGGCTGGGGCACAGTGTTTTCAATATACAAAGTAAAGAAAAATAAATAAATATTTCAGAATATTAAAAGCAATTCTTTTTTTCGTGTAATTTTTTATTGTTTTAATAAAAATATACCTGCCTGTATTGTATTGTATAATATTTGGCAGATTGTTAACTTTAGAAAAGTCTATTAAACCATTAAAAATTTTTTCACTGAGTAAATACGCAGCAAATGCTGAAATCAAATTTTGATGTCATTTATATTAAATTGTTTTCGTTTTGCCGTCATTTCCGACAAAATCAATCAGAGCAAAATTCTAATTTATGAAAATGTATACTCTCACTTAAATATCTGCTAAACGTTGTTGGCGTAAGTGTTTCACTTTGGTTCATCATCATCCCTGTGGCAAACACATACATATGTACATACATGCTTCTACGTATGTATGTATATACCTACAGTGTAAATGGATTCTACTAAATAAATTTTAGCAAATAAACAGAGATTTTAGGGAAAAGACAGCGAAACAATAACAGCCAACAAGACTTACATACATATATTCTTTAAGGAAATGTTACACAGAACATAAAATTTATGTACCTAAGACAATCACATTTAACCACCAGGGTACTCTAACATAAAAATACAAAAATCTACACAACAAAGTAACGGGTGCGGTATTTAGAGCTTTATATTTTACAGGTTCTTACTAGATTACAAATAAATTGCTTAAAATTCGAAGATACACAGAGCGTATAAAAATTTTGGAATTCACTAAGTTTTAAATTTTTTGAGGCGTTTGTTTTGCTAACTAAACGTCTTCACCAGCTATCCACTTAAGCCTGACATGAACCTGAAGCCGGCTGAGCAACTGTATTAATTCGCTCATGTCTTTGTACATGGAGAACACCTGTTGTGTCCGAACTATTCATTATTTCTGATTTGGCGAAACGTTTACTTCGTTTGTATATTTGTTTTATATCAGTATTTTATTGATATATACACACAATATTTGTATTTTCAATCTATAAAACTATTTTTTTCTATCCTTTTTATGTATGTCTTTTCATATTTTTTATGAGAGCTAAACTGTCAAACAGAAAATGACATATGTCAAAACAAGAACATGAGCCGTCTTCATTAGCCATGAGTGATGTTCGACATCAAGCTCATACCAGGTTCATGGCTAATGGAGACTTAGTGATCAATTTTACATGCGTGACCTGCGACAAAAGTAGTAAATTGTATTCAACATGGCCTGCATGGATCACCCTAACAAACACATTCGTACAAAGACACCGAAATCGCTAAGCAGCACTTAAAATTGCTGTGACTTTGAAAATCGAACGATTGTTGAAGAAGTGAAAGGTAAGAAAACAAAACATAAAAGAATATTTTATAACAATAAAAAAGAAATCGCCGTACACGAAATACTTACAAATGTTTGCTTCCGTTGTGAGTGCCATAAAAGAACTTTTTACAGGTAAAACAATAAAGAGGGATCTATAGGAAATTTTTTATGTATTGAAAGCTTTTCATTACATTTTTTTTATTACGCTTCTTTTTTATTAACTTTTTTTTTTATGTTGTAAATAGAATTAATAGTCAATATTAAGTCTGCCAAAGAGGTGATGAATTCGCTCGTGGAGAGCGAAGAAAAAACATGGTGGCATAAAGATTTTCCAGCAGGTGAAAAAGGAAGAAAACATCAAAAATAATTTTGCGGTAGAATTTATTTATGAAGTGGTACACGGTAATTTATTTTATTATTTGAACAATTTTTACCTTTTATCTCGAAGCAATACAATTACTTTGTCTTTCAGAAGCTTTTGAGGCTGTCACACAACGAGAGGAACGTAAAATGGTGGCTTTTAAGAAACAGAAATTTTAATTGTATAAAATTATTTAAAAGACATTTTCTTAACGTCTGATGCTAACGAAATGAACTTATATTTTGTTTTTAATGCAAAAGAGACAAATTTTATATGATGTGTGCCGCTGAAAGTGATAAAATCCATAAACGTGTACTAGACCCTACCACCTGCTACTGAAAGCCCACAAATTTGGCAGCTGCTTGTGCACAGAACTTGGAAAAAGGTTCACCTGTTAAATATGTAGGAAAAGAATTTAAATAAAAATATTGTGATTTTGCTAAGAGTTTCCAGAAAGAAAAATTATGTGGACCAAAATGAAAGCTGATGATTAAGTTTTAACTTTGCTCAATTGGTGTTGGTCGGCCAGAGCAATTATTTTAACTAAAGCCTAGTACAACCAGCAATATTCTAATAGTTATAAAAAAAAAATTAGTTCTTAACAGCGGCAAACCAACTGCCAAAACTTTAGTCTTTTGAGGTTATGTTTTGTAACTTCTTGGTTAAGTTCAGGCGTATGGTTGGTTTTGAAAGGTTACTTCCACTCATTAGACAACTAAATTTACCTAAAGCAGATTACATGTGATATAAAAGAAATGATTTAAGGGCAATAAATGGCAGTCAGTTGAACAATACACCCACCCTCCACAGAAACTGGAGGGCAACACTTCAGACATGTGGCAGGAGATATCCTAAAATATTTATATCTTAATTTATAAAATATTCCACAATATTTGTGGAATAAGTATTTAGTGAATACAAAACATTCGTTCTCTAAATAAAACTATTAAACGTTTGTACGACAACAGTGTGGCCAACAATGTTAAGATGTGTATGCACATATTTATAATCTGCACACAGACGTAAATATGTGTATATGTATATAGTCTTTAAATATTTATAATGCATTTTAAATGGCATAAATGTAAAGTATGTAGTCAAATAAATATTTGTTATTTTTTCATTTTCCAACAACTCACGTACTCAATGTACAAATTTTTCAAATCTTTCTTGTACATTTACTCAGCATGCATTTGTTTGTATATGTTACACAACCAGACAGACAGACAAACAGATGGACGAGACGGCAAATACATACGAAATAACTACATACATCTGTGCTGTTAAACACATGTAAGTTCATCAACAAATAATTTGTAAACCCAATAAAGGTCAAATAAAATTTGTTCAAAGCGTGCAAATGTTCGACAAATGGGCAATTTCCTTTTGCTGTACGAACTGCTGTCCTTGATGTTTTCTTCTGCTTTTTATTTTTGGCATTAAAATTGGTCTGTACATGTAATTGTGTATGAAAGTTAAGTACAGGAGTTCACTTTATGCATTCATATGATGCGTGTTTTTCGTTTGTAGGTTTTTGTATTTGGATCATAATAAACGATACCTGTGTCTTTTGCACAGTGGTTGGGATTTTTCCAAATTGTTCGCTCCCCTATTTAATTAAATGGATTTAAAAAGTTCTGAAAATAAAAAAATCTAATGTTTTCATTTTAGAAATGTGGTTTTTCTGAGTGTCCGTTTCGAAGGCAAAATTTTGTGGAGCCAAAGTTCTGTGGAAGCAAAATTTCTAAAATAATGCCATGTAAGAGTCTAAAGCTGTTATTACACGATTGCCGCAATGCACTAATTTCACACAATTTTTTATTGAGCTGAATTGGAGCACAATGAAAAATTTGTCCCAATCAAATATTCTGCAATCACATGGTTGTTACATTTTACTAAAAATTTATTGTAGCAAATTGGCAAAAAAACAATTTACTACCAACAATTGCCGCATTAATAATAATATGTAATATAGGTGAGTATAATACACTAAAGCCCCGACTTGCGTCGTTAATGGGGACCGGAGAAACGCGACTCAAATCGAAACGACGCAAATCGAATCACTTTTTTCTATATAAATGCACTGAAATTTAATTTGTTGGGGAAAATATTTAAAACAAAGCAAAAAATGTTGTATTTTTGATAAAAAATACGTTTTCATTTATTTAATTTACTTCAACATATGTTAAAAAGAAATAACAAAACCATAAATTAAGAAAAAAAACATAAAAATTAAATTAATTTACATACATACTACATACATATGTATACATACTATTTACTTTGACTCATGTTTTTCGTCCTTAAGGCATATTCTGGTGGATCACACACTAAATTGTTACCATAACAAGACAGCTGCTCTTAGCACCACTTATATTAAAAAGAAAAGGGGATTCCCCTTTTTTCACGCAATCTGAAAATTTCTTAACGTACAGGTGACGATCGTTGTTGTCAGAAGTTGTAAAAACTAATAAATTCAAGATGATAAATACATACTACACTACAAAATCCACAATGATGCAGTAAAAAATGTAACCATGTTTAGCGACGCAAATCGAAATTAAAACGATGCAAATCGAATCGACGCAAATCGGGGTCAAAACGACGCAACTAGAAATCGCAACGACGCAAATCGAATTTTTCCAGTTTTAAAAAGCGACGCAAATCGGAACAGCGCAAGTCGGGGCTTTAGTGTATATAATATGAGTCAGTATAATAATATATAGTATAATAATATATATAATATATATTAATATATTATAAGGCAACTCTGAGAAACAGCAACCGACTCAACACTCGCGCAGACTTTCTACGGGGGATGGATTCAAACATCTCAATGGGCGAAAGAGTATTTTATTTTAATTATACGAGTAGTCGCGGTTCAAAAGGGATCAATAGCTTTTTTTGTTTTTGTTTAGATGGCAAACCTGCTGTTTTTGTTTAATAATATGCTAAATTTTCCTTCACCTTAAGATTTTCGAGATTCATTTAAAAAGTGAGCAGTGAACTCTTAATTATAGCAGCAGCCGAAACTTTTACTTGCTTACCCCATTACACCGCATTCCAATGAAAGCTGGCAGTTTAAAGATGAGTAAAAAACAGATGCAAAAAGACAAACAACAACAAGAAAAAAACATTTGTTTTTTTTAAGTGGCCAAATACTGAAAGCATGTTTAGAATAAAATTATGGCAGTGAATGTACTACTTTGCGAAATAAATAAGAAATTTCATAATTGGAAACGTAATTACATTATGAAAATGACATAAAACACATTTCGAGTTGCAAAAGCTGTTGCAAGTTATCAACAACAACAACAACAGCAAGAAACTTAATAAAAATAAAAGTACGGGAACAGAATCATTTAAAGTGTGACAAGGCCAACAAGCAACGAAATATTCTTGCAAGAGCTCTAAACAATTTTGAAACACAATTCGGGGTGAATGGAATGCCGGCAGGAAGACTAGAAGAAGCGTTTAAAACAAAAAAAAGAACATTTACTTAAAAAAATAACTAATGGCTGCTAAAATGAAAAATGTTTTTTTAAATGAAATTTTAGCATTTTCATTTCTTCTTTTTTACTTGCTGCCACTTGATCTGCTTGTACACACTTGTGTGAACAGCACAGTGAACTTGAATCTGCTCTCGCAACATTTTTAACGCTTTGCATAATTTAATCAAATGTTTTTTAAATTAATGCAATTTCGGTGTAAATTTTAGCCAGAGGTATTTTGCTTGATTTCTGTATATCTTTTGCTGCTTCCCTCTCCAATGCGACAATTTTTCGGGAGCATAATAAAAATGTATGAAAAATAATGTTTGTGTAAACTGCTGGCAGCAGAATTCAAGGAAAAATCTTAAATAAAAATATGTCACACCCTGGCGAAAGGGTAGAAATGTTTGAATGTAATTTAAGATGCAGATAAAATTAAATAAAAAACTGTTTTAAGGTAAATTGTACACACTCATAAAATATTCAGCAGCTTGGAAAAAAAGGGAAATTGTTAATAAAATTTTCATAACTTGAACTTATGTTCAAGTTTTACTGGTCTCCAGCAATATTTTCAATTCCTTGTACTTAATTGAAGGGATAAGCGAAACTGCCAAAAGAAAAAAAAAACGGTATTAAAAATGTTGTACATATGCACTAGAAGATGGAACTTCTATGGGGTAGAGATTTTCAGTTTAAAGAGGGCAGAGAGAGAAAATATTATTTACAAATTATTCTTTAAAAAATTACCACAACTACTTGCGAGTGCAAAAATATTTCACGAAAAGTAATTAGCGAAAAAAAATTAAGATAATCACCCCTGTCACAAATAATTTTTCCTCTAAAATTTTTTTCCTATTTCCCAAAAGTGCGATCATGAATAACTTTTCCCACTAAATGTATTCCCATTCGCAATTTCGCCTTATCGTGAATGGATTTTTCAAAGACATTTTTCCCATTTTTTGCATCAATTTGTTAATTTTTTTTTTAGGGAACTAGAAAAAAATACAAGCAGTTGCTACATTTTAATGGATATATAAATTAGCTGAAAACTAGTTTTAGGTCTAAATCAATAAATAATGTTCAACGTGACATGCTTCTCAATAGGGTGCAAAATAACCGACCCATTGCATGTGGTTTTGTGAAGGTTTCTAAAGATGTGGTGGCCGAATTTTGGTATTCGCTTACAGAAGAACTGAAAAGTACTATCCATCCTATTAAAAAAGTTCAGGGCTGGAATTTTTTTTTTTTTTTTTTGGATGTATTGGAAGTACTTAACACTTAAACTGCCAACAGCTTGAAATGCAAAGTGAATTCCTCCTGATGAGCAAAACATTTCTAAAATACATAAAAATTATAGCAAAAAGACTGCTAACTTTTACTCAAATAGTTTGAAAAAAAAAAAAAAATCATCCAAATTAGTTCGAAAAGGTACGAAATAAAATAAATATTTCTCTGCTATGAAGCCAGGCCATGTAATAAATTTGTATAAAAGTGTTTTGCAAGCAACAAATTTTTAACTCTTTTTTGTTCATTTTCCTGGTTCTGTTTTTTTTTTTTCTGTAGTGTTTGCACGACAAAACGTGTGCGAGTGCTTTGCTACTTATAATAATTTTTGTAGACATTAAGCTTTTTAACGGAAATGTCACAAAACTTATGCAATTTGTATGCTACAACGTAACGAAAATGTATCACAGAAGTGAAATATTCACTACAAGTTTTAAGAGGAGAGACTACCATGAAAGCAATAAATTTTCGGAGACATCAAGAAAAAAAAAGGTTACAGTAGTAGTAAAACAGGAAAAAATAATAATAAGTAGTAAGCAAAAATTATAAATTATTTTACCACTACAAAGCTTAAGCTTCTGAAAGAATGTCATGTAGGTATAAAAAATTTAATAAATAATTTGCATAAAAAAACGTAAGGAAAAAGGCTGAGTCGCCACCTATCGTTTTAAATTTGAATCAGCGGTTATTTCATATCTGGCAATATTTATGTCATTATATCTCAAAATTTGCTTTGACATTATCGTGGGCTTCCAAAACCATGCCCAGAATAGCTTTTTCTTATATTCTTTTTCAGAATATTTTTTTTGTTTTTGTCTCCAAAGTCCTTAATTCCCCAAAAAGTAGTCGTTTATTTTTTTAAACGATTAAACATATTTAAAATGTTGTGAGTATTTTTTGTGTGACTTCAACGCAGAAATACATCAGGAATGTTTAACGAGTCGTTCGCAGCCTGATATGAATTTAGTGCAAAAGAAATCGATTTCAATTATTCTAAAACATTGTTTTGAAGCCAGTTTCACGTCATCGCAGGCCTGCACAAAAACCCTGAAAACAACAACAAAATGTTAGAAAAAAGTAATTTGAAACACACTTCAAATTACTAAAAAAAAAGTAAATACCTTTCACACATCCCTCCTGTTTCCAAATAAAACTGCATTTTTCTGGACACATGGTGGTGCGTTTAGGCGTTGTGAACTACGCAAGAAATGCGATTAAATATTTTGTTAGAAATGAAGCAGAATTAATTAGTTTTTTTTGTTCATTTTGCGAGTTATAGCCTTTTCACACTTATCAACATTTTCGTGGAACGTGTTGAAGATGTTGAAAATGTGAAACATGCGTTCACACACAACATCTAATATCTAACATCACATATACATACACAGCTGCCAAAATAAATAAAGCAATGTTTTGCATTAAAGACAATAAAAATATAATATAAATAGATTTTGAAGACAAAATAATAGTAGGATTACCAGCAAGGCAGATTTAGTAGGTACAAGCACTAGCAGACCAAAAAAAAAATACACGAGAGTTGTTGGTAGAAAAATAACTGCATACTGTCAAATTCTTCTCTCATTTGTTTTGTTAAACTGGTTTGTGAGTGTATACAAAAACGAAATTACACAAATTTCGTAAAATAAATTTATTTAAACCACTTAAAAATTATTACTTTACTTTTTTATGGAATAAAAGAAGCAAAATCACTGGCTTATTTTACTTTTTTCTTCAATAGTAGCTACAAAATCACTGGCGCATTTCTAAAAATCAGAGCACGTTAAACGGCTGGTAAACAAACTTTTGACACTAAGCAGTTAATAAACAACGAGCAGCTGTTTTAGTGATTTTACCTGTTTAATCTGCCTTGATTAGCAGTTAGCTTGCAAGAACAATCTCTACTACTAATGCAGTGTATAGAATCCATAAAAAGCTTGCTGGAGGAAGATCATGAGGACATCATTTTGGACACAACTCCTTTTTTAATGATTTTGAATGTCAAAATTTACAGTGATGCCACTACAATTTTGTAATTTTTTTTAGTGATGACACTAAAATAATCGAAAGATGTTGAGTGGAACAAAATGAGTTAGGAACATTTTATAAAGATGTTGAAAGATGTTGGTTTTTAGCCCTGTATATTTCTTATGGGGAAATTTCAACATCATCGCAAATTGATGGTAGATGTTAGATGTTGATAAGTGTGAAAAGGCTATAAGTGTGAAAAGGCTATTAACATGCACAACAAAGAACTGACAGTACAGTTTTAGGAGTGTATACATAAATTAAGATATACATACATAAGAAATTATTTCCAACCGCTGAAGTACAAGCATACCAAGACCGAGCTGAACAGATGATTTTTCGGTGCTGCCGTCAGTTAGAAGAACCATGTGACTGATTACAACTTTGCGGCAGTCAACATTTCATAAAATGAGCAAGTCATAAGAATGCGATAATTTGATTAATGTGTAGCAATTCGGCAGGATAAAAATTGTTACTTATTGGAATATTTGCAGCAAACGTACCATCCTAGATCTATGGCAATAAAACACTGTCAATTGATGAATTGAATACACTCGCGAAAATGATCAAAAACTGTTTCCATAAAATGAATTATTCTACTGGACAGTTACACATCATAAGAAAATAAATAAATTTGAGTAAATTGTAAACCGTTTTTGTTATATCGCATTTCAAAATTTAAACTTTTAAATCGCTACCCAATAGGAGGTATTGCTGTGTTATTACATGATTGGTTAAAGAGGTTAATAAAATAAATCTAGTATATAAATAAAAAGAAAATATTACTAGATTAATAAGCCACGAGTGTTAAGTGGAGCTTGTTGACCAGCTGTGTAACAGAAGGGAAATGCTTAAACCTTTATACGTACTCGAATAAAGCTGTGTTCACGCTAATGTTGCACCATAGCACGGCTTTAATGTACAAATTTTATGCTACGAATGCACAAACATATACTGTAATGCAAGGAACACAAAACTGCGCAGTCTTTTGCTTATCTGCAGAAACACCCAGAGCCTTCGGCAGGAATTGAACCTGCGACCTGGGAGACTCTTGGCAGAGCACTCTACCAATTCATCCATCGAGGCGATCTCTAAGACGAACGACGAATTTCGTCCAACACGATGAATACGCCGGTTAAAATTCGCTGTGTAAATTCGTAGTATGAAGCAAAATAACGACGAAAAACATCTGTTATAATTGATAATAAAGTTGTTTATTGTTTGTTCAAAGATAAAAAAAAAAAAAAAAAATTAAATGAATCTAAGAATTTCAAATTTTGTAAAAATAATTAATATAATAAACACGATCCCAGATTATATAAACATTCATGAAATTTAACATTTTCAATTATAATTTCACTGGTATCCATTTTCTCAGTTATTTAGTTTTATCTTATTATAGTTGAACAGCTGATGGGGTGACCATATTAAAAAAATTGGTTGCTAAAAAATTTTGCATTACCAAAAACCAAAAAATTAAACACTACCAACATGTTTTATAATCTAATGTATGTTGGCTTTTTATTTTAAATGCAAAAGGTGAAAGCTTAGCACTTAAAATAAAAACTAATAAAGTAAAACTGAACTGTTTTTACTAAAACACTTGCAACACTAAAACCAAAATGGCCACATTTCGGTACTGATTTGTTCGTCGTTCGCCGGCGTAAGAAAGAGAAATAAATCTATATCAAGTTCGTCGCGTACAACGAATTTCGTCTGACGCTGTGACTGTGTACATTTTCATATACACCCAAGGCGAATCAAGTACCGGTGGTCGTAATTCAATTCGCTTCATCATTTTCTCTCGCGACGTCATACGTTTTGCTGTCGTTTGCTATCAGCTTTGACAACTCTGAAGAAAAAGTCGTGGAAAAATGTTGAAGCGAATTGGTAAGCGGGCACCTGCAAGGCGAATCAAGTACTGGTGGCCGCAATTCAATTCGCTTCAACATTTTCTCTCGCGACGTCATACGTTTTGCTGTCGTTTGCTATCAGCTTTGACAACTCACAAGAAAAAATCGTGGAAAAATGTTGAAGCGAATTGGTATACGGGCACCTGCAAGGCGAATCAAGTACCGGTGGTCGCAATTCAATTCGCTTCAACATTTTCTCTCGCGACGTCATACGTTTTGCTGTCGTTTGCTACCAGCTTTGACAACTCAGAAGAAAAAATCGTGGAAAAATGTTGAAGCGAATTGGTAAGCGGGCACCTGTAATCGATTCGCCTTGTATACGCCAATGTATTTTATTTTTGACATCGAATATTCACGGCGAAAAATTCGTCGTTCGTCCCAGTTGTGTTTCTAGCGTAAGACTGCAAGAAACTCTCGTAAAACAAATTTCATAATATCTGCTAAAAAAAATAAAACATGATTACTTTAAAACATAAAAGTAGTCCTTGCAAAAAAATTCGCTGAGCAAATTTATTCACATTTTATAGCGAATGCTTTTCAGTTGTAACTCATAAAAAGTAAAATTTTCACACTAAATTTCTTAATATTCCATTACGTGTTAAAAAGCAAAAAGCAGACATTCCAAAACTTCTTCCTCATTCACTTGCACAAGCACACGCCCGTTTCTTCGCACAAACATTCATGTGAGTTGTCAGCTATGTTCAGGGGAAACATGTATGTATGTATCTACTGCATGCAAGTATTTAACATTCTGCAAAATGATAGTAAATATTTAATAGGATTTTCTTAAGTTCTTGTTGTTGTTATTACATTTTATGAATGCTGTTGTTCTTGCAAGTTTCGTTTTGAATGAAAACATATTGTCGAGTGTCGTTCATTATAAAATGAAAATAGAAGTTACTTAACAAATTTGTAAAGACAAAAAATATTGAAAAATATATCAATAGCAAACAAGTGTTGCTTTGCTAATAAATTTAATGGCTTAAATTTCAAGGGAACTTTTGATGCTCGTCACTCTGACACTCTGCAAGTTGAGCAAAAACTGATACATTTTTTTTTTTAGTAAAGTCTTCCTTGCTTTAAGAATATTTCAGATATTACATTATAATCTTAAGTATTTCAAATTTAATTTTTGTTTGTATCCAGATATAAATGTAATACTCCATAAATTTAACCGAAAATCTTAAACCTTAATTCAGTCATACTTTTTCTTACGAAGTTTTCCAAAGATTTTTAAGTAGACTTTTCCACTTTCTTTATACTTACAGGCAATAATCTTTAAAATATAGTTTGACAGGTTGAAAAAACAGTATTTCTTACACTTAAACCCAAAGAAAAGGCTTTTTTAGGGTTCCGTGCACACAGAGTGAAAACGGAACCCTACACTCACAGAAAAACCATTATAGCTATGATGTATTTTAACATGAATACGATGACAAAAAACATCGTTTTTGACCCCATGACACTTTTCATCACGGTGATGTCAAATTTTACATAAGGTGTTCTAATTGTTATTAGCGATAAATATAACAATTGTTACATCAATGCCATGTCATTCTGACACTGGTGCCATTTATTGCAACCGTTTAGGAATACATTTAAACACAAAAATAATAAATTAAACCATAAGATTTTTTAAATATAATTATAATTAATAAAACTTAACACAGTTTTATTTCTTTCCTTTTGATAAAACTTATAAAAGTTATTAACATTTTGCACCATAGAATAGCAGTCTTCACATTGATGACACTCAATTTATGCCGAAATTCTCTATTGACTTTTGTCATCAGGTTAATATCAGGTTTTACATCTTTGATGTCGTTTGGCATAATATTGATGCTAAAATTTTTATGATACGCTGTCATCACTATAAAAATACATTTTTCTATGAGTGTATTACTGAAGCTTCTACGTCCATCCGTCCGTCACTAGCCCCAGTCTTCCAAACGGTAAGAGCAAGAGAGCTGAAATTTTTACAGTTCATGTAGTTACCCGAATTACTAAAGACAAAAAAGAGTTAGAAACTAAAGGGTACCCCATACAAAAATCTATAAAAATTAGATAAAATTAACTATAACTTTTTGTTCACGGTTAAACCCACGGAGCGCACAACAAGCCTATATTGGCTTAGGTGTATGTCGTAAGGCATGGGCAGAAGAACCCCTCTATTCAACCTAACCTAACCTAACCTAACTATAACTTTTGAACAATTTCAGTTGAAGAGCGGAAATTATCACAAGCAAAACCTACAAAAAAAAAACAAACAAAAAGTTAAGCACTACAGGGTGCTCCCGTACAAGAAACTGAAATAAGCTGCAAATTTTGAATTGTAAAAGATAGAGACTTCAAATTTGTATAGAATGTGTGGGCTCATAGATTCTAGCAAAACCAAAAACAACAAAAACTTGGAATATAAAGAGTGCTCCCAGACAAGAAATTTAAATTAGCTGTAACTTTTGAACCAAACGAGATAGAGACTTGAAAATTGCACAGCAGATGCAGTCACCAGGCCTTCAAAACAACAAACGCCAAAGATAGCAAAACGTGAAAATTTATGTGTCGCAACTTGTACGAGTTTTCCCTTAAATTTGAAAATTTACTTTCGTTTCTTAATCGCAAAAATATAGCGACTGAAAATATTCACATCATATGCAGTTCGTAGCCCTCTATAACAACAAATACCAAAAAGTTGAAAGAAGTTTAAATTTATTTAGTGCTCATAACATATTGGGACACTCTGTAGTTTGGGGACAGCCTTTAGTTTGAAAATCAGCCATAACATTTAAGGGCCAGAGGCTGTAAATATACACATTTACGGGGCATATGCTGGAGGAAATTAAATGACTTTGTGAATGACACGGAGTTCATATAAACATATAGGTCAAACTGTTCTATGAAGCGCATAACCAGCCTATACTAGCTTAAGCGTATGTTGCAAGATATGGGCAAACAACCTAACCAAACCTAACGAGCATATATTTCAGTAATATTATGGTTTTTTCGAATACGGTACCGCAACTATATTTTATGTTTTCCAAAAGGCGTAAGTGTTTCCTCAAGCTCAATAGAAAGCAACGACTAATATCGTTAAAGGTTTCACAGTTTCCTAAAAAAAACTATTTTTCGGACCTGATCTAATAATAATCTCTTCACAAAACTGAAATCAATATAATTATAATTGCTATCTCACATATAAATTTAATTATTTATTTGCTTTAACAGCCAATTGAAATGTATTAATTTAAGTCCAAAAACGAACCTTTTCAAAAAATTTGGTGTCTTTTTTAAAAAGGTTCATTTTTGGACCTAAATTAATATAATTGCTAACTTTTGCTGGCTATCCAGCGTATGATTGCTAATGTTTTCGCACCCATAATTAACTTAAAAATATATTAGGTAAATATTTGCCCAACAAAACAAACCCTGGTATATTAAACCAATTGCAACCTTTAATTGTTGAAAGTCATGGTGGCTAGTAAAATTGCTATCCTGTAAGATTTATTACACAATACTCTTAAAAAAAATAGTTATAAGGAACATTAATTCAATTTAAAAGCGCTCATATACTTTTCAATAATGCTTTAAGATTTCTTCAAACTTGATAATGATATTTACTTGAAATTCTTATTTTATTCTCTGACGAAAAAAAAGGTGGAAAAAAAATGTTTGATGTGAATATGAATGATTGAATGCATCCATTATTTGTAACACTAAATTTATGTATGCAAATATTTATATCCATCATCATACATAATTTTTGTACCATAAATTTCATGCTGAGTGGTCATTCATTTGTTGTCCGTTTTTCTTCATTTCTACTTTATCTTTTCCAGCCATTGTGCCTTTGCCAGCATGTGTAAATGTGTTGAAATCTTTTGATATAGTGTGTGTGTGTGTGTGTGTGGGTAAGCAGAGAAAAATGAAAGGAAGAACAATAAATGCAACAACATATTCACCAATACACTGTTGCATTCATATTCCTTTTTAACAATTTTCTCAGTACAAATGATTGTTTTTGTGCCAGCACAATATAAAATATGTGCAAACGAAATAACATACTTGTAAATGTATGAATTTAATGCTCTAGCAGAGTGCGTATGCATCACTGTCATATCTACTATATGAGCAGCTGAAAAGAAAACATTATGTCCTTTCAAGCATTTTTTGTTATATTGCATACAAATTTATACAACACGAAACACACACACACACACACATACACACCCATGTATCTTTGCGACAATATGGTTTATTATAACTCTAAATTTCATGTGCAAGTTTTAATAGGAATTTTATTTAGTTTTGAATTTTGTGGTAATGGAATAAGTTTAAGTTTGTGGAGGCATATGATTGATAAACATTCAATAGCATGACACTCATACGCCCAGTGCGCTTGATTCCATACACAACACATATGGGTATTTGTTCAATTTAGATGAAAATAAATTGATTTTTTGGTGTAATTTCAGTAATTATAACTAAATCTAAACAGTTACCACAGGACATTGCTACTAGAGCTGAGTGTTGTTTTGAATCTTAATAGACTATTTTAATTGTTTTCTGACTTTCTCATGTCGTCTGTATGCCGCCAGAATTTCGCTAATGCCACTTATTTGATCAGCTTCAGCATTTTTTTCATTTTTTTCTTTACAGATTACTAACGATTTGAATAGTGAACTAACGAAAAGAGACATTGCTATAAATATTTTTAAAATTGTGTTTATTGACATCATTTTCTCTTTAAATGTTTTAATTGCCAATTTTACAACAATGGGCGGAGTGCATAAAACTGAGTTTGAAAAAAAAACTGCTACTTTATTGATTTGTGTTGCTGCAATTATGTGCTAAAACAATTCTTGCTAGATTTGTAGATCTAACAAAAATCGTTAATATAATTTACTCGAAGTGAGCAAATTATATTGGAGAAGTAGAAATAAGGAAAAATAATAAAACCGAGAATTAGTTTATATTGTTTCCTTTTTAGCGTAGAGAGTTTATTGAGTAACAGTTACCTTTCAACAATAATGGAGGTATGGTAAGTAAGCTTCAGGTATGTCTAATTTTAAAATAGGTAAGCAAAAGCAATAAGTATTGAAGTTGTAAGTTAAAATCAGAATGATTTTTATTTAACTGACATTTTTTTAAATTAATTTTTTAGACAGGTAAAACAAAGAAGAAAATGTAAGTATTTTTTCCTCGACAAAATACTACTAAAAGGAAAAAGTATACATTTTAGGTAAGTATTTAACGATTCATTTTCATTAAAAAATTCATGAGATTAATAAATAAAGATACAAAAAAAATATATAATAATTTATAACTGTCCAAATTAATTTGGACAAAGTTATTAATGCTACATAGCATAAAGTAGTAGCACTAGCTTAATCTTTTCAGTACTAGCTTATGCTACTAAGTAAAAGTAGAAAAAGCTAAAAGAGTTAAGCAAAAGCTGGCAAAAACTTTTAAAGAGCTGCCCCATTTTACCCATAAAGCCGGTATACATATGTACATTTATCCGGAATTGGGAAATATGAATTATATATCTATTTTTTTTTGCCGTTTTTCATATTTATTAAATTTTTTTCCAACAAATTAATACACATGTTGAATGTTGTTTATAGTTAGCTGAAAAATTTATATTGGTCTTATTTAAATCATGCCATTTTAAATAAGAACAATTATCGCCCATGTTCTGAAGAACGCATTTCACTTAAAATTGGCATTTTCGATTTGAAAACGCCAAATAGGTGTTCTCAAGAACGCTTATCGCTGGATGTTCGCGTTTTCGATTTGAAAACGCCAAACATTCTGTTCTGGGAAACGAAAACGCTAGAAAGCTGGCGTTTTCAAAGCGCTAGTGTATGCTGAAACGATCTGCACAGAGAAAAAAGCACCTAGTAAAGTAGAACAAAATCAATAAGATATCTCTATGGTTTTTTTTTCAAGAAGGATTCCTTATTATTTTAAATGGGAAAACCTTATTGAAAAAACAACAATTAATGAAATTAAAAAGATTATTTACCTGTGTTTATATAGAAAACTAATAAAACCAATAGGGAAAAATTAGTAGTATAACCTAATAAAATCAATAAGAAATCTTTATTGTATACAATTTACAAGAAAACCTAATAGAATCAATAAGTTCTTTTCTATAGAATTTTTTTTTGGCACCATGCAAATCGGAAACTGAGTAAAAACAAACGTGAGTAACAAGTTTTCTTCTTGGTTTTATGTGTTTTTCTTGTTGAGACAATTAATAAGATTTGCAACATGGAAATAATAAGAAATACCCATAGAAAAATCTTCTTTTCTCTCTGCTGGGATACCCCTCAGCCTAAAAACGTTTCAAAGAGAAAATCTTATTGAATCTATTAGGAAGTTTTCGCTCTGTGTGGTCATTTTTATTTAAACTACACTCGAATCAGGAAATAAAATGAGGTAAAATTTAATTTTAATATGTTTTGTTTTTATTTGAAGAAAAACTATTAACATTTTTTTTCTATTTTAATTTAAAAAAATATGCAATTTAAAATTTTGCTTTGTGTTTGTCAATCAGAAAAACAAAATTAATTTTTTTTAATAATTCTTTAATTGACGAATTTTCTGAATAACTTTTTCTGTGTAAATGTTTTTTTTTATTATAAAACATGTGTTTTTTATTTGTTCGAACACAATTTTGAAAAACGCGAAACGCCAGCAAATCGCTTCGTTCTCAGAACATAATTAAATGCGTTTTGCGATTTAAAAACGATTTGCGATTTGAAAACCCAGCGTTTTTCAGAACATGGGTGATATGTTTTTTTTTGTTCAAACACAATTTTGAAAAACACAAAACGCCAGCAAATCGCTTCGTTCTCAGAACATAATTTAATGCGTTTTGCGATTTAAAAACGATTTGCGATTTGAAAAAACGGCGTTTTTCAGAACCTGGGTGTATGTGATTTCATGTTAAAAAGTTTATAAATTAATCTAGAACTGGCGACTTTCTCAATATTTTGATGACCTTTTTGGCTAGAGTATATAACATTTGATATTTGCCACAAAACTCAGTCATATCCCTAGTGAACAAAGACACTAATAAACTGTACGTCCAGCTGACGACAATTAATCTGACCTTTTACGATATTTGGTTGCTCTACATAAACTGAACCACTTCTTAACAAAAATGAGCTTATTAAAATCAACTCGTCAGTAAAATTGGAAAACTTTTGAAATGCTATTCACACATCTATCTGATATGAAGACTGTTTGTAGAACTCAAAAATGTTAATACAAATTTTCAATAAAAAGAAACAGTTTCACGACATGACTATTGATGAGTGTAATATTTTGAGTGTAAAAATTTTGCCTTATAGAAATAATAAATAACTTAAAACTTATTTTATAGAAATAATAAATAATTTTAAACTTAAATGTTGAAAAGCAATATATTTTAAACTAATTTTATATAAAATATTTTAGATCAAAATCGAGCTTTACGGAATACTCCTATTATTGCACTTTGCAACAAAACTTTCAGTCAAAGGCAAGTGCTCTAGACAGCGAGTGCTTAATTTTTTCCATAAACAAAATATGGCAGACTTCAACCTGTTCCTTAGTAATTTTAAACAAATATTTCATGTCACGAACCAACACAAAAAAACTTCGGCTGAAGTTTTACCTTTAACAATTTAAAAATTTCTTTTTTTTACAATTGACTTGATTAAATGATTTTGAATTCTAAGGAAATTGTTTAAAAAAAATTGCCTTTGTACATTCTTTTAATAACACTTACTACACTTACACTTTTTAGTACAGCAAAGAGGCTGATGACCACCAGCAAAACCTCTAGTAGTTTTAATTATACAATTATTACCAAAATTTTGTACGTACCTGTAAAATTAAAAAAAAAAAATAAATAAAAATTAAAGCTGATAATTTGTTACTCTTTCATAATAATAAAAATAATTTATTAAGTGAAAAAAAAATAAAAAAATTTCCCATAAATAACTTCTAGCGCTTAAAAAAAAAAAATCAAAGTCTATATTATAATTATAAGCTTGACATCTGCCAGATAATTTTTTATCTCCACACTTTCACAATATTTTGTTAATTTTCTTATAAAATTTCACCTTAAGTCTTACAGACAAATACTTTAGATTCTTAAGAGTCTTTTAAATAATTTTCCTTTGCCTTCTGTTTGCTTTTTGCAGGACACTTTCATACAACAAAAAAAAAGGTTACAAATTTGAAACAACATTCTCATTTTGCAATGTCTGCAACAGAGGCATATTAATTACAAAAGTTGGCAGTTAAAGTAACAAATACAGTAAACACATAAAGCAAAACGCGAACTAGAAGTAGAAGGAGAAAATAATATAAAGTTTTGAGATGTCATTTACTTTGTTAATTGCAAACGTTTAAACTGCACCAACGAGCAAACATTTCAGACAAAGTTTGGAACAAAACGGAAAGCTGATATTAAACAACATGTTGTAAGAAGCAAACAGTGAAAATAAAAAACTTAATGTGTTAGTTCTTAAAGCAATTAAAAAACGTTTTCGTATTTAGACCAAGAAAAGTGGCAAAGGTTAAACAAGTTTTATAACACTAACCAAAGTTAAATCATGATTCGAGACCCGGTTGTTAAAGAAATTTCAAATATAAGCGATGAAAAGATACATTTTGTATACCGTTTTGTGAACTTGGTGATTAAAAAAGCCCGTTTAGAATATAAAAATATGTCCCGATATCAGTCCATATTTATCAGATACATCACAAAACCAGTTTTGTTTTGAGCCATGAGCGAACAAAAGCAAATGTTTATGCTTAAGAATAAATTGTCAGCTGGATTATATAACTCTTGTTAAGATAATCATAAGGTTAAGATAGTTCTGATAACTAAATTTAAGCATTTCGTTGTAGGGGCTCAATTGAACAAAGATTCATTTAATTCAGCCAATGTTCTCTTTGAATGGAAAGAATGATTTTTTCTGTGCAGTACATTTTCCGTAGAAAATGCAGAATTTTCCAAAAGCAAGTTCTAATTGACGTTTCTTCCATAGAACATGAAACAATCAGGGTTTTTGTGTTTAGAAAATCATAACACATTAAAAAAAATTCGATAGTTTTCAACAGTAGGAAAAAAGTTTTTTTTTGTTACTTAGTGTAATTAACAGGATATTCTAATCTAATCTATAGGGTGTTTGCATTGTGTTTAGTTATGCTAGTACTAGTATTTTTTATAGAATTTCTTTCAATGTAGTATACAAAGGGTGTTTTTTTCGGTGTATAGAACTTTAAGTTGGCATTACTGTTCAAGATGGTGACCGCTTTAACAGCTGTCAAGTGATTTATTCTGAGTTTGGTTTGGCAATTCATCATAAATAGACTCACGCCTAAACAACGCTTACAAATAGTGCAATTTTAGTTCGAAACGAGATTACCGTTGTTCCCGATTTTTTTTCATAAGCGAATTTTGTTTAGCGGTGAAGCGCACTTCTGGTTGAATGGATACGTTAACAAGCAAAACTGACGCATTTGGAGTGAAGCTAATCCTCAAGTGTAGTTCGAAACACCGTTACATCCAGAAAAAACAGACTGTTTCAGCTGGTGGAATCATTGGTCCTTACTTGTTCAAAAACGATGACGGCCAGAACGTTACAGTCAATGGTGATCGGTATAGTGTCATGATTACTAACTTTTTCACTCCTGAATTGAATAACTATGAGGTCCAGGAGATGTGGTTTTAACAAGACGGCGCAACATGTCACACAGCTCGTGCCACAATCGAGTTATTGAACGACACGTTTGGTGACCGGTTAATTTCACGTTTTGGACCTGTGAATTGGCCTCCAAGATCTTGTGATTTAACACCGCTAGACTACTTTCTGTGGGACTATTGGTCTATGCGGATAAGCCACAAACGCCTGACCATTTGGAAGACAACATTCACCGTGTTATTGCCGATATACGGCCACACATGTTGGAAAAAATCATCGAAAATTGGACGTCCAGATTGGACATTGGGATTATGGTCAAAGACAAAATATATATACTACAAATTTCTTTTTTGGCACTACACACTATACTTAACAGTTTTGGCAAATCTTCTCTGTGCCCTACTGCTACACGTTGAATTTTCCTCATTCAAACTGATAACACAAAGCGTTTGACAAACTCAGCTGAGCTAACAGCTGTGGTACAGGCTACACACTAGCAAATCATACTAGATTAGAAAAGCAAGCTTCAGTTGTCCTAAGGGCAGAAATATTGGCTTCAAAACAAAATGTCACCTTCCTCTGGCTAACAACATTAACAACTTTGATACCATAACAAAAGGTAATCGAAACTGTGAGATGATTATATGACCAAACGAAAAGTTTAATACCATTTTTATTAAGAGCATTAAATTATAGTGTAGAAAAAAAAAACATAAAATCAGAACAAGAATAAAGTTGGCTAGCAACATTGTTTTTTTTGTGTGTGCAATTTTAAGCCACATTTAACTTCAGCTATTTATCGAACTAAGGCAGTAGCAATAAAAAAAAAAAAACTGTGGGAGAAGAAGGAGATGAGAAAAACAACCCTAAACTTTTGTTACCCTAACTTTTAAGTGGCTAAAAGCAGTTAAAGTGAATTGTTAACATGATGAACTTTTAAATATGAATTTGTTCAGCAATAATTTATAGTCAGACAAAAAATAATCGGTGTGCAAAGAAAAGGAAATAAGCCCGCTGTAAAGGGTGTTTTTTTTTCGTTGTATAGAACTTTAAGTTGCAATAAAACAGCGATGGATTATTGGATTGACAAGAATTTTATTTATCCGAAAGTTAAACTTGTGGCATTACATTTTAAATATGATTTCTGGCATATAACCGCCACGGCTGGCGCGGCTGTAGTCCAATCTGGACGTCCAATTTTCGATGACTTTTTTCAACATTTGTGGCCGTATATCGGCAATTGCACGTCGAATGTTGTCCTCGAAATGAACAAGCGTTTGTGGCTTATACGCATAGACCAATGACTTTACATAGTCCCACAGAAAGTAGTCCAGCGGTGTTAAATCACGAGTTCTTGAAGGCCAGTTCACAGGTCCAAAACGTGAAAATAGGCGGTCACCAAACGTGTCTTTCAATAAATCGATTGTGGCACGAGCTGGCCACATCTGCTGGAATTAACAGTTATTCAATTCAGGAATGAAAAAGTTAGTAATCATGGCTCTATACCGATCACCATTGACTGTAACGTTCTGGCCATCATCGTTTTTGAAGAAGCACAGACCAATGGTTCCACCAGGCCATAAAGCGCACCAAACAGTCAGTTTTTCTTTATGTAACGGTATTTTGACATATACTTGAGGATTAGCTTCACTCCAAATGCGACAGTTTTGTTTGTTGACGTAGTCATTCAGCCAGAAGCAGCCAGAAGTGCGCTTCATCGCTAAACAAAATTCGCTTACGAAAGAAAATCGGGAACAACGGCAATTTCGTTTTGGGCCCATTCGACGAGTCTACGCCTTACTTGTTCAGGCGTGAGTCTATTCATGATGAATTGCCAAACCAAACTGAGAATAAATAACGTGACAGCTGTTAAATCGGTCGCCAACTTAAAGTTCTATACATCGAAAAAAAAAACACCCTTTATAAGCAACAAAATCATTCAGGATGAAATCAGCTAGAACGCAGTGAACCAGTACGTTCACTGTCCCACTTTCGGACCCAGACGGGGGAAATAGCGAATTGTTCCCTCGTGGACGATGTTTAATTCTGGGCCTTCCCGAAATAATGCCGAAATCAGTTTTAGTGGTAACACCAACCAACGCATTTATCTACGGCCACTGTAAATGCGAAGGCATTTTAAATCAATACCTCACCCATCAAAAAAATAAAATAATAATAATAAAAATATATCTAAAGTTTTTGAAAGTCGAATTTCTTAAAATTTGGGTTTCAAAAAATTTGGGAACAGTCTTACAAGGAGCAGAATCCTTACAGTACTTTAGAGGCATCCTTTGAAGATTTAATATATAAAATGATTTTACTATTTTACAACAAATCTTAGCAAAATGAACGTACTTCTTAGGTCAGCTGATAGATTTCTGTCTTCTGTAGTCTTTCGCCAATGTAAATGGACCAGTATGCCAGCGACAAATATACCACATGACTAAAACCTTTAATATGTCTCAAGCATATTCAACCAAACTTCAATGAGTACTATTGGTAATATATTGCCACTGGCGCTAAACTTTAAATCACAAGCAAGTTTCATATCATTTTCTATTCATATCATACTTTGTATTTGTTTTTAATAATCTTAATACGTGCAACAATTTGAGCAAATAAAATCTTATTAAATATGGTTTTTATAGAAAATATTCTTCATTGTTATATAAGGAAAATTCATTTAAAAGTTTTGAGTCATTTTTTTTTCTCTGTTTTCATTGCAACATTTTGGAAAGATTTAGTTGATTTTTTCTTTGCTCTTTCTTATTCATATTCATACCAACATCACACACATTGTGGTAATATGTAGTTTTGTACAAAATATTTCTCATAAATTTTATTATACAAAAAAGCGAAAGAAAAAAAAAACATAATAAAAGCAATGAAAATATTGCAAAAAAAAAGAAGAAAAATGAAAAGGATGTGTAATAATGTTTGGCTTCTCAGTCAGTGTTCTGATTAGAGATGTGCGGTTGTCGTGAAAATGTGGTGTCGCACATGCATCACACGTGATTGTGATTAAATTTTAGAAAATTCACGCGTGAGTGTGTGAACGCGATTTAAAATTAAAATTTCGTGCGTAATAGTAAGTCAATACCATTTTACAATAGTTCACAAAATTTGGAAATTATTTTTTTTTGGATTGCAAAAATACTTCCACTCATTTTCCCTTGTACTATTTTGCATTGCAATTCACTTGAGCTCAATATCTACTACACGTGTAATGTGCATTTAGCTGGGTAAATTTTTTGGAACACTGTTTATTTCAAAACTTTTTTTTGTGTAGGACTAAGAACTAATACTTTGAAAGCATAAATTTTATGACATTAAGATCAAAAGGCAAGAATTGCAAAGTGCAAAGGATTTAGTAGAAGAACAAATTTCGATAGGCATTAATGAGGCATATGAGGAGATTTCTTGCTGTAACTCTCCAGCTCTGCATGAACCAACGTTAAATGAGTTTTTGGAAGAATATTACATTTCGTAAGAAAATAGTTTGGAAAACATTCGGATTGAAAATTAAATTGCTTCATGCATAAAATTAAAAACTAATGCCAGCTGTAACATTTTGAAATGCCAACAGTCTGTGGGTGTTAATCTGCTTTCGAAGTAATGAGCAGGAGAAATTGTAAGCACTCCAACAGATCCTGTAGCACTGTAACTGGTGAAGATGTTCTTCGGCGTTAGGGCGGATCGTAAAAGAATGGCAAGGCCATGAAATTGTCCGTTGTTTGCGTAACTATATATGCGCACCATCGACAGCAACATAAGTTGATTAAAAGCAAACTCGAGCTATGTATGCTATACTACAAGCGTGGATCTTGCTAAAGTTTTTGGTGGAGGGGGGTGGGGGGGATGGAATTTTGTACGGCATAAAATAACATCTTATTATTGGTAAATCGCTTATTAGCGAAATAAATATATTTATCATTTGGGGGGGGGGGGGGGGAATATCCCTTTCCCCTACCCCCTGGATCCGCACCTGTTGCTATAATATTCTACTAACTTCTACACCTACTAAATTTCATATAAATATGAAGTTCTATTTAAGTAAAATCTTTATGTCTCTAACGAAGTTTGTTATAAAGACATATACGAAACAGGATCGAAATAATCCCTAATCAAAATCCTATATAATTCGCAATAAGCACTAAGAAGACATGATTTTATTCAATCTTATATGAATTTTATAAATTCTTCAAAAAATTCTTCTTAAAAAGAATTTTTTTGATTTTTTCAAAGGAACCGTTCGAAACAATGTTTTAAGACTTAGGCTGATATCGCTTCCGACCACAGATGTATTTATGTATATAAATTTCAATACAAACGTGATTGCTTGTGAGAAATTTTTTGTTTGTTCTTAGTGCGTCAAAATGGGTAATTGAAAACATTTTGCTTGTTAGCGTGCGTGACGTGAGGCCAAAAAAAAAAAGTTTCGTGCTTGTAAGTGTGTAAGGAAACTTATTTTGTTCGTGAGTGTGCGTGATGTAAGCCGAAAAGCACTCACGCGCACATCTCTAGTGCTGATGTTCGCATAAAACTTTTTTCTTTGTACAACAAATGTCATTTAAACTGTTTGGATAAAAAACAACCAACAATTACAACAGCAGCATCAGCAACATGAAATTAATATTGCTGCAGAAAATAGCGCCAACTGTATTTTGTGGCAAAAGTTGAAGCAGTAACATTTTTCATCTTTCACACAATATAAAAGAGAAACAACAAAATAATAATCACTTTGAGTTTGAAAAGAAAACTACTTCCACTTGTCCACTGGCGGAATAATTGTGTTAAACTAACAATCTATGAGTGTATGTGTTTTCCTAAAGCTTCAATCGGTATGAAATGTGGTTTAAAATTTAATAGCGTATGTACTATGTTGGCATAATAACTATTATTTGATTTATTTGTACATCAGTTTTTAGCATTCCAAGCTTTAAATATTTTTTTAATCGTTTGCATTTAACAAAATATTAGTGATCTATTTCATCCAAATTTTTTTATGGAATTAATTGATGAACACTTGTATTTAAAAACGTGGAATAGAAAAGTATTCAAATAGTGATTGATCTAAATTTTTGTTTTGAAAATACCCATATTAACCAGTTGCTGGTTATAAAAGACAAAAAATCCAACCAACTACGAGACTGACCCGTAAGGCCAGGGTCCCCTGCTATCTATCCTGCTAAAGTGGCTTAAGTTGCTTAAGCATAAGGAAACATTTTTTAGACCCCATACACAATAGGGAGTTTTTTTATAAGCTTCACAACAAATGTTAAGGATACACATAAGTTTGCGATTCCATTTGTAATTTTCACAATTTTAGCTTCAAACACCAGAAAGTACATATATTTTGGATCCGTATTGATAGATCTATAGATGTCCATCTGTCCGTCCGCCTGCAGGCCCATAAGACACCAATTCGGAGAAAACAATTTAGCCCCGAGAAATTTCTTTGATGTTCAAATTTATAATTGTAATGTTTGTGTTAATTCCAGAAAATCGGTTATGGAATAACCGAAATAAAAACAGAAAAGGCAAAAATTTAAAAAATATATATTTTATTAAAAAATTAAAAAAAAATTTCTTTTTGTTTTAAGGTTACACTACCATCTTTATTATTTTTTATGATCATCAATGAAGCCAAAAATACGCAGATTTGCGACATCAGTAAATATATATGCAAAGTATAGCATAAACGATTTTTTCAGGAAGTCGGGTCTACAAGTGACCATAAACAAGTTTTGGGTGCACAAAGTTAATCTTCCAAAAAAATAATTTTACTTTAAGGCAATATATAAAAACCTTGACATCGGTCCATATATAGACAGCATAGATAGCAAAAATCTATTTCTTGAAAAGGCCCCAGCTTGCGATCTGAAGCAATTTTTGACATTAAAATTATTTGACTCGTCTATATTTAGTTCGACAGCGATGTAAATATATAGACCTGATTTAGCTAGAAACGATTTCTCAAGCAGTTGGTATCAAAAACTGCATGACATTGTTAAATTTTCAAAAGCAAAGGCAATAAATAAAATTTTCGATATTGGTCCATATGTGGCCGAGATGCTGCAAAATTCGATTTTTCGAGAAACTGATCTAAAAAAAATTATATTGTATATAAATTGGTCTATACAAAGATGAGGTATAGCTGAAACCGATATCTCAAAAAATTGGCCACATACGAACCTCATCAAGTTTTTGTACCAAAAAGCAGGTTACATTTATTTGTTATAATTTTTGCTCGTAGCAAGTTGGTTGTTACGGTAATAAAATAACCCTGGTAAAGAAAATGCACTAAAAGTTTTGAAATCGAGATGTTTATATACTTCGGATCTCAGGACCAGATGGGACAGTTGCTGGCGAACGAAACTGTAGCACCTAGAAGACTTAAGCGACGTATAGACGATTGTAAGATCTTACAATATTGTCAGAAAATGTATAGAATAATTTTAGCCAATCGTGAGAACTTACAATTTCTTCCTGACAATATTGTAAGCAAAATCATTGACAGGCCACCTAACCAAACAATTAAATGTCAGTTAACTGTCAATCGTCTGAACACTTTGGCATCATCATTGCTACTACATTGTCAGGCATTGACATATTGTAGGATGCATAAATTCTCAACACCTTACAATGGTGTCATTGTCAGCGAAATGATAAAGAATATTAAAGAAAATTGTGTGTGTGTACGAAAGGGAGAGAAAAAAAGTGTAAAAGAGCAGAAAAGAGAGTAAAAAATTAAAAACATGGTTATTGAGCGAGAAAAATAAAGACTGAATAATGGCATGTGTATGTAAATATATTTTAATAATGACAATTGGCTGACAATTTTTGATACGTAGAAAATCTTACATCCGTGTAAGCTGACAATTTTCGTTGGTATTGTCAGGCAACTGTCTGGCAATGAAATTGTAAGATTTTCTTGCAATTGTCTGAACTGATAATTTTCTTAATGCTGACAATTTTGTATTTCTAGTAGATTGCCAGCACGTTGTTAGGTCTTACAATATTATAAGATCTGACAACCGTCTATACGACGCTTTAAGCGATATGCGCCATCAAAACTAGAAGGGTCAAGTTGCTATTAAAGAAAAAATAAATTTTTGTATGTTTATCACATTTTTGCTAACCTACGATATAAGTTATCTCAAGTATTGATTTAAGATAATTAACGCTAAAACTAAGTACACCCAATTACTTATGGTCAGCAATGTGACAGTTGTAATAAAAATGGGTTAAAATTAAAATAAAAAAAATTTTTTTTCTCCATAGTTTTCCAAGTCATTCTCTAAACTTTGCACTGAAATGAAATACTTAAAACTTAAGCATATAATATTTAATATTTTTAACTTAATTATTTTTTGAACTTTAAATAAAATATTTGCAGCACATTTTGCAACGTATCCTGCTGGCTTAAAGAACAGCGTTAGAAAAAATATGAGTTTAATTTTTGTAATTTTGTTCACATAACTCATACCTACAAAAATACATGTGTGTGTGTTTGTAGAGATACAATAACTACGATTATCATAATGAAAATGTAAAACAATATCCCAAAACCGAACCGAACCAACCAGTCACCCAGCCAACCGAGCAAAATTATCTCCAGTACTTTACCACTAAATGTGTTGTGACTCGTACTCCTCGTGGCCAGCCGTGGCAGTGTGTGTATTTGCTTGTGCGCATTTGCTTGCAGCGTGAACTAAAAAATATAATTTTAAATTAATACTAAAAACTTAAAGATTGTCCTTGTTTTGAGGGAATTTTCGTTTTGCTATTTTGTTTCTCTTGTGTTTCACATAATATTACATTTTCTGACATATGAGCAAAGTTTTATTTTATTTGAGTTTTCATTTTCGTTCACATCTATTACAGGCAGAATTTTATTAAATAGAAACAGGACAAAACAAAAAGTTTTTTATTTGTTATTAATGGTAATACTTTTTTCCCCAACTTTTTGTTTGTTTTTTACTAAAATATTATATTCAATTATAACGTTTTTGCATTAAAGGCAAAAGCAAAAACAATTATGTTCATTAAAACAACAAAATGAAAACATATCTGCTACACTTGTGTGTAAAGTCTAACAAGAGATTAAATTTAATGAAAAACCCTACAACTTTTTAAATACAACTTCTCTAAAAAGTTAAAATAGTCAGCCACAAAATGAAAATTTTCATTTTAAACTGATGGCATAAATTTAATTAATCGTGAAAACTCAACACGAGAGCGTACAATTTTTAAAACATGTTTTAATAAAATGGAAAATAGAAACGTTGAGTTTCATGTACCAGCCCACATGTCCGTGTGTGTGTTTATTTGATTTTTTATGGGAATAGTTTGAAAATATTGTTTCAAAACTAAGTTAACAAATTGAATTGCGCGAAAGTGGTTGTAAAGTCAGTGATTAGAAATTAAAATTTTGGTAAATTAGAAAATTTCAGTTATGAAAATGTTAATATTTTGCGGGGCTGGAGTTCGGTTCTTACTTCTTCAAAACTAAGAAAGATTTTTTGTGATCAAATTGGAGAAGCCATAAATTAATGGAGAAAAGAAAAGTAAAGTGGCAGACTTACGGACTGGCGTGCATACCATAGCTGTTTCGAGTCCACCACTTCGCTCATCAGCACCCGCTTTTGCTTCGAAACCAGGCAGTGACTAATTGTAATTTGTTTTTTATGCAGCAGAGCGTAGCCATCCTACCAACTGAGTTTTTCATTACTTCTATGCCTGCTGCTTAAAAACAGCATAAAATTAGTTATGACCTGGGTATGAACCAAATTCGGGTGCTAATGCGCGACGTGGCGTTTGGTGGTAAAATATCCAGTAGTTCTTCAACTTTACTTTTCCTGTCTTCTTTGAAAAGCTTGATCACTTCAATTATATCAGAAAAAAATTTTCTTAATTTTGAGAAAGTAAAAATCGAACTAGAAAGTCCGTTCAAATTATTTACAGTTGGTTGTTTCCACTGAACAGTAGTCTAAACATCAACTAGTGTAGCTGTTGTAAAATAGTTAGCTTGAAGTTAATTTCAAGTTAACTTAGCTTTCGACAGGGTATAAATAATCACAACAACAAAAATATAGAATTATTCACTACTGTTTTGTTCAAACTGCTGAGGCAAGTTTGACATCTTTTGTCTTTGATTATTTTAATTGGGGCTGCCGTTGTTACTATTCGTAGTAGAGACAACTAATATAAAATATTTACTTTACCCTCACTCATTAAATGGGGAAATTACCTGCACGCAAACACACATATGTATCACACATACATACGTATATGTATCAGATACACTTTTATTGAAATTTCTATTGCAAAATAAAATGAATTTTTTTTTTTATGGTGATGGACTGGTGACTAGAATTAATTCTGAATTACCCCCCATTTACACATGCAAGTAACTTGTTGCAAGTTGTGTGTATATATTAACTACCAATACACTGACAGAGACAATAAAACCTGTTGCTATTTGCTTGATTGTTTACACAGGCAAGTGCAAGCTCATTTTTAAAATGTCGTCAAAGAAAATGGTCTTAAAGAAAATTGCTTTACTTTACAAAATAAAAGAATTAATTGAGAACAATAATAATACAACAATTACGTTGAAAGAAACTACAAAATCACTGTTCCATTTTTTATATTTAAAAATTACTATTTTTTGCTTTTTTTGTGTATTGTTTGTTCTGTTTTTGTCCGTCTCCATGACCTTTTAATGTCTGGGTTGCCACAGTATTTGGAAATGAACTACTATGTGGAAGCAAATTATTCGAATAGCTTTTTAATAATATGCATTTTTATATATTTTAGTTTATTTTTCGGTATGTAAGATCAAAAAGTAATGTATTAAAAATCTTTTCTTTGAAAGTTATCTATTAAACTTCTTTATACGGTAACACTGGTTTTGTTTTTTGTCATTTTGCTGACATGCAAGTAAAAAACAATTACTGACAATCAAAATATCTTGCAAGTGAGCTCGCAACTTGCAGAAGTATGTTTGTATTAGTAAAAAAGATATTAATGTATTGAGCTACTTACACTTGCACTTGCACTTGCATGTGTAAAAGGGGGGGTTAGTCAATTCAGCTATAATTTTTTTTTTTTTTATTTCAAAAAGCGATTTAACAAAACAAATGTATGGAATGTTTTTGGGGAACAGTTTGGTAAGAAGCAGCTTTGTTTGTGAAACAAACGAGCAGAGAATAAGAAAATATACGCACAACTTGGTAACCTTGGAGAAACGGTGCCCACCAATGACTTAAGGCGCAATTTATTTCTTGCACCCACCTAGAAACAAACAAGTCAATGTGGATACTCACAATTTGGCTTTAGTTTAATTTGCAAAGAATTTACAACTTCAAAAAAGCGAAAGAAAGAGCGAAGAGTGCTTTATAAAAATAAAGTATTGCAACTTTCAATGCTTGTCTTCTAAATTCATATTTGCTTAACACCTGCTCTTCAAGCTGATTATTTTAACGCTTTCAAACTTTTAAATTGTAAAAAATTCGAGGTGTTATTTTCTTTTATTTGAGTAGAAAACAAACTTTTCATTTCAAACGAACAACCCCTTTTTTCTATTTGTGCTTTTATTTTATTTTTATTTGAATTTACTTTTTCGTTTGTCTTGTTTGTTTTCCACACAAATTTTCTACCCAGTTTTTTTCTTTTGTGTTTGCTTGAGTTTTTAGTTGATTTTGTATTTTCATTGTTTACTGCATTTAACAAAAATAAATTCGTTCCTGTTATTTTTACACTGAAATAATTTGCGACAATATCTTTTTGCATTCTCTTTGTCGTTTATGGCTTAAACTCTATTTTTATTTACTTTTCAACAATTTTCATTCACTTTTCGGAGTCATCCTTTTGTTTAGATTTCAATGGGAGGTTTTTCTGTTTGTTACTTTTTGTCACTGATAAGTTAATTTGCATTCCCTTTTTTTTTAGTTTCTTACTTTAGAGTTTATCTTTGGGCAACAGCATTCGAAGAGATGAAAAGGAAAAATATTAGTAAAACCATACAAAAATCAGTTTTGAAAATTTTGATTTCATATGTGTGTGCTTGGATATTTTTGGGACTAGCAAAATGTGTGCATGAGTTGGGTGTGCGTGTGTGTGTGTGTGTGTGTGCATGACTTAGGGTAGTGGATTGTTTAAAGCAATTAAAGGTAGAAGTTTTTTTTTAGTGAACTCTTCAAACTAAATATTGTTAGGTAGAGTCTCAATCAATTTTTCTGCATCAGCGATTTTGTATAATCAAAAAGATGACAAAATACTTGAATTATTTCCTAAAAATTTTATTGTTATCATCAGCTGGGCTTTTTATTATAAAAAAATTATTTTTTTATATCTAAACTATTAACCTTCCATGCCAATTCAATTTAATATTTTCTGTTTTTTTTTTTCTGCAGAAGTCTTTAAGCTTCTGGCATCTTGTCGATTCTACTAAACCCATCAGTATACTCGAAAAATCTTAAAATAATGTTTGCAATCCAACTACTTATTCACTTCTGATGCTCATTTTGATCATGGGAATTTTGCATCGACTGAACGCAACTTTTCACTTTCAAAATTTATTAAAATCTATTAATTCAACGTTAAGTGCAATTTTTTGTTTAGTAAAAAAAAAAAAATTTTATATAAAAAAAAATTTTTTTAAAATAAAAAAAACTTTTAAACTGCCTTCATTCCAAAAGGATTTTCCCCAAATTGTTTTGCGAAATGAATTTTTATTTAATCGCCTTTTATCTTGTAAATAAATAAATAAATAAACTACCAGGAAGTGAAACACTAATGCCGTATAAATGCTGGTGGACAGCAATAATAACAAGCCGCCAAAACAGAACAACTTGCTCAATGACTAACTGGCTTCAATGTTACTAGCAAAATAGAGGCGTTAACTGTTGTGTAAACCAGTTTAAAAATACATAAAACAAAACAATGGAGTTTTATACTTTTATTTAAGGTTTTTCGTTTTTTTTTTCATTTTGTTTTGTTTAAATTTGTTGGTTTTTCAAGTCAACTGTAAGTGAAATTTTTTACACAATAAAATTAAAAAGAAAAAAGCACGCGGATATTTGCTGTGTGGACAAATGCAGCCGACCCACCAACCAGCGAACCGAACCATCAACTAAATGGACGCACAGCAATGCACTTAAAGTGCGCATCAAAGTGCTAAGGTAGCCTGTTGCGGAACAATATGAATTGGATTTGCAAATTAAATGGAAAATATTGTAGCGCTTTTTAGTTTGTGGTCATTTCATACAGAAGAGCAGTGCTGATTTGGGCCGACATGCAGATATGTAAATTAAGTACATGCCAGCTGTCAAAAATAGAATACGCACTTTCTTAAGCTCTAAACACATAGACGACAGCAGACAGCAAGCAGCAATATGTCAAAAATAAAATGCATGTGTTTAAATGAAAACGATTATTTTGACGGCAGCAGGGCAGCAGGGCAGCACGACTGCACAACAGCATTTGCTGCTGCTGCCAACTTAGGCTATTTTCTATTTTGACGGGCAGCAAATAAGCAAATATAGGGTTGCCATTATATATATATATATATATATATATATATATATATATATATATATATATATATATATATATATATATATATATATATATATATATATAAATTGGAAAAATTAGAACAAAAACTTTTTTTTAATATTAAACATAAAAGAACATTGCAAAAATACAATAAATGTATGTGTTTTTATAGTTTTCTCGTGATATTATTGCATCTTTCATCAATATTTTCAATTTTATTCATTATGAAATAAGAAATACGGCATCCCTGAAATTAGCATTGCTAAAATACACAGCTGTTCATTTTCAATATCAAAACAATTTTTTTCGTTTGAGCTAATTTTTTGTGATATTTTATTTAATTTTCATCCTGGTTGCTTTGAAAAAGTGTTCTTCATCTTTTTCCTTGAGCTGTTGTACACATGTTTTGTAAATGCCCCCCTCATCACGGGTTATATTTACTGGGCGAACCCACCATCTTCGGTTTCTTGTACTATTCGTCGTGTGGGCTTTATACACTTCAGCTGTAGTCTGAGCTATTTTAACAATTGTTGTGATAAAATTCGCTAAATTTTCTTGGCTCATTTTTTATATTTTTCAACTTTGAGTTTGTAATATTTATAAAAATTCGAAATTGATTTACACAGCAGCTGATTATTATGTTGTTGCTGTCTTCAAAATAATTATGAAGCCGACTTCAGAGCAGCATTTGAAGTTGGCTGCACTTGAAGTTGGCAGCATTTGCAGTCTGCTGTCGTCTATGTGTTTAGAGCTATAGGCTGACAATTATTTTTTGACAGCACGGCAACTTGGCATTACGATCAGGGTTGCCACTCAAAAATTTTTTTTCCTACCAAATTTAATTTCAAAAACTACCAAATGCCATGTTTACCTACCAAAAAATAAAATAAGCAGTTATAAAACAAATTAAAAAAAAACAACAAGTTTATACATCACAGTATTAATATGTATCTTTATAAAAATAAATAACAATTCATTTGTAAAAGCAAGAAAATTTTTAAGTAAAAAACAAATAAGACTTCATTTGTAAAAGTAAAAACCTTAAGGGTTTCTTATTAATTCAGGTCCAAAAATGAACCTTTTCAAAAAATGTTTGCTGTATTTCTCAGTTGTCTATATGCCGACGACATTTGGTTGGTGCTAATCAACTCATCAGTAGACTTGATAAATTCTTAAAAGTTTGTTTGAAACTTAACTACTTATTCCATAATTCCCATGAACAGAATGAGAATCAGAAATGTTCAAACAAACTTTTAACACAACAAACATTTCTTTTTTAGTTTTGCAACACTTCTACTTTTCTTTGCAACCTTCTCTACAACGAGTTACCTTTCATCGGTTACTACGATTTGTATTTTTGAAAGTATCAAAAAATAAAAGTTTTTGATTATTCAAATATGAACTTAATTATTTATTTGGACCTGAATTAATACATTTCAATTGGCTCTTAAAGCAAATAAATAATTAAGTTCATATCTTAAGGGTTTATTTGGAAAAGGGTTCATTTTTTAAAGTCTCTTTTTGCTGACCATATATAGTGCGCATCAGTCGTATTTATCATTTCCTTGCACATCATAATATTATTTAAGGAACATAGTTCGAGTCTATTTCGAAGTTTGGTTTTTACTAACGGAAGTGTTGAAAATTTTCTTTCTGCAGCTGCTGAACTATGTGGTAAAGATAATAAATTGAAAACAAAATTACCTAGATCGCTAAACATATTTTCATTAAGGCCATTTTTAATTTTGCCAAACTTTTTCCAAAAAACATCTCCATTTCATCATTCAAGTTGTGGTCACTAACTCTTAGTAGATTCCACTGCAATACAATTTTATCGGTATCACAATCTAATAATTTATGGAACTCTGATAACAAAGACAGAATTGATTTGTCATTGATGGATTGCGTGATTGAATGGATAAAAGCTGATTAGCGTGAAAAAAAAATTAAAACTGAAATTGAAAAAAACTACCAAATTCACGACACAACCTACTAACCTACCAACTCATTTCAAAACTTTCAAATTTAGTAGGAAACTACCAAGAACGGCAACTCTGATTACGATCATTGATGTTGCTGTCGCCAACTTATGGCCATTTTCACAATGTATGCTTAAGATTTAACGTTTACTTTAACAACAACTTTTGTATGGCAATCTTGCGGTTAAGGTGCACGTTAATTTTTAATCGCATATTGTGAAAAGAGCTGTTGTTAGATTTCTTCTATTTTTCTTGGCTTCAAAAATCAGTTAGTGATGTCAATGTTTGGAGTAAAGTCAAACCAATAAGTGCTTATAAAAGAAATAAAAGCTTATCACCGGTATTCATAAAAAATAAAACATTGTTGAAACACATTTTAGAACAAATTTTTCATATAAAATTTGTTCTAAAATGTACTTCAGCAATCACAATGCTGCATTGGCTGCCAGTGGATAAAATAAATTAGTTTTTTTATATTGTTTGTTTATTGATCATTTACACACGTAAAGAGTTTATTGAAGAAGTGCTAAGATGGAGCTCGAAATATCGAAAAATAGAAAGTTAAATAGATATGATTTTTCCCAGCTCTAGGCCAAGTTTTTATATTTTATTTATTTGTTTTTTCCAATATTTCGATATTCATCGGATATCATTCTCAAGGAAGAATTTATTTTAAAATAGCACAATCAATAAAAAAAATCACGTCAACATTTGCTTATGCTTAACTTCAACTAACGGACTAGAAAATGTGACGTGATTTTTTTTTTATTGTTTGTGTTATTTTAAAATAAATTCTTCCTTGAGAATGATATCCGATGGATATTGAAATATTGGAAAAAAACAAATAAATAAAATATAAAAACTTGGCCTAGAGCTTGGAAATATCATATCTATTTTATTTATTAATAAAAAGGCTGAATAGAAAAATTACAAGATAAATCCAGTAAGTCCAAGGAGTCTTTAACTTTTTTATCTTCTCTTATCTTTAAAAATATTAATCACTATTTTACCAAAAAATTACATTTTTAAATCACGTCGTTTCAGTCAAGAAGCGTTAACATCTACTTGTACTTTTGTAAGGAGCAGCAAATGGCTTGAGGACTCAATAGTTCTCTCCTTTGACTACTAGCGATTCTAGACTTATTCTCTGAAAATTTTCTCTTCCTCTCTTCTTTCACGCTATCACTATCTTTGCAGGTGATTATTTTATTGTGGACTTAAGTAGTCAGGATATCGTTATATTTCTTCCTCCCAACAGCCTGTGTACCTAACCTAACCTCAGCTGCGCTTAAAAAATTTTTTTTGATATACATATATACACTGACCACCCCAACCATGGATTGATTACTCAACACAAAAATTTATTTGTCAAAATTCCTTGTTTAATATTCGTCTTCTGATGTGAAAGAGGATTTCTCAGAAGGACAAGTCTAAGGCAACTTGTCATTGAGAGTTTAAAAAAATATATAAATGACTTTGAGAAAATCATAAAAGCTAAACGGAAACACTCAGTGTTATTTTCGCACCGACTAAAAATCAGCTAGAGTCTAAACGATTTTATCATATTTCATCGCACAGCTTTTATGCCAACTGGGAATCTACCATACAACAACAATAACTAAGCAAACAATATATTTAACCATCCGTTTCACCATCCTGGCTACAAGCCACCCGGTTTACCATCATTGTCGTCATTTACCCAACCGACAATATGTTTCTATTTTTTGTTCTCGTTCCTTTTTCAAAGCTTTTATTCATTTTTGTTGTTGTTTTTCATTATACATTGGATTTGCTGTTGCCTGTTAAATGTATTAGGCCGGATCAAATTGTATGGAGTAAAATTTTTCGATATTTTACTACAAATTTTTCGATAGATTCTTGCATAAGGAAAAAAAAAACAAGTTCCACTGGAACACATCAAAAAAATAATTTTCGAGATGTCTGATTTAAATTTTTTTCTTTTGCAATTTTCTACCAAGACATTGTAAAGCGGGGCATGTGTGTTCGTGCGAAACTTGGAACGAGTTATAGTAAATTTTTGAGTTGCTAAACAAATGCCATTTAGCTTTAATTTGCATTTCAGCTTAATATTTATTTTTTGATCACTTATTTGATTGCAACTAAAAAGGAACAACTCTGGCCATTCAAACTTCATTTATGTTTTAGAGATTAATCATATGGTTTTCAGTCTGATGTGCTTAAGAAGTAAACAATGCACACATACAGATGCATGCGTGAGTCTTCGCCTCAAGCAGCCTCTATAAAATAAGCTGTTAAAATTGGGCACAATAACTAGGAAGAGAATTACTAAACGTGTTTATTTCACTAAGTTGTCATTGCCGGTCAGAAGTTAATTATTTTCATGGAAAATAATGTTTTTATTACAATAAGAAACAGCTGTTGGGTAGCAAACTTTGCACAAAATTCAGAAATGATGCTGTCATAGTTTTGATGGAATTGAATGCGAACACTTACTATTTATGACTGAAAAACTGACAACCTAAATATATATATTTTTTTTAAACAAACACAAAAATTGGCCATTTGTGTGAGGTGGAATTTCGCTTCGTGGACGTAGAGGAGTCAAATGTATGATCAAGACCCAATAATTGTTCCTCCCCAATATTTTTTTTTTAACACACCAGCCCCATAACACCACTCCCAAGAGTGGTTCCAATACAAAAAAAATGACAGCATGTGGTAGTCGGTTTGTTTTCCATTCTGCGAAAGTCTATTGAAAAATCAATGGCACAACATCGATTGCTAAATGGGCCACCCTTAATATAAATATATTTTTCCAATTTAGTGGTTGTTGATGTTATTATGTGGCCAACCTTAAATTTGGTTTGGCTAAAGCTTAAAAAAACGAAGTTTATATAATTTATTTTTTTTTTTTGAAAGAGTTGAAACTACGACTTTCAATGCAAATGTAAGCCAGCCTGGTCACTTAACGCAACCCAGTGAAGCTGAAAAATAAGAAACAATTAAGTGAATTATTTTCGATAGCAAAACATTTTTGGTGCCATAGTGAAAAATCCTTTCAATGTAGCAAAAAGAGCTGAACTAAATTGATTTTCTATGTAAGTGCACAAATTGATTTTCACTCCTCGCAAATGGAACCTACACGCCTGAGGAGACTTTTAGAGTGCAGTGCATGCCAGTGCATGCATATTTAAATTGAAAGAAATCCAATTTACAGCGAGCGACTTAATAGTTTTAAAAAACTGCAATAAAATGTTAACATTTAACTGGGAACTGTTTAGTTTAGCGCTTTAGATTGATTTGCAGTGTATCGCAACAAAGAAGAAATTTATCGGCTAAACCAATAAGATAAACTTACACTGTATTACCAATTCAAGTTAGCAAAAGTTAGGTCGATTCTGACAGCGAGCGGTGAAAATAGCGGCATTTGTTTATTTAAGTTTGAATTTTTTTTTTCATTGAACTTCAAACTGACGGCAAATCAAATGCCAATTTTCAGTATATATGGTTTATATGGTTTTCTGGCTATAACACGTCGACTACTTGATATTTTTTAAATCTATAAAAGCCAAATTATTGCTAGAGACCTGTGCAATAATTAACACTTTTTAAAAATTGATTTAAAAAAATTTTGCGTGCTTATGAAGGAAAATGTTGGAAAAAAAATTTTTTCGAGCTCTTTGCAAATATTTTCTAAAAAACTAATTAGCACCACAAATAGTTTCTAGCTAACAAAAGAGTACATTTCTAGGGCAGAGCGAAGACGATTAGAAAAAATAGACAAAAAGCATTGACTTTTTTTCCATAATTTTTCAGTCCTTATTTTACGTGCACAAATAACAGCTACGTTCAAACCCATCACGGAACCACACACGGACACTACATGGCTTGACAGACGTGCCGGAATGCGATTTAAAAAGGGTGGAGTCTTTCATCCATTCAACTGGCTGATTCAGGGCAGAATTAAAAGCTGGTGTGTAGGGTTGTTTCCCTACAGCTACTTCGGTTAACACAACAGGACCGCCTGGCACCCAAGTGGGCCGATCTCATGACTGGTAGCCCGTAAAACATAACATAATAAATTTTTCATTCTCTCACCAACATCCAATTGATTTTTGTGTTTGTTGCTATTGTATAGGGTCTGCCATCTAACTTTTTTTCAACTAGTGCTTATTTCGTGACTGGTAACACTCATGTCTGATTTGACAGATAATTAGTTTTATGCTTCCGCTGAACGAATATGGTTGTGTATACGCTTGAACAACCCTGGAAAATATTGCGATATTACTTTCAAAATTATGGTAATGATTTTGCACAAAAAAAAAATCATCTTTTCAGATGAAGCTAATTTTGATCTTGTCGGGTATGTAAACAAGCAGAATTGTTGCATTTGGGGCACAGAAAACCCGCACGCATACATTGATAAGGTGACGCACCCAAAACGAGTCACTGTTTGGTGCAGATTTTGGTCCAGAGGTATAATTGGGCCATTTTTCTCCGAAAATGAGCAAGGAGTGATCGTTATCGTCAAGAGTGATCGTTATCGGGCCAGGTTGAACGAATTTTTGTTCACAAAAATTTAAGAGAAAGATATTGGCAACATTTGGTTTCAACAGGACGACGCTACGTGTCACACATCCGAGCTACACTCGATGTTTTATAGCATTTTCAAAAAAAAACGTTATTTGGCGGACCCTTTATAAGTGATGACAACGTTTTGAAACTTTGCGCCGGTATCAGCTATTTCTTAAACATTAATTTTTGCTCTAAAGTCAGACTTTTATGATTTACAGTGGATAATTATTTTATTAGGCTTCAGTTCGTTTTCGTTTCCTCACAACTCAGAAAAACGTTTTTGCAGTAAAATTCAACATTTACAACTTTTTGTTTGTTTGCGTAAATATGTAAGACGCGTTATGCCAGGAACACAACTGGAACGAACGACGAATTTCGCCCAATATGACGAATACGCCGGTTAAAATTCGCTGTGTAAATTCGTCGTATGAAGCACAATAACGACGAAAAACAAAACCATCTGTTATAATTGATAAAGTTGTTTATTGTTTGTTCAAAGATAAAAAAAAATTAAATGAATCTAAGAATTTCAAATTTTGTTAGAATAATTAAAATAATGTTCATTATGTTCATTATGGTGAAAACCTGGAATTTTAACATTTCCAATTATAATTTCATCCATTTTCTCAGTTTTTTAATTTTTATCTTATTATAGTTGAACAGCTGATGGGGTGACCATATCAAAAAAAAAATTGGTTGCTAAAAAAATTTGCATTACCAAAAACAAAAAAACTAAACACTGCAAAAATGTTTTATAATCTAATGTATGTTGGCTTTTTATTTTAAATGCAAAAAGTCAAAGCTTAGCATTTAAAATAAAAACTATTAAAGTAAAAATTACCGGTTTTTACTAAAACACTTGAAAACTAAAACCAAAATGGCCACATTTTGGTATTGATTTGTTTGTCGTTCGCCGGCGTAAGAAATAGAAATAAATCTATTTCAAGTTCACCGCTTACAACGAATTTCGACCGACGCTGTGACTGCGTGCATTTTCATATACACAGAA
The DNA here is from genome assembly GCA_963662145.1 of Sturmia bella. Lineage (NCBI taxonomy): Eukaryota > Metazoa > Arthropoda > Insecta > Diptera > Tachinidae > Sturmia > Sturmia bella. The sequence continues at coordinate 48,436,020 of OY759172.1, read as the reverse complement.
GTGTTTTTTTTTGACGGCGAATATTCGCGGCGAAAAATTCGTCATTCGTCCCAGTTGTGTTCCTAGCATTATGGTGGTACTGCCACACAAAATGATGCTTTACAGAAAATTATTTTAACAAAGTATCGGTTGTGAAAAACTTAAAAATCTACCTTCCGTTCCTGATGCTGAGCCCAATGAAGAAATTGAACAAACAAACAAACAAACAAACAAACAAACAAACAAAACAAACCAACTTATTTTAAAATCTACAGACCACACATATAAGAACTAAGCCTATTTTCTTGCTTAATTTTTAAATTAAAACTAACATCAAATTAAACTCAATATGCATTAGCTAAAAGTCTGTCTGTTTTGCCGGACCAAAAATTATTGCATTTTTAAAGTTTAACCATAATCTAATTAAAAACTACATTAAATTAAAATTAAAATTGAAAACCAATTAAGTTGTTTTGAAGGGACTGTGAAAAAGATTAGCATTCAATTAAAAATATTTATAAAAAATATTTAGATTATTTGGTTAAAAATTCAACGAAAAATTTTTGAAAATGCCAAAAATGCAATCTAAGCTGTTTTTTTTTTTTGGCATTAACCACAGCACAAATAATTTCTATTTTTGCACAAATTTTAAATTCATTAATAATGTTTGTGGTTTATTTAGACAGTTGATTTGCCAGCCTCGTTCGTATGTTGATGGCTGCAGGCAACCGAAGTGTGTATGAGAAATGGTATTAATTTATTTTGAGAAACAATTTTGAATAATTTAGTAGAAAACTCAAGGATATTAAGATTTTAATTAAACAAATAATAATAATAAGACTTTAACCAGATAATTACATAAACTTGATAATTATTGATGTAATAACAAAGAGCACTTTTTAGGTATGAGATACAAATTGCACACTTTATTATTACAGTTTAATGATACTGAAACAGTTTAAAATTTAACACTAATAATGCAAAAAAAAAACCATAACAATTTGGTAAGTTTTAATAAAATTTTTGTTTTTTACTTTAAGCTTAAAGCCAGCAATTTGAAGAACAACAATTGCTGACCCATTGTAGCAGTATAAGCAAAACACGATAAGAAGACCCTATTTGGGGGACAAACGCTACATATGCAGTGTTATTATACCACAACTAGGAAAAATGGTTGTATGGGACTAAACAAGGTACATTTGATTTGAAGCTCCCATGCTGTAAGTGGTAGGAAAAAGGTCTGCAGGCAGTTTATTCCACGGACGAGCCATACGACTGAAAAACGAGTTCTCTCTATAATTCAACTATACATTGATTGGTGATTAATTTTTGTCAATGTTAGACTTTCAGCTGAGAAGAAAAAAATTGGTTAAACCACTTAGTTTGACAGATATCGAATTTCTATACTTTTGAAACCATGAAACGAATAACCCGTTAAATTATGCACAGCACACAAAATCAATATAAACTAAGAAGATAAAAAGAAAAGTTAAATAGAATGAGTTTATCATGGGTTTAAGACGGCAGATGTGCTGACGAGAACCACTGTGGCTTCGAAGCAGTTGTGGCCTTAAGTTTATAAATAACTACAGGAACCCTCCCCGCTATAATAAAAAGTACATAAGCAACAGTATAAAGTAATCACAAGCGATAATTTAAATTGAATTTAAGTCCAAATGAATTAATTTAACTTGCTATATCATGAACTATATATTTTACCTTTGCAGCACAATCATTTTAATACAGAAATTTCACTCACCTGGAAAGAGAGATAATATAACCATAAAGTTAGTGAAGGGTCCACACAGAAAATTGAAATATTTATGAAATTTTAAAAATAACTACAAAAATAAGAAAATCTTAAACTTAGTAATTTTTCTTAGCGACATTTTATTTTGGCTAAAACCAGCTTAAAAGCAAAATATCAATTATAGGAGAATATCAATTATAGATAGAACAGAGCTGATTTTTAAGATCACCGCGCTATCACTTCATTAAGATTAATGTTTCTGTTTAATATTTGAGCACGAAGTGTAAACCATATCTCCGCTTACTAACAACGCGCATAGACGGGCTCAGTCCAGGGAGAAGTGTTGTATAAATTATATGATATGGCTTGTCAAGTTATAGAGAAGAAAAAATAAGCATACGTAAAAATATCTATAATGCTAAACCAATATTTGTTGTAGCGCAGTAAAAACATATGTATGTATATAATTGCCCAAAACTTTTTCGACAATTGTTGTTTTACCAAACATAATTCAAACTAAAAACAAATCACTGGCCGAAGACTTTTTTGTTACCCAACAAACAAGGAAAATAGCATGCTGTTTCCCCAAACATTGCATATTTTTAGGGTTCCACACTCAAACAGTGAAAATGGAGCCCTACTACTACTCAGACTTCGCTGTCCGTACGTCCGTCCATCTTTAGCTTACAGGCCCCATTCTCTCGAACGGTAAAAGCTAGAGAGCTGAAATTTTTACCGCACATATGGTTAATCAGTCATTATAACAATATATAGCAAAACAAACAGAAATTCGGGAAGTAAATGGGGTCTCCATACAATAATGTATGAAAAGTAAGTGAAATTAGCTAATTTCGCTTTTTCGCCCCTTTTTTACGTACATACATATATGTTTAATTTTAAATTTAATTTTTTTTATTTAAAATTATATTTATTTTAAAGAGACTATAATAGCAATTAAAAAACTAAGATTATAATACTACAAAAATGAACTAAACTGTATTTTAGTGATATTTAAATAATTACTGCCTTTTCAATATAAAATTCACATCTCAATTTTGTTAACATATTTTTTTGGACACTATTAACGCTCACGTTATTATTGCCCAAGATTCCACTCGTATCTTCTAACAAGTTAACTTCTACTACTTGTGCAGGAGATATACCATATCCAGAACACTTTTTTTTCTGAATTAAAGCATTTTTGCGAAAAGAAGATAGATTACCGAAAAATTTGAAGCACTTTAACATCGGGCAAGAATTTTTCTCACATGTAGGGAATTGTTGTAATACGTGGGAGTAAATTTTATTTGCAACCTCTCCAGAAAAATGACAAAATTTCACTAAGCAACTTAACTTAACATGAGACTCCAAATTTTTCTTGACCCTGCCTTTAGAGGTATGATGCCGTGTAAAGTGCACTGCATTGCTTTTTTAATTTTTGTGGACGTACAAATGGCAATGATACGTTTTTATGCTTTGCATATTTTTTTTCACAACATTTTTTTTATAAGTATTTATAATGTACATAAGTTATTTACATCGTGTTGGCTACAAGACTGACCAATTATTATTATTTTTAATACGTTAAGAAATACAAAATTTAATATTTTCCTTCACAGAAAATATGACGTCGTATGCTTGCTTGCTTCGGAAAATAAATCGATAATTTTAAATTAATTGTTTTTGACATGTGTTTAACTTTAAACATGTTTCATATTCTTTAGGCATATTGCAAACATTTTTAAACACATTTGCTTAAAAATTCACAGTTTTTACATAAAGTTAGTATTTTGTTTCAAAATAGTACAAGTTATGTTTACTTCTAGTGCCTTCTTCTGTCGTAACATAAAAATTTACATAATTTCAAACAACAAGATTTTTTCATCAAGAATTTAAAAAAAATATGATCGTAAATTCCAGCAAAAGTTTTAGAGTGTAGCTTTAATTTTTGAATCTGATGAGAGAAAAACTTGTTATTTTCAGATTATTGGTGGCTAGCAGGCCTCTACAAAAAAAAAAAAAAAATTCCAAAAATAGAAAAAATTTAAAACTTAACTGGTGTTCATACATGGAGACACCCTGGGCTGTACAGCAAAAAATTATAAAAAAAAATTTTTCAAAAATATACGGTACCTTATAAAAAGTGTTCCCTTTGTCTAGCACTTGCTGGGTAGTAGGAAGCCCTTGCTATGCGAGTCAGTCTCGAGCATGCAACTCATCAAGAAGCTAGACATATTCATAAATTTTGTAAAAAAAAAGCAAAACCAATAAATAATTAAGGAACACGGCAAACTCTGATTTTCAAGAAATTGGCAACATGAATGATTATTATTTTCTATTATGCAACACACAAGAAGAGGAGTGTGATGTCTTCATTATAAATAGCAGTGCTTTTTTATGTGAAATCTTCTACAGTTTGTTGTAATTGATGTTAATAATAGTGTATCTTTTATGATTTTTAATTTTTGGCGCTGTTTTCAACATTTCAATACCGCTTTGTGCACTTTTGTCAGGAATGCAAAAACGTAAACATTTTTCCTGGCGAAGGTGCAGAAAGTTGTATGAAAATATTGAAAACAGCGCCAAAAATAAAGATTATAAAAGAGACCTCAAGTCTAGCAAACTATTATCAATTTTAATAGGAATATTTTTGCATATTTTTCAGAACTGAGCACACAAATTAATGAGGTCCAAATTATATTCGCAAATTTTATAAAACTAAAAACAAGGCAAACAACTAAAGAAATACAGCCCACGGCAACTTTTGGTTGTCAAGAAGTTGGTAGCGTTGAAAGAAGCTGCACAAAAAACACAACTTCAATTAATAGAAAGGGGTTTAGCTGGCGGAAAATGAAGAAGGACGAAAAACCGTGAAGTCCCACAGGTAGACTTTGAAATTTTTCATTTTCAAATTGGATTTGAGCTGCATTTCGGTGTTGGTTCCAGGTTTGAGTATCTTAATATTGAGTAAAAACAATTGTACAACCCTTTTGCAATTCCAATATTTTTTTGTTTGCAAGTATTTTTTTATGGTTCTAAGTTCAGAAGTACCAGAGAAAATATGTACAAAAAAGAACTGCGTAAAATGTTTGTTTTATTACAGCAAGAAAACAAAAATAATCCTTTTATTATGTATTTAAATTTAAAAGCTGTTGAAAAGGTCAGCCATAACGATTGCTATTAAAACGTTGACGGTAAAAAACATTTTTCGTAATGAATCATTTACCACTTAAAATAATGTTCAAATCTATAAATTAAATTTAACATTTTATGAAGGAATTATTATTGCTCGCATAAGCCGCAAGGTTACGTGAATACGCAAAAACCATTTTTAACAAGATTTTGATAAAACTATTATTTGCAGTTTCTTAACCCTTTAATAACCGAGATCTTAGATTTCGTTGAAAATAATTTATGTAATGCAAAATAAAGTTAGGTTTAATTAATATATTATTTACAATCGGAAAAATCGGACAAACATTTTAACAAATCTGGTCTGCAGGAGATGTGAAACTACCACCAGTTCATGCTAATACAGCTCGTACTGCAGAAAATATTGCTGCTGTTCGCTATAGCGAACAATTAAAACAATTTAAAAAAATTTTTCATATTAAAAAAATTTTTTTGTTGAAACTTTTGAAAATTCTGTTCAAAAATACAGTTAATTAAAAAATTTTTGGAAAATCTGACAAAATGTGCTGTTAAGTGATTTTATTAAAAAAAAAGGATTCAATTTGTCATATTAAAGAAAATCGTTGTCATATTTAATATTTTGTTTGTTGTATTTGTTTTTTAAATTAACAACTAGCTTTGTCACTCCGAATTTAGTGTTATTTTTTTCTATGTACAGTGTAGATGAAGAGCCGTTCACTTTAACTCGTCGTCGTGCCCAACAATTGCACCTGTCCCGCTCATCATTGATGAACATTATGCATAAAGGAGTCGTGGACTCAACAAGTAAAGCCTCTTGACCATTCCAAGCGTGAGCAATGGTCAGAATGGTGGCAAGAGGTGGCAACACTGGATGATAAATTTTCAACGAAAATCATCTTTATTGCTGAATCTCATTTGCACCTCAGAAAAGTGGGCAAAAAACAGTGCACTCTTAAAGAGTGATTGTTTGGAGCAGTTGGGCTGGCAGTATCATCGGACAGTATAGAGGCTGGTCAGGCAGTTACTGTAAAAGCTGTTCATCGCGACATGATGATATTTTTATGGCCCGAATAGGGAGATATAGATGTCGAAAATACCCGATTTCAACATGATGGCTAATAAAAAAAAATGGCTCTTATGCGCAACAAATTCAATGGTCACCTTATCTCATGTGGTGGCTATGTCAATTTGCTGCCAAGATCATGTGATTTGAAGCAGCTGGACTTCTCTCTTTTAGGTTATTTTAAAGAAGAGTAATACCTCTATAAGTAAGCAACAATTCGGGAGATAAAAGATTAGATAGAAAGCATTAGAACCTCAATTATGACTCAGCGGCATCGAAAACTTGGGCCACCGAATGAAACTGACCACCGAGGTCGCGACGGCTATTTAGCCGATATGTAGTTCCATATATAATTAAATCATACCAATATTATCATAATAAGAAGAAATCACTAAATCTCCCAAATTATTTAATTAAAAGACAAAACTATAGTTTTAAATTTTAAAATATGAAAATACCCCAACGTTTCGTTGGGGTATTGCCAACTTCTTATGGGTAGATTTTTATGTAATGCAACCTTTCAGTTAAATTAATGAGTTTTTATTACTTAATATAGGTATTGGTAAAACAGTTTTGTGGTATAAACAGGACAATCACAAAGCACAAAAATAAATAATTCATTAAATAATTAATAATACAGGTCAATTATACAACTACTATTAGTATAATTGATGATATTAGTGAGACTGTTTGCCGGTGATATTTTTTTTAATAATTATTTATTTAATAAATTATTTATTTACAAGTTTTGTGATTCTCCCGTATACACCACAAAACTGTGTTATAAATAATTATGTTAAATAATGTAAAGTCATTAATTTAAATAGAAAAATTGCATTAAATAAAGAAAAAGTTACGCCTGAAGAAGTTGAAAATACCACAGCAACACATTGGAAATAATTTTAATGTTAAAAAATGTAGTTTTGTCTTTTAATTAATGAAGATTAATAAATGACCTTGAAAGCCCAGATGAACTAACACGAAAAAAAATATTTATATATAATATTTAATTAAACTGAGCATATTTGAAAAAGCAAATGTATTTGAATGTAAATATACTTGATGCTAACTATTAGTACATATACACCCTTATTCATAAAAAAAATAATTCAGGCTAATGGAGCACTTATTTGGCAATCTGTATGGAATATTTGTTAAATAAAGGCTTTTTAATAAACTCAAAATATTTATTATGAATAGAACGCATCGTATTGTCCATTTTGCTTAGTACTCATTTCATCTGCGACAATTGGCTCTCAAATTAAAAATCACTGTAAATTTGTCGTGTTTGTCTAGTTGCCAGTAAATCCTCAACTTTACTTTTCGCAATTTTGAGGAAGTAAAATCGAAATTAAGCCCAATAAAATTACTAACGATTGGATTGGAAATCATCAGGTTCGACTATTAAGATAAAATTAATAAAAAAATCAAAAAAAAAAGATATCAAAAATTATTTAAAAAAATATCGTTGAATATTTTCTAGTAAGAGTTTTATATTTTGCTAAATTTCACAACTACACTAAAATTATATAATATTTAAGCAGCAGAGCAGAGGTTATATATTATCTACTTGATACTTGTATTTAAAAGAGATAAACGAAAATCCTTTAAGATGTCAGCTCCACTTATACACAGTATAAATAAAAATAAAAACAAAATTAAAAAACGAACGAATTTAAACAAGTTAATAAAAGGAAAAGCAAGAGAAAGCACAAAATTTCTTGACATAAAAACTCATTTATCATCTTAACGCTCATTAAGCATAAGCTCAAGTTGCCGTAGAACTAAGGAGGAGAACAATTTGTGACTCACTCACATTTGAAGTGGTGAAGCTGTTAACGTGGGGTTGTCACGTTGTATTACGTACGCAATAAAGCTTAACCGAAATATGTATTAAACAACAATAGCAGCAGCAACTACAACAACAGCAACAGCTAATAAAAATAGCAACGCAGGGGGGAAAACGATTGAATTGAGTTTTGCAATCCATTTTTGCATGGTCTTTGGCATGAGGAAAAATGTTCCTCTGCGACATTTCACTAAAATGCATATTCGGAGCGAGTGATTTTTTTTATGTTTTATATATTTTTGTATGCAAGCACCCCATGAAGATGCGCTACGGGGCTCCTCTACGGCCGTCCGGGAACTGATTAGTCGAGCGTGACCGTGCGTAAGCGCTTCGAAAATGATATTTTACCACTATCACACTAACTTGCCCCAGGATGGTCGTACAAGAGTCACAGGTATGACCAACAGCCAATAATTATTGCTCTCCAATGTTTTTTTCGAACACACCTGCCCAGTACCTTGACTCCGTAGCGAAATACTGAAGCAAAATACGAAAAAAAAAATTTACAGTGGAAGATCGAAAATTATTTTTTTATATATTGCAGTGACTCGTTTTTGTCTTCATGCCTTTAAAAAAAGCCTTGACATAATATCGAAAACTGCAATGGCTGTACAAAGCGAACCTTGAAAATACATATATTTTTACCATAAGCTTTTAACAGCAAAAGTATTAACGTATTAATTCGGGTCCAAAAATTAACTTTTTCAAAAATGTTTACTGTCTTTTTCAGCCACCGACATTTCGTTGATGCTAACCAATTCATGCGGTAGACTCGAAAAATCTTAAAAGAATGTTGGAAACCCAATTACTTATTCCAAAATTATCTTGAACAAAATGAGAATCAGATAAACTTTTAATACTGAAAACATTTTACGTCTTGCAAATAGACAGCTGAAAAAGACAGCAAATAATAAAGTCTACTTTTAGACTTAAAATAATAAATCCTCAAGTTAAAGCGCTAGCAACAAATCAGAGATTTCATTGAATTTCAATTGGCTCTTGTAGCGAATAAATATTTAAGTTCATTTTTTAAGATTTATTATTATTTTAATTATAACTAATACAGATGAGATAAAATACAAAAATAAAAAAAAAAAATAGTAAAATCCGATAACTGGTTTTCGTATTAGTTTTCTTGTGATTAAATGATGTTTGTCAAGTATATAAAAATCTCTTAATTCTTGACAGTTAAGGCTATATAACATTAAACACGGTCTAATATACTGCTTCTATATGTTTTAATATTTAAATTTCTATCCGCTCTGCAAAAGGTTCATAGCATTTTGTACAACAAAAGAATAATGTCCAAATTATATATTTCAGCCTTTTAATCTGAGCCTTGAACACGTTTATTTCTTCTTTTTATCTATTCTTTTTAATAGTAATATTGAAAAAAAATTACTGGTTGGGTCCTCTTGTCAAATAAAAATATTTGTTTACTTAACAAACGAATAATTAGTCATCAAAAATGAAAATATATATAGAATAAATAAACAAACAGGTGTGTTAAATACCTTCACTTTCGAACAACATTATTTACTTCTTAAGCAAACAAACAGAACATACATTTATCATGATAAACAAAGCCATAATCCAACGAGAATATCATCGACAAGTACATACGTATTTCCTCATCCTGCAACACACGCCTGCCAACACATTCACACATCTCCTTATGAAACTGCACCCTCCGGTATTGGTTGGCGTACAGGGATGCCACAACAGAATTTAGTTTCCTATCAGTTCTTTCACAAAATCTGTCATTGCTGGCATAAAAATTGACTATTTTTTGAAAAACGCAATCAATTCAATTTATATAACAAAACAATCTGAATATTTGCAAAAGAAAATTTGGCAGTTTTATGAAAAAAATTTTTTTTTATCATGTTGTTTTACTGTCAAATGCAATCAAGGACCGACAAAAGATAGCCGAACTTTATGATTTACAGTGTTTAATTGCTCTATCGGTCCTTAGTTCAGGCTAAAGCGCGATAAAGTAATTAGAAAGTTGAAAGTTAATCCAGATTAAATATAGGCAGTCAGTAATGAATAGCTCCGGTAGTAGGAGGATAGCTGAGCGCTGCTGCTCAAAAAACAATATACCACTAGTCATGGCCTGGATTCGAAGCAAATTGGGGTGCTGACGGGTGCTGCGCTGGTGGGGAAAACAGCCATGGTATGTTACGCCCAGCCAGTAAATTTTCAACTTTACTTTTTTGTCTAAATTAAAAATATAATATTTAGTTATATTGACCCCTTTTTTTCTTATATTTTATATATTTATTTGAGCTTAAGGTCTTTTAGAAATTGAGTAATTATTTTTGTCCATATTTCGCTCTCCTTCGGATAGCTTCTTCAGGACAAAAACATTTTTCATTATTATTGTCCTGAAGAAGCTATCCGAAGGAGAGCGAAATATTGACAAAAATAATTACTCAAATTCTAAAAGACCTTAAGCTCAAATAAATATATAAAATAAATTAAAAATATTGATTATCACAAAAAAACTTTTCTCATTTTTAAGCAGGTGAAAAACCGAAACTCATAACAATTTGCATTCCTATAATTCGACTATAAAGTCACTTTTTTTTTGATTCCGTTATATATCTTTCAATAAAATATCATTTTCTAATAATATATCATTGAGATTTTGTCATTAGCTGGGTTCCTTTATTCGCGATCAAGAGATTGTTTGTCTGATATCACCTTTGAAAAACTGGTGTTTATAAAGTTAAATTATTGCTTAAAAAAAGGTTGTTTGCCTTTTTCGCCGTAGTTCCCAGGATACAGGTAAAGCAAAACTTGGCATTCTAAATCATAAAAAAAATCTCAAGGCAATGGCAGTCGTTTAACTAAATCTTTAGAAAGAATTTCAAGCGATTATTGTTCTTTTACACCACCTGCTTTATCACTCCAGTGCGATGTGATACTACGATACTAAAGAGGGATCTATTTCTTTGGCTATGATGTTAGCTTGCAATAGAACCTGATTCCTGACAAACCGGATTTGCACCACAACTTGAATTTTTGATAGTTATTTATTTGCATCTAGAAAAAGCTAAAGTCCATAGTTTTTTCCCAGCATTTCAAAAATAACTATAACATTTTTTTCAATTTCAAGCTTGAGGTCCTGTTTTGTTTTTCTTATGTTTTAATATTTCATTTTCCTTTGGAAAACTTCCTTGAAAATAATAGATTTCTAAATGTTTTTTTTTCAAATATCACAAATTTCCTTTGTGACAGGTAAGTTAAAAATGTATTAATTTAGGTCCAAAAATGAACCTCCTTAAAAAGTAGTTGATGTCTTTTTCAGCTGTCTATATGCCGACGACACTTCGTTGGTGCTAATCAACACATCAGTAGACTTGAAAAATTCTTAAAAGTTTATTTCAAACTTAACTACTTATTCCATAATTCCCATGAACAGAATGAGAATCAGAAATGTTCAAACAAACCTTTAACACAGCAAATGCGGTCGGTAGACACCTGAAAGACAGCAAATATTTATTGCTTTAGGTCTAAAAAATAGACCTTAATGCTTTCTGTCTTTTTTCAGCCGTCTATACGCCGCCGACATTTCGTTGCTGCTAAACAACTCATCAGTAGACTTGAAAAATCTAAAAAGAATGCTGAAAACCCAACTACTTATTCCAAAATTCTCATGAACAAAATGAGAATCAGAAATGCTCAAGCAAACTTTTTATACAGATAGCATTTTACGTTTTGGAACACCTTTACAGAAAGCATTAAGGTCTATTTTTTTTAGACCTAAAGTATCAATTGGCTCTTATAGCGAATAAACAATTAAGTTCATTGTTGGACAGCAAATATTTTTTTAAAAAGTTTAATTTTTGGCCCTAAAATAATACATATCAATTGGCTCTTAAAGCAAGTAAATAATTAAGATTTTATGTGGAAGTTAAAAATTTTAACATACATAAATATTGTTAACTTTTTATATAATATTCATAATTGAAAAAATGTTATAAAAATTCTGAAGACTATTTTAAAATGGCAAAACAAAATTTTTGAGTGTTTTTGTTTTCATACTGAAAAACACTATTACGGTATTCAAGGGTCGTCCTAAAGTCAGAAGTCCTAAAATAAAAGCACAAAAATATATGACTGTTGTCAGCAACCTGTCATAAAGTAGTGCGCTATTTAAAATATAAGTCAGCTGTTAAAAAAAGAAAGCGATTTCAATATTTTTGTTTATAATGCCGAAAATAAGTGAAAAACTAAAATAACAACATACAATGACAACTAGATATGATCTTTGTTGTAAATTTTTGGATGTATGGTTCTAGTTATTGCGTTTATGGTATAGACTGGGATTATGGCAAGTTTTAAATTATAACTATTTTTGAAGCGCTTTATATTAACAATATTTTAAAACTCGTTTGTGTATCGTCGTTAGTAGTTCGTTTAAAACTCCTGATAATAAAAACAAATGGTATAGAACTAAAAATGTTAAATCACTGCAAAACTGGAGCTGCCTGTTAAAAATATTACACAATTCATATTTATGTTTTATTTTTAGTAAAAAAAAGATAAATCAAGTTTTACTTTATTCTAGCGTTGCACTAAATTTCCGAACAGCCCTCGTTTTTGTTGTTTGTTTATTTTTTGTGCACGCTTCAGTAACACTCCGTGTTTGTGCTGTAAAGTGCTGTTGTGTTTTTTTCTTCCACCGCTGCTGCTTTTTCTACCAACTCAATATTGGCATCAGAATATTTATTTTTTTAAAGGATTAATGTCGTTTATTGTTATTATGCCGACGTTGTGATTTGCATAAATTTACCTTTTTCACTTTCTACACTTTGCTGGTTAAATGTTGTTAATTTTTTGCTCCACTTTGTTTTCATTTAAAATTGAAAGCACAAAAACCAACGTATACAAAAAATAAAAACATTTAATGAATTTGTTTGTATGAGATTTTATTTGATAATGTTGATGAAAAGTTTTAAACAAAGAGCTTTGAGGGAACCGAAAAAGGTCTATGCCTATGCATATTAGAAATTTTGTTTAGCATGAAAATTCTCCGAAAAGCTGATTATTAGCATATATTTTATACATGATAAAAAAAAAAAGTTTACATTAAAATGATTTTTTAATTAATATTATTACCAAGTGTTATAATATTTGTATAATATTTAAGAAAAAAGTAACATGCTCATAATTATTATTATTATTATTATGATACAGATACAAGCGTGGCGACCGACTAAATGTATGCATATTTGGATCAGTGTTTGCAAAATGGAGACATGACCAGCATCGGCTCAGGGTTAAAATTCCTTTTAGATATTATTGTAGTCTAGAATGCAAATCACTTAACCGAAATCAAAGCAGTTTTTCATGGTTTCACTGGATCTGTTCTTAACTTATATATCCCAACACGGAGCTGAGATAGAAAATATTGTTCTTTGGCCCAAATAAAATTTATTATTATACCAAATAACCTAAAATTATAATAAAAAAAAAAAAAAGTAGCCAGCTAGCAATTTCAAGCGCAGAAAGATCATACTATTGTAATTTTTACATATGTTGTTGTTGTGGCACACAACAATTCTCCAATTCTAACCATAATTTTGTAATTTGCAACTATACTATTGTCAAATCTGTCTACATTATTTTCATATTGTAGGCTGCACATGACAACATTGGCTGAATTAGACAAAAATATGGTTCCTCATGCCAGCATTATGATTGCATTTGAAAGCAATATTGCTACACTAAAACTTTTTTTTAATAATATGGTTGAAAATGGCAATGTTAGGTTTTGGAAGCAACAATATTGTCGTTGAATATAACAGTAGTATGGCCAGGCATGACAATATTATGGCTGAATGCAACCATCTCATTAATTTTGATTTTATAGTCAATATGATATACGATTTACAATTGCTAATAATTTTATCGGTCTTTCTAGTTAGAGTTTTACTTCCTCAAATATCATGGTTACTGGCCACAATAGCCTAATCGATTACGATATTTACAGAATATAGACAAATATTTTTTTTACTTACATACACATAAACATGCCTTTGAAAGCTCTTATACATACAATAAAATCAAGCCTTCATATGCTTCACAATTTATATTGTGAAGAATTTCCTTATTTCGGTTTTAATAGCTACAGTTTTTTATTTTATTAGTTTTTTGTCTCTGCTCAATAAAAGAAAAATGTTCATTATTAAGCACACACAAATTCCCAATCACTTCCCAAAAATTGGGGAAAAATTAGCTGTCAACTGCAGTAATAAAAATTTTGTTAAAAGCAACACATTTTTTTTTCTCCAAAAATAAAGCTTATTCAAATGTTCTTTGTAAGAAGGCTATAACTGTTGACTTCTTTTCCAAAGGAATATAACCATTTTTCAATTTCTCTAAATAGTGACAACAAAATGATCAAACTGCAACAAAAGTTGTGTTTACGGTAAACAAAAATTGATTACACCCTTTTAAATAAAAATATCTTGTTCGCTACAACCGTGCGCATAGTTAGAGACAGTAATACCTTGTTCATACATGCATTTCTAATTGAGATAATATTCAGTTTATTGACATAATATTTTTTGCGTTCATACATACAAATATTGCGCTAACTCAATTAGTATTTGACAGCTGCAAAAAAAGTTGTTGTTTTTGTTTTGGTAGTGAGAAAGAAAAAGTGAAAAATATTTTCAAATAAGAAAAATGGAAGAAAAACTGCCTTTTATTAAAAAGATTTTAGTGTTGTACAATAAAAATATGGAACTTGTACAAGTAGTGCGTTCATGTTATGACTTCAAAGCGGTAATAATAAATAGAAAGAGAAATAAAAATTTGGAAATGCTGCAATGTTTTTATTTTTATTGTATTTATTCTTATTTTTTATTAGCGGTACTCAGCGTTTGGTGCGTTTTTGGTTGCGACTATTTGCATTTGTGATTATATTGCAACAGATATTGAGCACCCTTTTTAACAACTCTGCAAATTTTATTGCACTTCAAATAACAGCTGATAATTTATTACACAATTTTTAATTTTTCACGTTTTCTTTTTTTGATAATTGCTGTTGGCTCGATCTCTACATTTTTTTATTTGCTTTGTTTTAAAATGTCAGCTGTTCGAGTGTCAGTGTTGCAAACGCAATACTCATGCGCAAAAACCAACACGTAATTAGCGGTGCGTAATGCAAAAATATTGCGAGTGCAACCTTGTATATTTTGTTGTTGGGTAGCAAATAAAAAGCAACAATTTCTTGCATTCGCACTTACGCAAGACATTTGCACCAAATAATGAACTGCGCTATTATTTTGTTTTGTTTGCTTTTGTTGACATTTATCTCGTCATTCCATTGTATACTTTTGCTTATTAAACACATCTTTTACAGTGTTGTGTTTCATCTTTTTCTCAATATTCAAAGCAATTTTGAGTTTATTAAGCAATAATTTTATTGACTTTTTGTATGGAATATTGAGCTCAATAGTGCACTTTATTGCGATTATCTCAATAAAGGCGTATGTATGAACATTGTGTAAAATATTAGCGGAACTCACCCTTCATTGCAAATTGCCCTTGCAGACCTTGCAGATATTGCAACCGTAGCATATGTGCCATAGTCTGCAACACTACAAAAACAAAATGTATGAAACCGAGATTTGCATCACTTAAGCAAATATGCAAAACTAAAAACCATTGCAGATCCGTATTTGCAAATGTTGCTAAATGCTAAAACAGCTGCTTGTTTTTCTACATTTCAACACGTAAACTCCTGCGCTCAAAAAACTGTATGACGGCAAGGCCGCCACAAAATATGCCTGTGCTGGAATTAAATGAATGCTAACGTTGCTCAAATAAGCATTTACAAAATAGCAAAAAGTGAATATTATATCTATTATTATGCATCATTTTTATTAAATTTTATAAAATAAGCAAAAAATCGTGCAGTTGCTTCACGTGCAAATTTTATCGACGGCGTTGCTTTTCAAATATTAGCTGCGGCTTAGCTTCTCTCATGCGGCAAACTTGCTTTATTAAATTTTGTAAACAAATAAATAAAACAGGGAAGGAAATGAAGAAAGTAAAAATAAAATTAAGGCAATTAAACAAAAAGTCAACAATAAAAGACGGCCAACGAAAAGATGAATAATGAAATTTTTGCAATTTGTTTTCTAAACTTCCTTCTCAATTTGCAAAACAAAAATATTTATATTTTCCGTTACTCTAAAATCAGCTGATATAATTATTTTGCTAAGCACTTGAAAAAGACACTCACGCTTTGTAGCAAAAAATCATGCTATATCTGCTAAAATTGCAGATGTGCAACCAAGGGTGATTTCCGCTATTGTTGTGGTAACCATTTTGTAAAATGTTTTTTCTTTGCGTTTTCTTCTGACGATGTCCAGCTCAGCTTTGAAAGAGAGCGAAATGCTTGGGTAGAGCGATACTGCATGGGTGAGTGAATGTGTCTAGCTGATTCAGTGCAGAACCAGCAGGTGGTGTCCAGGGCTGTTTAGTTATCGAAACTGCGGTAGCATGACAGGACTTTTTAGGACCCAGTGCAATGGCCTCAATACTGACAACCCTTGAAACATAAGTCAGTTCGGGAGTTGGGCGAAAAGATTGATGATCTTTTCTATTCGTTCCTGTTACTGCAACTTGTGCAAGGAAGTACAGCACGAATGCACACTTTTTTTCAGAAAAAAAAGAACCCTAGTTGGTTGGCATAATTTTAGTGATACTTGCGTTTTATAAGCTTCTGAATCCCAGTTGATTTATTTAATTTTTCAACTAGTCTTTGTTCTAAAATTTGTACCAGGAATATACAATTTTATTTTTTGAAATATGACTTTTTTATATAAGCTGCAAATGAGCGCTTGAATAATGACTTATTTACGCAGGCCTGGACCTCTTTTAATATTGTATTGTAGCAACATTTCTATGCCTATGCTTTACAAAGAAATTGTATTGCTATGTTAAGTGACATTATTTACTTTTATTATTATTGTCTCAAAACTCTTCACGATTAAAGCTGAGCAATTTTCAAATAAATTTTTAATAACTTTTGAAAAGTCCATGTACAACTATCATCATATTGTGCTTTTGTTTTAATCAAAATTTTTACAATTAAATACGACTGATACTGATATATACAACTGTGCATAAACTGTAATGAATAATTTGTTGTAATGTTCTTAAGTACATTTGTAAAATTTTTTTAATTAAATTAGAGCAGAGAGATAGTAATGAAAAACCCATCTCTTGGTTCGTGACTAAAATCCATTTTGTATTTTCAACTTAAGGAAACAAGAAGATTACAAGTTGCAATGCCACCGCGAACATTAAGCAAATGCACAGTGGTCAAATAACAAAGTTCTATAGTGGTCAAAAAAATTGCTCTACGTCACTAATTAAAAAAAAAAAACTGTTCGATTTAGATTATGACTGGAGTTAAAAAAAAAAATTGGTTGTACCCCATCTCAAACAATTTTCAAAATACTTTTCTTGTCTGCCTTAAAAATAGTTTTGAGGAAGTAAAACCGAACTTAAGCTCCTTCAATTCAATTCAATTCCTTATTTATAAATATCTTTCAAGGTTTTATACGTTAAATAATTTTCTTGAAGAGTTTAGGATACTTTATCCTTTTCTACTTAGATATTAGATAACAAACATTTTTCTGGGCTTAAACTATTTTTTATGTAAAGGAGAAAATTTTCAAAAACCTTTGTGTGAAATTTAAATAATTCATCATAAATAAATAAATTTTACAAATTATGATGAGATTATCTCACTGATGTGGTTAAACTCAGAACTGAGGCATCTGACATTGAAGTTAAGAGTGGGTCGGTTTATTTGGTAATTTACAGGTTCGACTTTTTTTTTCGTTTATTATTATGCAAAATTAGAAAATTTAACATAAGCTACAATAAACTATAGTTAATATTTACAATATTTACAAATACACACAGTCCCTTTTCAGAGCTCTCAAGTATAATATAGAACAATATTAAGTTTTTAATCATAATTTTTTTTTTTATTTTTTTTTTATTTTATACTTCAAATGAAGAATATTGTTTATTTCTTTGTAATGAAAAAATTTTGTTAAAAACATCAAAGGTCAATTAAAGGTAAAAACAAAAGAGTGAAAGCAAGAAAACAGTGCTTATTCACTTAACCACCAAAATTTGTTGCTGCTTTGTCTTTGAAAAAGATATCTATCATTTTTAGAAATACTTTTTTCATACCTTGAATTAGTTTGTTCTATACTGCAATCTAGAGCTTTAATATTTTCGCATCTAAAATTGTGATAAAATATTGGAACTGCGTTTTAATTTTGGATAAATTTAATTTTATCGAGATACAGAAATGCTTCCGGTGGTACTTCCTTCAGAGTATTTATAATATATTCTTCATTTGCGTAGTATGATGCCATAATGATGTTATTTTCAAGACAGGTCATAGATCTTAGTATATGATTTCTTATAAGATAAATTATGACGTTATCGATTCTTATTGTATCTGCTGTATTATATAAGATCTTATTTGAGACGTATTTTCGGGTTCGACGTTTGCTGGGGTATGAAGACGTTGGGTAGAGTAATGCCAAGGCAGATTATGAATCATTTTTAATAATTTATTTTGGGCTATTTGAAATTTTTTTTTATGACAATTAGCTGCTGTGGACCAAGCTGGAGCACCATACAACATTATAGCCTGAAATCTTAACTTGAAGACTAGCATTTTATTTTGTATGCTTAGCTGTGAGTTTCTATTTATTAACGGATACAATAATTTAGTTGTCTTATTTAATTTGTTGACAATGTACGGAATGTGTCGAGATATTTAACTTTATTCGTCCAAGGTATAATATTGTTGTTTAGTGTGATCGGCTGTTGTGGTAAGTAGCAAGTTTTAATTCTCCTGAAGAAATAAATGGACTGAGTTTTTTGGGGATTTATAGGAATTTTCCATTTTGTAAAATATGAAGAACCTTTGGTCAGTGCTGATTGTAATGTAGATATAATATTTGTTGCTAGTATTTCTGAGCTGAGAATAGTGGAGTCGTCTGCAAAAATCGAAGTGATACAGCCATCTAACTTAGAAAAATCAGCTGTGTAAATGTTATACAATATTGGTGAACTGCAAGAACCCAGTGGGCAACCGGCCGGCACTGTGGTTAACGTGGACGAGTTTGAGCCGACATATACGTTAAAAACTTTGCGTTATAAGAATTAGATCAGCAGGAAAATTTAATTTAATAATTTTGTATATAAGACCGTTGTGCCAAACAGAATCAAAAGCAGATTTTATGTCTAGCAATACCATTCCAGTAGATTTTCCATTGCTAAAGTTTGACGTAACTAAATTTCTAATTCTGATAAGTTGCTGAGTAGAATTGTGTTTCTTGTGAAATCCTCCTTTAATAAGTAATTAACAATTGGAAGTAATTTCAGAGATGACTTTACTTTTATACACTTTTTCTATTTTAAATTATAGTGTGCTTGTACATGAGCTTTAGTTTAAATAATAAAGATTTAAGGTTATTGTAAGTTATTGTAAGTTTATTAAGCACTTATTTGATGTATTTCTACGGAATATTTGTCAAATAATAGTTTTTATGAATATGGGTGTTAAAATACATAAATAATTATAAAGTGAAAAACTAGATGCTTCGAAGCTACTACGCCACTCATCAATACCCCATTTAAAGGCAATTTGATTTACAAATATTCTTTTATCTACACCTAACATCAAATTTTTCTGCTTCTGCTTTGAAACAAGCCCACTGTGCCACCTTAACTGTCCACAGCTTAAGACATGTACATGTTGCATTAAAAGTAGATGAGAAAAAGAAGAAGAACAAAACAATAAAATATCACAAATGAAAGCTACAAAAGGCGAAAGAAATAGCGAAAACTAGAAATGAAATTAAAACCGTAGACAAGAAAAAGTTTCGCACTACAAAAGTAACACTTAAAACTGTCATGTTGCATGACAGTTGGCAACAATTTTCAAACCACTAAATAACCTTAATTTGAAAGAATAACTTTTTCAAAAGAAAATATTTACAAACAATAAGGGCAAACGAGAACTTAAGGAAATGCAAAAGATGAAAATGTTCACCAGAAGAAATAAATATAATTTTAAATTAAACTGAAACCTAGAAAAAAACACTATCAGCATCAAACTAAATCTTAAACGATAGAATAAAACAAAAGCTTAAAAAGGCCAAACAGCAACCAAGTTTTCAAAGACATTTGAAACGTTACAAAAAAAAAAAAAAAAAAAAACAACGCAGAGAAACTAGCAGCAATACCAAGCAGCAGCAGCAGATACAGTTGCAATTCCAGTCAAACTAAAGGTGGTTTTGTTTGAATATTTTTTTCTTTCAGAGTGCACTGCAACCGCGAATGTCTTGCATTGTCATTGCCATTATCATTATCCTTTTCGCCATGTTTTTGTTTTTCTCGCTTTTGTTCATCGCTGGATATTATTTTCATTTAATGCCATTATGATTCTAATAATTTTGCAACTTTTGCTTCTTGTTTAATCTTGTTGCTGCCTCTTCTGAATTTGTTTTTTGCAGTTTTTTGATGCTAGTTCTTTGTTTTCATTTCAAACGGAAATAAAAACTTACCTACACTTTGCAAGACAAACATTGAGATAAAAGTTCAAAATGTTCGTAGATAAGTTGCAAATCAAGCTTCATATTTTAAAGCTAAAATAACAAAAATAAAAGCAACAGAAACAACAAAAGTAACGCAGAACAATATAATCCCCCAAGCCACGCACTAAGCCACTCACGAAACAAATGGGCGAAATGTTAAACGATCTGAAAATTTGGTAGAAGATTGTTCGTTTATTTACGCTCCTGAAATAAACTGAAGTATCTTATAATAGAAAAAGCCAGTTACACAAATGATAATATGTCATAAATCATATAAGTCGACATTATGGAACAAGTAACAGCATAGAACAATAAGTAGTGTCTACATCTGGCAAAGTTTTGTTGCGAATAACATCAGACGCGGTATGAACAACTCAACAACCCAAATGCGAAAATCAATTCATATAGAGCCTGATGTTTTGCTTAAATAAAGTTTGGCCAAATGCAGATGTTAAGTAAAGTGTCTACCTTTTATAAACCTGGCTATTATTTTAATTATAGCAGCATACAACAAATATTGATACACAGGGGGTGATGTTAGTTTTGAGTCACACGTGAACATCAAGTTCTTTGCCTAGATCAATTTTACATTTCATGCGTTTCGTGCACCTTTTTTTTTGTCAACGTAATCCACAAAACGTGTCCCAAATTGGGAGAATTGTGCACAACTTTCAGCAAACCATCTCTGTATAAAATATAAAATACCTGTGCGATAATGAAATATATTACCAGTTTAGACTGACAACTGTCGGATAAAATGTGGAAAAAGGAAAAATAATGGGTTTTGGTAATGCATTAGACTCCAGAAGTGCTCTGAATTTAGTTAAGATAATAGGTTAATATTTTTAAAATTATTTTTGTATGGTGGAGTTCCTAAGTAGTAGAAAAAAGTAAATTCAGTCAAGTACGAGGCTGGCTCGCACACTTAGGGTTCCGTACGTATGTGTGTATGTGTAATGTACGTATGGAACGGCATATGTGAATTCATATATTGTATAAATTTCATCTCTCTGTCTCTTACAGCATGAGAGTTACGTTTAATTGCTACTTTATGTTGTATGGGGACACCTAGTAATTTTCGACTTGTTGTTGTTGTTGCCATTTGCTGTTGTAAGGCATCGGGGAATACATACACTGTGCAAATTTCGGCTCTATATCTCTTACGGTTCGAGAGTTATAGCTATTACTTATTACTTTTACGCTGTAAAGGGACACTTGGTAGTTTTACAGTTGTTGTTGTTGTTTATAGCATTTGTTGTTGTGGAGCTTATATGAATACATATATTATGGAAATTTCTTCCCTCTGTCTCTCACGGTTCAAGAACAACAGCTAATTGTTACTTTACGTTGTATAGGGACACCTGGTAGATTTCGACTTGTTGTAGTTTTTAGCATTTGTTATTGTAGGCCATATGTGAGTACATATATTGTGCATATTTCATCTCTCTGTCTCTTACTGCTGGGGAGTTACGGCTAACTTTTACTTTACGTTGTATAGGGACACCTGGTAGTTTTCAACATGTAGTTGTTTTTATCATGTGTTGTTGTAGGGCATATGTAAATACACATATTGTGCAAATTTCAGGTCTTTGTCTTTTACAGTTTAGTAGCTACGGCTATTTGTTACTTTAGTTTGTATAGGGACACCTGGTAGTTTTAGACTTGTTTTTGCCTTAAGTATTTGTTGTTGTAGACTATCTAGAAATACATACACTGTGCTGATTTCAGTTTTCTACCTTTTACGGTTCGAGAGTTATAGCTAATTGCAACTTTTCGTTGTATGGGGACACCTGGTAGTTTTTGCTTTGTTGTTGATTTTAGAAATTTTTGCTGTAGCGGCAAAGTACAGCAACATCCTGTGAAAATTTCACCTCTTTAGCTTGTACCGTTTCGGTGAATGGACGCTGTGACGGACGGACGGACGGACGGGCGGGCGGACGTAGTAGTCTCATAAATCAAACATAAATCAAATAAGTAAAGGTTCTTTGATCTATCAATAGATAATATGTGCAAAAATTTAAGTGGCAAAATAACAGTCACCGGATGCCAAAATACGCTGGTTCAAGTTTCCTTATTCTTAAAGTTTGGGTCCTCCCCTCTAATTTCTCTACACATTGTTTTGTAATCGGATGGCCCATTCCAAAGATACAGATTTATTTCCCTACTTTTGGTCTTACTGTGCGTTGGGGTGAAGTTCACTGGCCACCACAGTCATGTGATTTGACAACGCTGAATTTTTTTTATTTAGCATTAAAATATATTAAAAGTATACAGCATTAAACAAAGTTAAATGATGAGATAACTCAGCACATTAATGACAATTAACCTCTTTCATGCCGCAAAGTCATTGAAAATATGGACCTTCGTTCAGAGGCATGCCAGCAAAAGCTTGGCCGCGTTTAGCCAATATTTTCTATTATTTCTAATTGTCATCAATTCTATCATAACAGGAAATATAAAGATAATTTTCCGAACACCTTTTGTTTTATTTATAATTAACATTTGCTTGTACCATACTTTACATACTGGGGAAGTGGGAAGCATTTCAAGCCATTTACATATTGTAATTGTATTTGGCACTCGCAAGCGATTATTTACTGAATTTTATGCGTGCAGATCTGTGTGAGGTGGCCGCGGATCTTTTTTATAAAGTTTAATATTTCTTTTGTAATTAATTTATTTTTCTGCAAAATATTGCGCATCAATTTCTGCTCTAATGGGCTACTGGCGGCTGAGTTTCTTGTATTTTTGTGTTCCAAAAATCGGTACAAAGAAATAAACTTCATTAATACACGTTGCTTGCATCTGTTAAACAGAACAAGTGGCTTTAAAGAAATATGAAGGGCAATAAGTGATTGGAAACTGTAAAAACTAAAGAAAAATTAAAATAGTATTGGAAAAAAAAATGAAAATCAATTTGCAACAAAATTTGTATGCAACACTTCACAAACTCACTGAGTCAATTTATGGGCAACAGCAGTTTTACCTTTTATCGATGTTGCGAAGTCATGTTTTATGGCTTTTATTAACTTTGTTTCTTTTAAAAATATTTTTTTCTCCTGTTCTTATTTTCTTTTGGCAGCTGGTTTTCAAACTCTGGCACTGAACCAAAAGAAAGAAAAATAAAGGGTTATCCATTTTGCGGTTTCAAAAGTGAACATAAATAAAACACATTTCTTTCATGATATTTCTTTTTTATTTAAAAGTTTGAAAGTTGACATTATGTGTATCATCAACCACGCGAAGTGTTGCAAGCAGGGACCGTAACTGTTTTATGATCCGTAACTGTTTTATGATAAAAGTCAAAAATAGCTTTTATTTCTGCTCCAAAAAAAAAAAAATTAAAGTCAAAAAATAACTTTTATTCATGCTCGACATAATAAAAGTCAAAAATAACTGTTATTTTTGCTAGAAAAAATAAAAGTTAAAAAATAACATTTTACTGTAAATTTTAATTTTTGTTATTGAACTTCTGTGTTGTAATACATTTATATTAAATTACTTTTTCAGGCTCAAGTTCAACCCTTGGTTTGTCACTACTTTTTTAATTAATATCAATTAAGTAAAGAAAAGTAAAATTTATTTGCTAGGTGGACAACCGGCTGTTTCTGGGTAGCAAACACCCTTCATCAGCACCCTATGAACTTTGGACGTGTCAAATTTCATAATTTTGGCACAGCCGCTTTAACCACTCGGCAACCAATGATCACGCAATTTTACTTTCTGTTTGTATACTTAACTAACATTAACCAAAGCAATGATATTTTTGCAGTCTTGGACGATATTTGTCGTCTCAGAACACTGTTGCTCTCTGTTTATATGAAAGCTTTTTTCCACATGTTCTGTTATTTGCATCATTGAGATCTAGATCCTCTTTTATTGATAAAATTTGAACATTTACGCCGTGACATGCGTCATTGACATTTTACTGTAAATTTTATAATTTTATCGAACTTCTGTATTGTAATACATTTATATTATTTTCGCTCAAAAAAAATTAAAATCAAAAAATAACTTATTTTTGCCTGAAAAAATAAAAATTAGATTTTTTAAAAAGCATCGCATTTTCTGACAATTTGGTCCAAGACTTTCAAAATGGTATACTTGGTTTCATTCTCCAACATTTCTCTGAGGTTGCTTTTTTTTAACCAAAATTTCAAAAATAACAGTTATTTTCGGTCTCTGATTGCAAGTATTGATTCTTCGGCCACTTTTTGTTACATATTGGGCGGTACCTCAGCCATAACTTGACGAATGTTGGTTTTGAAGTGCTCAAGAGTTAAAGGTTTATCTACATAAGCACGGTCTTTCGCGTATCCGCCCCCCCCCCCAAAAAAAAAAAAATCTAATGGTGTCAAATCGCATGATTTTGGTGGCCAGTTGATATCGCCGCGAAGAGAAATTACGCGGCCAGGAAATGTTTCTTGCAATAAAGCTATATTGCAATATTTGCTAGAGTTATGAAGCATGTAGCACCATCTTGTTGTAACCAAATATTCTCCAAGTCATATTCTTCAATAGCAGGTAAAAAAGTCTATTATCATATGATCATAACGTTTCGAATTGACGGTGGCAGTCTGTTTCATCGTAGTTTTCGAAGACGTAAGGTGTGATTCACCTTCGGCTAAAAGAGCGCACCAAACAGTGATTTTTGTGGATGTAATGGCCCCTCTTCAATTACTTGAGGATTCTCAGAACCCCAAATACGACAATTTTGTTTATTAACATACCCACCGTGTGAGTCAGAAATGTGCTTCAGCGCTGAAGAAAATGTTGTTCGAAAAATCGACGTCCACCGCCTGCTGTTCAAGCACCCATTTCACGTTACTCAGCTCTCCTCTTTTTAATTCGTATCGCTGATTACTTAGATTAATTAGACAAATTATAATTCGTTTTCAATATAATTTAAGTGCTTCAGCGTTATAGTTTGCCCAGAATTTACTGTACTTTGCTTTGCAATCATCAACTTTGAGTAATCCTTTCCTTAAAGATTTTTCAATTACAGATTGCTTTAGATCAGGAAATTTTCCTCCTGCCGTTTGAGCCATAGCCCCCTGCATTGCGACCGGTTTCTTCTGTGCAGAATTATTTTCTGTCATCCCAAATCAGCTGGCTTCAGTTGTTGTGTGAGCTGTACTTTGTATGGATGTAGGTGTAGATCTAAATGCTAAATATGACATAATGTGCCGTAAGACAGCCCTAATTCCTGAGAACGACGAGCAATCGACATTCTGGTCTTCGGCAACACTTTCACTTACAGCTGCGATATTTTCAGCGGAACGAGCGAAGCGATGATGCACAGGCCTTACAATATTTGTAGCCTCTCCAGTCTCTTCAAATCTCTTCACAATTTTGCCAAGTACTTGCGTAATTGAACAATTATGTAAACCATAATCTCCTCTTAAAGCGCGTTATGTGGCTGTGGCAGAATCACCATTTTTGTCATATATTTTGATAACTTTTGTGATAGTTGAGCGATCCATTTTCATCAATATGACACTTTGAAGGGAGAAGAAAAAAAAAATTGGTGTAACAACTTATTTTGACAGATGTCGAATTCCAGTGATATATTTTTTGAAACCACGAAATGGATAACCCCTTAATTTATATATTATTTTTTGAGATTTATTTAAAAAAAAAAAAATTTTTTAAAGTTGCAGCCAATGAAAATTGGTAGATTATAGTTTTCGTTTCTCAGTTAAGATATTGACCAATATTTTCTTTTTATTTCTACATCAGCAGCAGCTTGAGCTTTCATACTGTTTTTCTCATTGTATTTTGTTAACGTAATTTTTTCGCTTTTATATGGATTTCTGCTTTTTCTGCTGTAAGTGCAAGGAATGGATTTATGAATTTTTCTTTTTTTTTATTAATCTACTAGTGTTGAAAACGTATGATATTTTCAAATTTAGGTAAATAAAATAGTCAAATAAAGTAGTCAAAGCTATTTACATCAAACTTTATTTTAAAATTTTTGCCCAACAACTCGAAAAAAAGAGATTCGTTTTTCGAATATGGCAGAATGTGCTTTATAGCTCTGTTTGATTTCGTGGATGTGCTACAGCTTCGTAGACAAAGTTTATTGAAAGTCAGGCCGTCGTCGTTTCGTTTGCAAAGAAATGTCATTTTTCCAGGGATGGGAAAGTGGCAACTTAAAATTGAGGTCAGGGTCATAAATTAATACTTACAGTATTGAAAAGCTTCAGCCAACGTCACACAAAATTCAATTATCAGTTTGCAATGCAGTGCATTAAAAAATTCGACTTGTGGCAAGAAAAATATATATATATTTTTTTTTGGATTCTCTTCAAATAACGTTTAAATCTTTTGATGTATTGGGACGTAACCACTCTATTGTTGCATTAGTATTTGAGCGCAAAGTAACGCGGTAGTAACTTAGAACAAATTTTTTTACCTAAGGCTTGTTTTGGTGTTATTTAGTGTAAACATATGACTGCAGACAAATCTGTTTGTTTTACTTGTCATACAATAGCAGTTCTGAAGAAAAAAGTTTTCTTTAGCAACGCCAAGAAATTTTATTGGACTTGGCAAAAGGCTTATTTTAAGCGGTATTGGCAGTTCTACCAGTACGGTAAGTGCTTATTAGATAAAACTCGTAGCGCTCTTGCGTTCACCGTTCCAAAAAACAGACAATGTGATCGATGAAGGGAAGGGCAATTGGGGATTTCGCTGTAAGTTTCTGATAGATATCAATTAATGTACTGCTTGAGTTGTTTAGGAAGAATTAAGATGAAAACTCAGGAAAATTGCTTTCAAGAAACTCAACCGAGTTTCAGTTCGAGTGCAATGAGCACAACTACAAATTTCTGGCTGCCCACAACCCGTAAAACACCAACTGCAGTTGCTGTAGGCATTGCCGTTTCGTTACTTAAGCCTACTGCATTATCATTTGTAGTTCGCATGCCATCCACAGTCCAGCAGTTAGAGATTTACTGTGTAACTAAATCCTAATGCTCAGGTTAACTGTATATGTTTGGTTTTATATCAACTTAAATTTATGATTTTATTTCGCTGACTGATATATTTCTGAATATAGTTGTGTTAACTTAAAAAACTTTGCTTGTGATGTTTTTCTTTTGCAATTGAATCTCAGTCTAACTAAACAACTTGAGCTAAAACATTGCAGGGAAGCGCAAAGATGATAGCAAAAATCACAATAATGACTATTGTGGCGATGATGATGATGATTAATATGATATAAAATTTATGGAAAAAGTTTTCTTATGAAATAAACAAATTTTACTCGTTATTTTGATTGTAAAATTTATCTGCTTTTCATTTCTTGATCAAACACTGCAAACAAGTTCTTGTGTTATAAATCAATTGGCCATAAGCCAATTTCCAAGTATCATCTCATTGAAAAACATGAAATCCAAACCATCTCAGTCAACAACCTACCCAGTCATCGGTGCAGAGTTGCTGCTACAAAAACAACATCTTACGTACAACAAGTTTTTGTCTTTGCTTACAAAGTCATTGGCAGAGGAAAAACTTATGTCGACAGAAGTTTAAAAAAGGGGGTGGTGGTGGTTGCGTAAAGAAAAAAAAAAACAATATATTGGAAAACTTTGTTAAATTTTGCATTCAAATCGCAGTTAAATGCAAATGTTTTTATAACACAAACACAGCCAAGTCCACAGGCACACATACATACTTACTTGCGAGTGCATTGAAAGCAAACATACACTGTTGAGTCGCTTTAATATTGCCAATTCCTACCGGTTTAGCAAATTAGGGGGAACTTTGAACATTTTTAAATTTTGTTATTCCACTTTTCAGCGCAAAAGTAGGCTTTATTTTATGCCAGTTAAGACCCCCTTAACTAGGCAATGCAGAGATAAATTTAGTTTCCCAGTGGCGTTTTCTGTGGCATGATGGCATTCCCTTTTTGTTTCTGTTTAAACTTTACTCTACGTTTTATAACGACTGCTAACAAAGCCACTCTGCTGTATTCTCCTGGTTGTGTAGTTACTGGTATTGACAGTTGGCATCAAAACTGTCATTTAAATTGAATTTCGTAATTCAACAAAAACACAAGTTTTTTATATACATACATACGTACGTCTAATGCGTCTAATGCAGAGCACACTTTTTGTGACTAAAGAAATTGTTACAAATTTTTGATATGAGAACGAAAAAAAAAAATACAACAAACATTTATCCAACAACTACTCAACTCAGTAAATGTCAAAATCCTTGCATTGAATATTTTTCTCAGTTGGCATGTTTTTGCTGTTATTGTTTTGGCAACATACGTTGCTAACGCACAGAAGAAATTCGAGAGCAGTTCCATGTGATTGCGGCTTTAGTTAAGACCAAAAAAAAAAAAAAAAAAAAAAAGATTTGTTAAAAAAACTAGATGATGGTGGCGAAAGCAAAATAGCTTAACATGCTTTGTCTAACTGCAAACAAATTTATGCAACTGTGTGTTCCATGCGTATGTGTGGCTGTGGGTCTAAAGGAATGAGGAATGTGGTGTATGTGAATGTGGCTGCAAATTTGAATGCATAGAAAAACAAGTGGTGAATTAAGTTTTTTAAGAAAGCTTAAAAATGTTTCTGTACACTAGAGCCAATAGGAACAGAACAATAAGGTAGTGATCAAATAACATTCACATTTATTTGGCAAGTTTAGTTCCCTAAAAATTGAGAAAGGTTGTTGTGTGAGAGAATCGGAGTGATCACCGTTTTTAAAGATGACTAGAAAAATAAAGTTGAAGATTTACGGGCTGGGGTACATACCATGACTGTTCCAGGTCCATGGCGATGTTCATCTAATTGAGTAAGCTGCACTAGCAAGTCGAATTCAGACTTTAACATAACGAGAAGTATTTTACGTGACCAAAATGCAAGGGGTTTTTGCTAAGATTTGGCAAAAATATACAAAGAAATGTAAAAAAACGCATGATCGTAAGTATAACAAAAGGTCCCTTACCTCCAGAAAATACTAATATTATATAACAATGGAGTTGAATTAAACCAGATATTAAACTTCTATACTTTCAAAGCAAATGTAAGTGCTGCCGCTTGCTGTTTGTCCCAGTTATGAGTGTTGTTATTCAGTTGATATTTCCTATTTGGTTTACAAAACTATTAGAACTTTATATCTTCCTCCAGTATCAGCATACTTTTGTGCAATTTTGTTTTTTCCTTTAAATGTAAAATAGATTGATATTTTTATTAGTTTATTATTTCATCTTGAAGATGTTTGCTGGATGCTGGAAATGTCATCCATTTCAATGACAACATATGAGTGAATAACTTTGAAACTTTGTAACTGTTGCCACTGATAGTTAAAATGTTTTAGTTGTTGATATTAAAAATTGCCACTGCGGGTGGGCGGCTGGGTCTCTATTGATTTTATGCCATATTGGTTTAAGTACAAAAGGGTTTAGTTTTTTGTGTCAGGATTTTGAAATCATTTGTGAATATGTGTGTACGAGGTCCAATCGAAAAATCATCGTGATTTGAAATTTTTTCAAAAAGTATTTATGTATTTATTCATCAATAACTATCTTGTTCCCTTCAAAGTAATCCCCCTCAGTTATAATACATTTATGCCAACGTTTTCTCCAATCTTCGAAACACTTCTGAAACGCACGTTTAGGTATCGCCAACAGCTCCTGTTTCGATTTTTCTTTTATCTCCTCAATCGTAGCAAAACTCTTTTCTCAAACCGGTGACTTCAGTTTCGTGAAGAGGAAAAAGTCGGCGGGTGCCAGAGCTGGGAATACGGTGGTTGAGCCATGATAATGGTTTTGGTTTTGGCCAAATACACACACACACACACACCCACAAGCATCGATGTGTGAGCTGTGGTGCCGGTGTTTTTTTCACAATTCTGTGCGTTTCTGATGAACTGCTTCACGCAAACTGCAAAGAACTTCAAGATAGTATTCCTTATTGATCGTACAACCTTGTGCCGAGAACTCATAATGCACCACGCCATTGCACTCAAAGAAAACAGTGAGTTAAACCTTTACATTTGACTGAACTTGACGTGCTTTTTTCGGTCTTGGTTTTTCTCGACGCTTCAATTGGGATGCTTGGGCTTTAGTTTAGTACGTCATAGCCATACGAGTACACCCAGGATTCGTCACCAGTTGTATGAAATCTGGCTTGTCGTTGACGATGTTGAACAGCTCCTGGGGGAGCTGTTCGATGTCCATACGACATTGTTTTTGCTAAAAATTTAGCAAACTTTGCTGCCGCACGTTTCTGCAGCCTAAAACAATCGTAAAAATTTGCTTGGCATGAGCCAAACGATATACCAACATCATCAGCAATCTCTCTGATAGTGATTCGACGATTATTCAAAATCAGTTTCCTCACTGCTTCAATGTTTTCATCGGTTTTTGATCACGTGCTCGGGCAATCAGGACAAGCATCGTCCTTGACATCTTCTCGGGCTTCCCTAAACCAGTTATACCACAGTTGAACTTATGTTCTGCTCATTGTATACTCGCCAAACGCCACAGTCAACATTTCAAATGTCCTTGAGCATTTAGTTCCATTTTTTACTCAAAACTTGGGGAAACTTTAGAATAAGGAAAGGAGCCAGGCTTTGAAAGAAATGAGTTTTTTAGGCTTGTAGAGGGGGTCGTGGACCTCCCAAAGCTGAAGTCAAAGTCTGCCGGACGCTTTTAATTTATTAATAATTCAATGATTAAGTTGCGGAATTTACTAAGAAAAATCTACCAATTTTTTAACTTACTGCTGTGGTGATTTTCTTTTCAAAGAAATAAAACCTTTGCCAGACTCTGGCAAACGAAACGTACCTCCACTGGGATAGGAATTATACCTCATATGTTTTGCACGAATGAAGCTAAAACAATTTTGAAGTCCCCGATTCTTATTTGCAGTTCATATCGGCAAACAAGAAAAAAAATAACAAAAAAAATTTAACAGCTCTGTTTCTTTACTCTACTTTGGAATCCCGTGGGATGCCAATTTTCAAGCAAAGGGTTACCGCACTTTAAAATTGGGTAAATGAGAGTATTTGTAAGAGAACATTAGGCTTCCTCTTCCTGCACGAAACAGCCCGTACTTTTTCTTCGGTTTAGTTTGGGGAAGTAGTTCAGCTGTCAGCTATTTCAAAGAATAAACTATAACATAGAAGTAGAGTTTGGGAGATCCCGGACTTGTTCTCTGCCCGGGATTCCCGGGAAAATTTATAAATTTTCTTCTAACGCAAACAAGTAATTTTTAGTAATAAACTTTTTTTAATTGGGTTTATTTAAAATTATAGTGCATACACATGTATACATTTAAAATAAAAATTAATTTAATTAAATAGCACATGTTAATTCAATTTGTGCAATAAAAAGAGACAAACAATTGTAAGGAAATAATTTAAGATCATGTTTAAGTACAAAAACATAACAGAATTCATACCATCATTTCGGTAAAAAATAAGTTTTTAGTACGACTAAAGCATTAAGTAACTCGCTTGATGTTCGGTTTCGTACTCCTGTGGCAAAATTTCCAGCAACGAAGAAAACCCGTTCGCTATCCACGGATCTTGGTTTTATTGCTGGTAAAGCATTAAAAAAATTATCTAAATTTTTAGTTCGAATATTGCTCGCTTCATATAAAGCAAATTTTTTTTCTTAGAAAATTGGTCTAAGGAAGTTTGGTCATTTTTGGTTTGGCCCTTGCATTTTACATAGCATTTTTCAATTTAACTTTAAAACATTCATTAATTTCGTCGTCAGATATATCAGAATCGCTGCTGGACAATTTAGAAAAGGATTGATCAAATAGCCGTTTATATAGCGCTTCTGCATATAATTTTAAAGAATTTTTCAATAATTTCGTATTGACATCAGGCATTTTTAAATAATTTAGTAATGTCATCATTTTTTCATTACGTCTTTGGCCAACTTTATCTCGTATTGACTCAGCTGTGTTTTGAGGAAATGGTGTTTTCATTAACATAAGCTGTGCAAAAAAAGATTACACAAGGGAACAAGGTATTTGTTGTTTATGAACAGAATGTTGTTTTGAAGGTAATTTGGGACGCTGAATCCAAATCTGCACTTGGTTTTTTTTGCATCAGCTCGACTTTTTGAGATATACCGATATGTCTAAGACTAAGGCGCTTCCAGTACAAATATTTAAACAACTTGAAAACGGTTCACCATATTCAGTTAAAAAAAAACCGAAATTCGCCAACAAAATTATCTTTAATCCGTGCCTACATTGTTTTTAATTTGAACGAGTAGTTTCAGAGATATCCTTGTAATTTTGAAAAAAAAAAAAAAAATTACAATTTTATGTAAAAAAAAAAATCTTTTTTAAAAATTCATAAAAAAAATAATGCAACTAAAGTAGCAATGTTGTTCCTAAAACATTTAGATTATTATATTTTGAATCAAATGAGCTTTATTTCATTGAAATCGGTGCACAACTTTTGATTTTCTCAACGATTTACTGAGATAACTAAATTGACAAAAATCGCGATTTTCATACACTTATCAAATAAATAGAACAGCACACACACAAACACACATATGAAAATCGCGATTTTTGTCAATTTAGTTATCTCAGTAAATCGTTGAGAAAATCAAAAGTTGTGAACCGATTTCAATGAAATAAAGCTCATTTGATTCAAAATATATTAAGCTAAATGCTTTAAGACCAACATTGTGACTTTAGTTGCATTATTTTTTTTAATGAATTTTTAAAAAAGATTTTTTTTTACATAAAAGTGTTATTTTTTTCAAAACTACAAGGATATCTTTGAAACTACTCGTTCAAATTAAAAACAATGTAGGCACGGTGAACCGTTTTCCAGTTATTTAAATATTTGTACTGGAAGCGCCTTAATTTTAGACATAACGGTATATCTCAAAATGTCCAGCTGATGGAGAAAAATGGAGTTTAGATTTAAAATCAGCGACCTTAAATTAGTAAAAAAAATTGCTATAGAATTCCAAACAACACTCAAAAAGTTCAATTTTGTTCCCTTGTGTTATAGCATCATCTACTAAGAGGTTAGAGTCTCGGCGACTAAGCCGATATTTTTTAAAATATGAAAATGTTGGTATGTTTATGTACAAACAGCGTAATTTTAGAATGATATTCCCTTATTTTTGAAATTAATTTAACAGAAGTTATTTTTATTACATGAAATAATTAATTTTAAGAAAATAAAATTGTGGAGAAATAAAATATTACTGTTATAAAATCCAATTTAAACATTTTCCGTTTTCCCGGCAATTTTCAAACATTTTCCCGGGAATTTCCGAACCCCAAACTCTACATAGAAGAAATAACACCCATATTTATAAAAACTATTGATGGTTTACTACACGTTTATTTGACAAATATTGCGTAGAAATACGTCAAATAAGAGCTTAATAAACTTACAATAATTATTATGAATATGGCCTTAAATGTTTTGCGGAAACTAAAAAAAAAAAAAATTGGATATTGGTGTGAAAAAATAGTTTAAAGCAGTCTCTAAGAAATTGTTTATTCTCTATAAATTGTGGATTGTTATATACATATGTACTTATATTTACGAATTCATTTATGTCTAGGAATTTATAAGTTCTGTTGTCTTCGTAAAAAGTTTTATGCAAAGTATGTATGTATATAGTTGGCGTTTTTTTTTAACAAAATACATAAATATATATTTTTTTTTACAAATTGAGCTGTCAGAACCCTGACGTATTCTTTTGTGGTGAAATATTTGTTTTTATTCGTTCCCGTACTTTTGTGCATTTTGTCTCTTGTTGAGAGAAATTATGGTTTACTTTCATTTTACCGAACTTTGCCCAAAACGTAAAGAAACAGAGCCACTACAAGTAAGAAAGACAAAAACTAAATTTTCTGTAAAGTGGTATAAGTAAGCATTATTTCCTTAGATTAAAGAATTTATATTTTTAAATTATCATATTTTTGTCAATTGTAATGTGGATGCAGTTATATTGCTGCAGCTAGAACAAGCAAATGCATCAGTGTTCATTTATTTGCTGAATTAAAAAATACCTCCCCAAAAACATTGAATGTGTGCATTTGAAAGTCTGTATGATTTGTCTGTACATGTCACTCATACATGTGATTCCCTCGTCACATTACATCTTGCAACTCTGATATTCATCTTAATGTGTCTTTCCAACAAAATACATTATAGATTTAAAAAAAATAAAAGAAAAGAAAACTAAAGCTGAGAACATTCAACTTCTTTCTTTCTGTTTGCTTTTTGCAAGTCAGAACTGCTGTTATTGATTTCTTGGTTTCTTGCAAGCTTTTATTTTTTTGGATTTCTTGTCTTTAAACCAAATTTTGTGTAATAATGTGTATAAATTTTGAACATAAAAATATTTTGAACATTGATGCGAATCTGTGTTTGTAACAGAGATTTCAGCAGCATGTGTGTTTTAAGGTAATTTGATATGTTGCCATTTTTTTTTGCTGCTACAGTTTATTTCATCTGACATTCGAAGCTCGAAATAATTTAGTTTTTTTATGACTTACAGCAAGATATTTTGGAAGTACAAAGAACTCTGGTTTAAAATAAAATATAAAGATTGGTATTTTTATTGCTTTATTTGAGGGATTACTTTTTGGAAAATTTTAAATCTTTAAGTAACACAAGACTCTGCACAAGTGCTGTGGAATTTTCAACTAGAGAATTTTAAGTTCAAATAAAGAGGTGTACAAAAGCAATTTCATTTGATGTTATGTTATATGTTATGTTAGGCGGGCTGCCAGGTCATGAGAACGGCTCACTTGTTGGGTCCCGTTGTGCTACCTGAATAGGCTGTAGAGAGATAACCCTACATACCCCCGCCAGTTCCGATCTGAACCAACCCGCTGAACGGATTAAGGAGTTCACCCTATCCAATCCGCATTCCGACACTTCCGGTAATCCATTTAGTGTTGGTCTGCCTAAGTAATTTGCTCTCTTGTCAGATAGAGCCGAGCATCGTCAGAGAAAGTGTTCGACAATCTCCTTCTCTTCCTCATCTCTGCAGCCTCTGCAGAAATCATTATATGGAAGATTTAGTCTTCTCGCATGTGCTCCCCCCATGTGAGAGTGTCCCCATGTGACAGTGTCCCGTTAGTATAGCCATAAAGGTATAGAGCCTATGCCTTGGAAAGTCCAACCAGGCCACAGATCTCATATACTCATACCTGGGCCATGTGAGCCTCGGTATTCGACAGGTGATCTCGTACGACCACCCTTCTTGCACAGTTCTTAGCAGCTGTCGTTGTATTAGCTGTTGGCAACTATTGAGGGGAACACCAACGACTTCGTCTGTATCCCCCTTTTCATTTAATACCTGAACGGTTCATATTAGTAAAATGAGAGCTATAGAACTGAATAATACGATTATAATTTGGGTTTCAAGCGTTGCCGATACATTGCGAGCCACTAAAAAATATTTATTGATAGTTGTTGAGGCAATTTCTAACAAAATGATTCCTCCGCACTAATTTACACATTTTCTTTCACTTGCTGAGCTTGCACCTATATAAAGGGTGTTTTTCGCTGTATAGAACTTTAAGTTGGCATTACTGTTCAAGATGGCGACCGCTTTAACAGCTGCCAAGTGATTTATTCTCAGTTGGGTTTGGCAATTCATCATGAATAGACTCACGCCTGAACAACGCTTGCAAATAGTGCAAATGCTTTCTGCAGTCGCTGATGGGAATCAATAATAGGGCCCAATATATTATGCTCAGACTGAATTTGGTACAAAATATTCATTTTCAGAATGCCTTTCAAACAACTGTTAACTCTGGTGC
This sequence comes from Sturmia bella, assembly GCA_963662145.1. Lineage (NCBI taxonomy): Eukaryota > Metazoa > Arthropoda > Insecta > Diptera > Tachinidae > Sturmia > Sturmia bella. The sequence goes on along the minus strand of OY759172.1, from coordinate 48,399,791 downwards.
GCGTGGTACAAAATTATAATTGATATTTTAATTAAATGAATTACGGTTTTATTTGAATCAATTAAATTTTTATGTGAATCAATTAAAAAGTTTTCTAAGCGGGTATCAAAATGCTAACATAATAATTGTATTCATATTCTTCCTCATTGCACCCACATTAAAAAGTTTTTCCTTGGTCATCTTATGGTTAGGTTAGGTTAGGTTGATTGGAGGGGTTTGCTTGCCCATGTCTTGCGACATACACCTAAGCCAGTATAGGCTTGTTGTGCGCTCCGTGGATTTACCGTGATACAGTTTGACCCATAGGTCTATAGGAATTCCGTGTCATTCACAAAGTTCCTTAATTTCCTCCAGCATATGCCCCGTAATTGGGTTATGCCTGGTAAGGTGTCTCTCCCAAGATGTCGGGATCGTATTTGTGAGAAGGCGGGGCACTGGCATAAATAGTGCTCTAGTGTCTCGCTCTCCTCCCCACATGCTCTAAATTCATCTCCTCCCGCTATTCCCATGAGTGGCCTGGCATAACTCCCATTAGTCTACTTAATTCGGGCTTGCTAAGTCTTAGCAGTCCCCCTGTCTTTTCCTCATCTGGATCCCCCCATAGAATCCTTGCATTGATTCCCACGGTTTCGTTGTTCCAGAGAGTTAAATGGGCCCTATGTGCCCAGTTCTTTAGCTCAGATTTAACTGCATCGAAAGGATTCGCGCATACCAAGCTTATGTTACTTAACTCTCTTGCTCTTGCAGCAAGTTAGTTTGCTCTTTCCTTTCCAGCTATTTCCGCCTGCCCTGGCACCCATATGATGCGCAGTTCACCACGAGACGAGTAACTGTTAATAGCATTGTTGCAATCCCAAACTATTCGTGATTTAATCCGCTCAGCTGAGATCGCCCTGATGGCCATTTGGCTATCCGTGAATATGTTCACAGATGCTGGCCTTCCCATTTCATTGAGCACCCTAATGCACTCCGTAATTGCCCGAATTTCTGCCTGGAAGACTGTGCAAAAGTCCGGCAGATGAAATAACAGTTCCGTGGTATTCTCTATATAAATACCAAGCCCTGCTTTTCCCCTCGCCCTTGATCCATCCGTGTAACAATGAAGCCCCATAGAGATCCGGTTCAAAGGGTCGGTCAACCAGGAATGTAAGTCAGGAATCAATGTTTCGCAATTGGCCTCTAGTCTGGTCTCCGGTATGCGATCTGACGTCACATTTTCCGGTACAGACTCTCGCCTATGGCCATAAAGATTTGTTGATGATGCGCTTCGTGTCCCTGATCGATCCACTCACCCATCATCTTTAATCGTTTCGCTGTGATAGCCGCTTCATATTTTATACGAATTTCAATTGGCTCGACGGATAATAATGGTCATCTTATAAAACAATAAATGTTTGTTACAAATTTGTTAACGTCCTTCATATCGATATGAAATATGGTTAACACTTCAAAAAGCTTGCTTGGCACAAAGCACATTTAAAGCTTTTAGGTCACAAGGTTCTTGTACGATTTGTTTACGCTATATAGAAATATTACAGCAATTAGCTCCATACTATAAGCAAAACAAAAAAAAAACTGAATTTTTGGAGCTTTAATGCCATTGCAGCAAAGGCTCGATATGCTGTTATGAAATTAACGAAATTGCCAATGCTTTGCCGCTTGATTTAACAAATTCCATTAAAACACACAATGCTTGTTGTATTCTCTTTTGCTTTGTAAAATACAAAATTTTTATAAACATTTTTTTAGCTTCAAATTTAAAATAACAAGAGAAACAACTTTAATGTACCATGGCCAAAAGAAGAAATAAAACTTAAAAAAAAATAACAGCATAAAAAATATGTTAAATCACATCATATTTCAATTAATCCCTAAAATTTTAAATAAAGCCAGCCTTAACAGCCCTAAAAATGCTGAAAAGGAATAAAAGACAGTCATCTACTCCAGCACTGCCAGCAACTTAACAACAGCATAATAAATGAATGAGTGAAAATGATGTCGACCATTATTTTAAGTAGACGCAAAAATTGGGGAAAAGTTCCATTCATATAATTTACTTTTTGCCTGGCTCTGTTTAAAAATTAATGAAGCCCAACATTTTAACCAAGTAAATATTTTTTTTTTTTGTTTGCACATTTCTTTGCTTTTGTAGTCTCTGGCTCGGCGTTGGCTCATCTCCCCCTGACACATTTAACTTAAAGCTTTAAAAATGTACAAGAAATATAAATACAAGAAAAGCTCAACTAAATTCCAAATAAAATACATGATATAAAAATGATTTTTCTCACACCTTTTAGAACACAAAAAAAAAAGTGTACACACCATAAGTAAAATGAGCCAAGAATATCGAATAGAAATAGCAAAACGACGAAAAAATTAAACTTTTTATTACAAAAAAAAAAATAAAAAAAAAATAAAATCATTAAAAAACCTCATCAACACTTAATCTGCTTTGATGTGCCATATTATTATTTTTAATATTTTTGGTTTGTAAAAAGTATAGTCTTCTAATGTCATTACAGCCATCATTAAGGCCTTAAAGCATTAGACCGTTTTGAGACAGAAACACCGGCACACAAACCTGCCACCAAATATACTCCAGGGGAAAGAAAAGTCAAGTGTTTTTCGTTCCTTCCATTTTCCCGCATAAATTTGATTAACTAAGAATTTATGGTGTTGATGAAATTTTAACTAAATAATTTAAAGCAAAGGCAGAAAATGTATATAATGATGTTACATACATTGAACTTTGAGTACGTTGGCCATGTTTTGTGGCACAGGTTAACAAGAAATTGTTGGATATTAAGAACAATAAGATTCTTATGTGAAAAAAATACTACGAAAATTAAATTGCAGTTGCGGGAACTAAAATGTAAAGCCACACCATGATTAGAGCCATCTCGCAAAGGCAAGACCCAAGTCTGAATACGAAGCTAACATCTCCTAGAGGTAACTGAACCAAAAACAAGACCCAGTCCAGAGCAGTCACTGAAAACCTATTACTAATAGACCGTTTTAGACCTACGCACTCTTTACTACGACTAAAGTTTTTTCTGAAACTCCATAAATGTTTTTGTGACTCGATAAAGTCATATAAATAAAATGTAAATTTACACGACTTTTGCAGACAAATTATTGAAAAGTTTTAATTGCTGGGCCTTCACTTCACTACACCATTTTTAATTGAAATTGAGAAAATTCAAAATGAAATTGAAAATTTAAATTTGAAATTGAGAAAATTTAAAATGGAAATGAGAATTTCAATTTGAAAACGAGAAAATTTAAAATGGAAATGAGAATTTCAATTTGAAAATGAGAAAATTCAAAATGATATTAAGAAATTTCAAATTCAAATTGAGAAAATTCAAAATGAAATTGAGAATTTTCAAATTCAAATTGAGAAAATTCTAAATGAAATTGAGAAATTTTAATTTTAAACTGAGAAAATTCTAAATCAAATTAAGAAAATTTAAACAAAACGTTAAGAAATATTTATTGAAAGGAACACACATATATTTTTTTTTTTTTGATATTTAAATAAAAAGATATATCAGGAAAAAAACATATCATATGGATGTCCCGTATTGTTGGCTATGTACATACATAATTTCATATAAAATAAACTGAAGATATTAAAAAAAAACTGCGATAAGTAGGCTTTTTAAATTACGTACTTATGTCACAGAAAACCAGCCTGTGCGGAATTTAAAATAAATTTTTCTTTTCAACGGACATGGAGCTTAAGGACAATTGTGCTTGCATGTTTAATAAGAATGACGCGTGGTGGAATAAAACGACTTATACCGTGTCGCTATTTGTTTCATGAAAATTGTATACTCAATTTAAAATTAAAATTTCTCAATTTCATTTTGAATTTTCTCATTTTCAAATTTAAATTCTCAATTTCATTTTGAATTTTCTCATTTTCAAATTTAAATTCTCAATTTCATTTTGAATTTTCTCATTTTCAAATTTAAATTCTCAATTTCATTTTGAATCTTCCCAATTTCAAATTAAATTTCTCAATTTCATTTTTAATTTTCTCAATTTCAACTAAAAATGGTGTAGTGCTATTTTAAACAAAAGTTTAAAATGTTTCATTTTAAACCAGCAAATAATTTGTTCTTTCAAAAATGATTTTTCTCACACAATATATTGGCGCATATTTAAATATTTTAACTGCACTTTTTTGTTATTGAAACGTGTCTCTTCAAGTTTCCTCCTCCAAACACTTTGTACTTCACCTTAAAAACGTTCTGCAATGAAATCTCCCCTATTACTGTACTGTACATCCTTAAGAACTAATATGCATTATTAATAAAGACACACCGCCTTGCAAACTTAAGCTTAAACCGAAAAACAACTAAAAATATCACAGTTTCATAATCCATCCCTGTTTTTATGAAATGAAATTTGCACTTCTGTAGCAAAAAAAAAAAAAACAACCAGTAGACAAATTAAAATTTCTATAGCTAATATTATGTTTAATAATTAATGTCAAAAATGAAAATTGAAATTAGTTTTGCACTTTGCTACTCTAATGCCGGGTACAAATGAACAGTAGAGGAACAGGAAAAAATACGACTGCAGAAGAATATTTAAATTGCAGAGCTATTTTATTTGTTGGGTGAAGAGGTGCGGCATAAATATAACTACTATGAGTGGAAGCAAAAAAAAAAAAACACTGAGGCGATAAAACGAAATGAAAAATTTTACAACTCCGTTCTCCGTTTAGAGAAAAGATTATGTCTGTATTTGAGTTTCATAATACGAATATCATTTCTGTTTTTTTTTTTTTGCAGTTATTGGTGCTGATTCTGTATTCATCTTTCGGATTCATATAAATTGTATAAACATGCTTTGAATAAAAGAAGAAGAAGAAGGAAGTTGTGCAGGTGATATGGAGACAGTGCGGCACAAAAGTCAAGTAGCGATTTTTGCAGGAAACACTGAAATTTAGGAAGTGCTAAAGACATTGGGGTTTAACTTTAGTCAAACACTAAAGTCGGTTTTTTTTTTTAGAAACAACTTAAATTTTAAAAAGTGTTGCTAACTTTTTTCTAACTATAGTCAAAATTAAAGTTGACTTTAAGTTGAGTCAGCTTTAAATGGGTGCCACATTATTTATTGAAAATGCCAAGTTATTTATCATACAAGCCCTTACAAATTTAAGAAAAATCCCATCTTTTTTTATTATTAAACAAACACAAAACTGCGAAGCTTCTGGCTTGTCTGCAGAAACACCCAGAGCCTTCGGCAGGAATCGAACCTGCGACCTCGGGGACGACTCTTAGTAGGCCACTCTACCAATTCATCCATCGAGGCGCTCAATAAGATGACTCTCTAATAAGATGACTCTCAAAAAGTATGTATACATGTAAACACACACCTACACAAATGTAAGATTGTTTTGGGCATAGTCTACTTTGGAAAATGTTGAAATTTTATAAATTTGGCATACAGTCCATCTACTGAAATGGCGGTATAATTTCTTCCTCCACTGTGCATGTCTTTCATATTTGTTCACATGGCTTTAAATTTTGATTTTCTTTATATTCGCTGGAAAACGAAATATTCTTGGTTTTCGTTTTAGTTTTTGAATTTATTTTTTCTTTTTTTTTTAAAGATTTTTTCTTTTCATTGGTTATTTCTTTGAAAGGTTAAACGTATGAGTATTTAGTTTTCGGTTGAATTCAGTTCTGTTGGCGCTTTTTCTGTTATTTCCATTTCATGTTCAAGTTGTTAAATTTTTTTTAGTTAATTTAGTTTCTTTTGTTTGTTTTAGTAAGTTGATACGCCACTGAAAATTTGTTATGTTTTTTGTACTTTGGCGTTTTGTTTTCCTTTGTTGCTACTGCCATAGTGGCGGTTGTTTATCATCATTTAATCCTAAAGATAAATTGACTTTGAATCCTTTTCCAATGTTGACTACTTCCATTCGTTCGCTTGCTACTTGTTCAAGTTTGTTTTTTCTTTTCACTTGTAATCCTTTGACTTAGTATTACTATCTTCATACGTGAAATGTAGTTTTGGAAATATTGAGATTTTAGCAACACGAATTGTTTTTCATTTCAATCGAGGTTTAAGCAAGAATTAAATTTTTTTTATATTCTTCACAACAAGTGTTAAGGAGATATTTAATTTTAATTTTTGAGCCAATAAAGTACATAGTATATTCTGCGTCGGTATTGACAAAAAAGACGGTTCATGGTGTCCATCTATACGTCTGTTGAATTGTCATTACCAAAAAAAAACTGCTAGACAAATTTAGAGTTTTTTTGTGAAACTGTTTAAAAGAAACTGTTTTTAAGAAAAATTTAATCATGTCAAATCGCATGATTTTGCTGGCCAGTTGATATCGCCACGACGAGAAATTACGCGGCCAGGAAATGTCTCTTACTGAAACTCAGCAAAAAGTTGGTGTTTTATTTGAAAACAAAATAGGTATTAATTTTAACTTTATAGTCTAATATATGATACTACTTTACTTCCTCAAAATTCAGAAAGATTTTTGTGATAAAATTGGTGTCAAAAACTTTTTGAAAGAAGACCAGAAAAGTAAAGTTGAAGACTTACTGGCTGGGGTACCTGCCATGAATAATTGTATGCTATTTTCTTTAGCCGTTCTACCACCTGAGCTCTTCGTCACTGACTGTCTACACTTCGGGTTTCTATGAAACAGAATTTGCCCAATAAGCTGACTTAAGTAATTTTGAATACCATCAAATAGTTCTGGTAACTGACGAAACAGCAGATATGCCCATATGGCTGTGACTTCTCTTTTAAGTTTTCAGCTACAACATCATGCATATGACTGTAGCTGCTTAAAGAATTTAGGAATCAACCCAAATACCATACTGTTGCTTTGATTTTTTGGTTAATTTAAGAACATGTTTGGTGTGTTTAAACCACTTACTGTGTTGCTCGTTAATCCTTTACAAACTTACCTGAAAAAGAAGAAAGCAAAAAAAAATTAAAATTTATAAGAACAAAAACAGTAAAAGTAAAAGTAAAAGTAGATCTATCATTTATTTGTTTAAAGAAAGTTCATAAAAATAAGCTTTCTTAAAAAATTTTGGCTTTCCCTACAATTATTATTTTAAACGGTGTCAACTCTTATATTCGCAGATGCGCATATTAAAACTTTACATGGCTCTAATAATAATTGTAGGAAAAGCAAAAAAAAAAATTATAAAGAATCATGGAAATTTTTCAATTTTTTTTTAAAGATTTCCAGTGGTTTAGTGCCGTAATTATAATTTTTTGTATTTTAAGTTCTAAATCCTAAATAAAAGTTCTCTGATTTTTGTTTATTATTTTTTTTTCTTTTGTTTTGTTGGGCGTCAAAACAATTAATTTATATCTCTCAACGGTGTTTTTTTTTCATTCATATAATGGGTTATCCATTTTGTGGTTTTAAAAGTAAATGTAAATAAAACGAATATAAAATATTTTTCTGCGTGATAATTCTTTTTTAATTATAACAATTGAACGTTGACATTATAAGTGAAACACTACTGTCACGGATGGGAGAGTGGGAAACAACTTACTGATTTTCAATGTTCTGTTGAATTAATAAAAAGACAACAATTAAGTAATAAAAGAAATGTTTATTGTTTGAAGATCGTTGCTAAACTGACTAATACTGTGTAGCCGTATCATGTGGTCATGTTGATATCTCTATTCATGGTTGCCATCCATAAGTCAATAAAAATGTTGGGTTATAAATAGTTGGTGACTCCACATCATTTAAATGATCACCACGCGAAGTGTTGCAAGCATTGATTCGTTTGAGGTAATTTTCATCCACTTTTTGTTACATATTGGGCGGTAACTCAGCCATAACTTGACGAATATGTATTGGTTTTGAAGTGCTCAAGAGTTAAAGGTTTGTCTGCATAAACACGATCCTTAGCGTAGCCCCACAAAAAAAAAAGTCTAATGGTGTCAAATCGCATGATCTTGATGGCCAGTTGTCACCGCCAAGACGAGAAATTACGCGGCCAGGAAATGTCTCTTGCAATAAAGCCATATTCACTTGATTTGTGTGGCATGTGGCACCATCTTGCTGAAACCACGTATTCTCCTAGTCGTATTTTTCAATAGGCAGGCAAAAAAAAAAATTAGTTAACATATGACCATAACGCTCCGAATTGACAGCGACACTCGTTCCATCGTCGTTTTCGAAGAACTCAGGTCCAATCACACCTTCGGACCATCATCCAACAGAGACTTTTTCTGGTTATAATGGCCTGTTTCCAATTACTTGAGGATCCTCAGAACCCCAAATACGACAATTTTGTTTATTAACATACCCACCGAGTGAGAAATATGCTTCATCGCTGATGAAAATTTTGTTCGAAAAATCGCCATCCACCGCCTGTTGTTCAAGCACCCATTCCACGTGCCTGCCACGTTGTGAATGGTCAGCTGGCTTCAATTGTTGTGAGAGCTGGACTTAATAGGGATGTAGGTGTAGATCTAAATGCAAAATATTTCATAAAGTGCCGCAAGACAGTCACAATGCCTGAGAACAACGAGGAATCGACATATTCGGGTCTTCGGCAAGACTTTCGCTTACAGCAGCGATTTCACTTACAGCCGAACGAGCGATGTACAATATTTGTAACCGGTCCAGTCTCTTCAAATCTCTTCACAGTTTTGCCAATTGCTTGCGTAGTTGGACGATTATGTAAACCATAATCTCCTCTCACAGCACGATATGTGGCTGAGGTGGAATCACCATTTTTGTAGTTCGTTTTGATAGTTTTTATGCTTTGTGTAATAGTGAAGTGATCCATTTTCGTCAAGGTCAACTGAGAAGAAGAAAATTTGTTTAACAACTTAGTTTGGCAGATGTCAAATTCCAGTCCTATACTTTTGAAACCACGAAATGGGGAAGCTGTTATTTTTTTGTTTAACGGAAAAGCTAAAAAATGACAGTGGTCATTATTTACACTTTGCAAAATCAAATACGCCAACCACAAATAAAATTTAAGGGCGCTCTTGTAGTAGATATCGAACAGTGTCGTGTTTTTTGCTGATCATCTTTCAAAAATACTTGACTTTGGCCGCATAAATGCAAAACAAAATAAAAACGAATATTGAATTTTATTACTCAGACCTCCCTCTTAAAGACGTTGCAGCAAACTTTTAGTTGATAAATTTTCTTGTCTCAAAGTCATTTATTTTCATTTTCCACTTTTGTGGGAATTTTAAGTGCATACAATTCTTTTGTTTTATATACATAGATTGTAGCGTTGTACAGTGAAGTGCTTGTGGTTAATTAAACCACTTAACAAATGTGCAATATCACTTAAAAGTCTTTGGTAAATTATTTATACGTATGAAGTTGTTAAATTTCATATTTAACTTCAGAAAGCTAATTTCAACAATAATTAAAATCCAACGTTACACAAGCAATTAAGTATAATTCAAGCAGCTGCCAGTTTGCTGTTACTTAAACCTGGTGAAAAACAAAAGCAAAATCGAAAAGAAGCAGTTGGAGATGAAAGGAACAGAAAAAGAAAATTCTAAAACTAAGACTTAAACACCTCAAATTCATACAAACAAGTGCATGTTGCGTAAAATTAAAAAGAAAACATGATTTTATTGTAGCTGACACTTTCTAAAAGGAAAACAAGCAACGAACAACACGGTGCAACATCATCTTGATTGTTGTTGCTGTTGTCACCATAGCAAGTAATTAACAATCGCTTTTTCTTGGCCTTTCTTATATTTTTGTTGCTGCTGCTGCTGCTGCTGCCGAGTCGTTTCGCTTCCTTCATATTTGCTACATTAGATGAGTGTGTTTAAGTGACTATTCAGGTACATGTGCCCATGCGTTTGTATATGTGTGCTTGTGTGAGTGAGTGAGTTTGTACGATTGCGTGTTATGCAAGTTTGAATGTTATGCTGCCAGCTCTTACATGACTGCAGTACACATCCGGTTGGTTTGTCATTAAATGTAAGAAAAAAGAAAAGAATTGGAATAATAGAATACAAGGTGACAAAGAAATGTCCTGATGAAAGCGGCAAAGCAGTTCAGCAACTTGAGCAGCATAATGCAGTATGTTGCATAAACACACTGTTAATGATGATGACGTTGAGGGCCACAAGCACGGCGACGCTTCCCGTAGCATAAAATAAAAAACAAAAACAAATTCCTACAATGGGAGCATTTATTTTTAAATGCAACAAAATGTTAAGTGGCACAATTGAAATAAGTTGTGTTTTTCTTTTCGCGTGCTTTTTTTTTTTTCTTTTCGCCACTCTACTACAGTTTATTATTTATAAAGGCAATTCAAAAATGAATATATATTTTTAATGAGTTCTAGAAATAAACATGACAAAAAAAAAACGAATACCTTTTACTTGCGAGTTTCTGGTTGGAAAAACCTGTAAACGAATTATTTGGGTCGAATTTGCAGCACGCCAAGACAAACCAATTGGAAATAGTATTAAAGGGATTTATTAAGTTTTATTTAAAAAAAAAAGTTTACCAGTATGTGAGTAACACTCATCCAGTTGAAACTGAATTTAAAAATTTCGAAGCAAACAGGCCTGTTTTGAAAATAACTTTTTGGAAACATGATTTGAGAACACAATAAAGCTGTTCTGCATACAAATTTTAGTGACTTGAAACCAGTTCGCTAAGTACCTGGTAGTTTGAATCAACTTTCTTCTTTTTGCGTACATTTTTTTCTCAAGGCTGGATATGCTGCTTAAAATGATAAATTCAAAATTTAATTTTAATGCTAGAATTGTCATTGAGAATAAATAGTGATGCATTATATAAACAGTTTGACAACAACAATATTTTGCTAAGTGTAGAAGTTTTCTTAGAAACGATTAATCAATAGTCCATAGTGGCAGTCACGTACCCACGATCATAAATAGGTAGACTACCAGCAGTGGTCTCAGCATCAATCTAGAGAAAATCGATCTAAGCTGATGTATGTATGTATCGACACTTTTAGCTGTATGCTGGGGTAGTCAGCGCAGTCCAGGGTCGGAGCAATAAGTGAACCAATACACACAAGAATATGCTGTCTTCTTCCTTTATTAGGCGTAACTTCACTTACGGGCAGAACAATGGTATCCCTGGCGTAGTGGCTTGCTGTAAGTAGTGCCGTGAGAGCGTTAAAAATTTTCGGGCGGCAACACTGGTGTCGCTGTTCGCTTAAGGAGGGCCGTGCGAGAGTTAAAAACTCTGAAGCGGCAACTCTGGCGTCGTCGTGTGCTGCTAGAGAATTAAAAATTCTCGGGCGGCAACACTGGTGTTGTGGTTCGCTGAATGGAGGGCCGTGAGAGAGTTAAAAACTCCTAAGTGGCAACCCTGGCGTCGTGGGGCGCTGTGAGAGAATTAAAAATTCTCGGTCTCCCACTCAAGTAGTCAAGTGGAAAGAATAAACAATTCTTTTACCTTTAGCCACTTGTTGAGTTAAGCTGTTTTGATTTAGAATTAAGAACTCACCGTCAAAAATCAGCTTATCTGTAGGCCAGCCACCAACCAACTGTTTCTCTCTCTCTCTCTCTCTCTCTCTCTCTCTCTCTCTCTCTCTCTCTCTCTCTTGTATTTTAAAGAGAAAGAGACAAGATGGACCATTTAAACCGCAGAGTGAAAGATAACTCATCACTTTGGCTCCAATTAACATGACAACAGAATGTCCAGGTTAAGGCTGGCAAAGACAGATGTTGCCTTATATTTGAAGGATCGTTATAAGTAACTGGAAAATAAATCCATGAGATTTATATTAGCTTTTTAAGCTCTGTCTTAAAACAAAAATGTATGGCACACTTCTATGGTGGAGAGGACTCACGAAAGCCACATATCGAACGAACGATTGCTTTGCCGGTAGCTGATGCTACTGTAGCAGCATCGTTCAAGATGTTACTCAGAATGCTAATTTGACTGCCAGTCGACGTCATGGTTTTGGAAACTGCCAAGAACTCAGCAATGGGACTGGTGTCAGCGTTTGTATGGACAGAAGCAGATAATTGAAAGCATTACGGATCTCATGAATAGTATTGACTACTGCTTAGCAACAACCCAAAAATAACCCACCCGGAATTCAGCATATACCTCCAGAGCATGGCCTCAAACAGTCTCTATATATGGAACAGCCAGAGGATGTGGTATTTACGTTTACCGATGGATTCCAGTCGGACTCAGAAGTTGGCAGGGGAATTTATCTATATCGGCAGTTTTCAATTGAGTGTTAATTTTGACTACAAAATAAACGGAATTTTATTCAAAGCGGCTTTGCGGCAATAAAAAGAACGGTCAAACGAATGAGGTACTGCAGGATATACAGGATAATACTATGTTCACATATGCCTTTTTAAACCATATTCAGTTAATTGACAATATATTTTTCTTGTTCATACATACTTAATATTGCTATGGCAATTAGCATTTGACAGGTGAAGAAATTATTGTTTAAATTTTTCCTATAAAAACTTGGTTTTTTTTATTTGTTTAATTATTTTGTTGAAGTTTGATTAGTCAACTTTTGTGCTGTACAAACAGGTCACTTGCACATAATTATACAAATGGAAAAAATAAGTCCTTCGTATTACAATTTTTGCAAAAAAGCGCAAGGATGACAAAGAGGAGCAGAGCGATGAACACTTTCTCTGTCATTGTCCGGTTCTATTTAGTCTAAAAGCGAAACATCTATACACTGTGAAAATTTTTATTCAAGAATCTTTGAACCAGTGTCTAGCATTTTGTATAGTGTTGTTAAGTCTGAAATCAAAAAAAAAAAGTTTTTTAAATCATTTAATCAGCAGTGTATTGCGGGTCCAAAACAGCTAGTTGTCCATGAACGTAATTCACAGTTTCACTTCAAGTATTTTTTGTAAGAAACATCAATCACAGCAATTTTCTAAAATCTATCTAAAGCTCTATAGAAATAATTGCTGTAAGTCCCTGTTATAATCATGTGTTTAAACTAAAAGTTATATCATATTATTGATGTAATAAGATTTTCACTGTAATAAGATTTGTTGCCACAATAATTTGTAAAACTAAGAATGAAGGCAACTCAAACCTTCCAAACGCCAACACAATTATGAATGTTAGTAATTCATAACTTTGTTCCAAAAATTCTTCACCAATTTTTCAAGATTTTCTTTTTTACTACTTTTCATTGCAAAAACAAAATTGCTTTAAATATTTAATGATAATACAACACCGTTCAGTTTTAATAATTAACAGCACTTTATGAGTCAGACTCTTCCAAAAGTTCTACATTTAGAGTTTTATGGCGATTACACTTGACTGCGATGGCATCCTTTGGCATTTACATGCTGGTATGAGTTAAGATTCAGAACAATAGAATATTTAAGTTAAATTGTAATGTAGGAATTTCTATTGAACTAGGGAATATCAAAAACCACTAACTAGCAAACAGTCTACTCTTTATATAAAACATACTTGATGCAGAAACCTAGTAGACAAAAGTCTCTAGAAAAATAATTTGTCTGCAGGAGGTAGAGATTTTCTTTCTGCTCTTCAGTACTTAACAAAAGAATTTATTGGAGCAGACCTTTTCTTAAATGAAAACAGCAGAATTGAGATGTTAGAACTTTGTGCTACTTGCCGATAACAATGCTGGTAAAAAGAAAACGAAAAAGCCTCTAATAAAATAGACAGAAGAACCACAACAGCGTGACAAAAGTTTTATTATTTAAGTTTTCTTTTTTCCGGTTTGGTTCCACTTCCACTGGAATACAGTATAAAAAAAATAAAACAATATTAGTTCCCTTTTATTTTTGTGTAGCTAAGAAGTTACATATGCATATTTGACACTAATATGTATGTGTTATTTCGCACATTTATCCCAATTAGCCAAACAGGCTAAACACATAGAACTGACTATGGTTATTCTAATAAAACTTTTTGTTTACAGTAGTTCAACTGATTATGGTGTAGTCCCTACAACACAAACCCATGAGTTATCTAAAAAATTAATCAAGAAATTTAAAAAATAATCTTGTGATGTGAAAACAGTTCAAAAGACCTGGAGTTAGTGCTTATTTTATTAACGTTTAATGGAATATTTTTTTCCTTAGCGGACTCAAGCTAAATTTTAAGATAATTAGCAGGGCTTAATATTTCTTTTAACAGGAATGAAATGAAGGCAGTACATCTGGGCCATTTTTCTGCATCTGAAAATGCCACGTTGGCTTCATGAAATAGTTAAAAGACTGGTTGCCGAACTATTTCAGGGTTTGGAGAAGACTAAAGGTAATTTAGCTGCTTTTTCGTTAGTATTTCACAAACTCTGGTACTCTGGATTTTTCGAAATCGAACTTTTCGAAATCGAACTTTTTCGAAATCGAAATTTTTCGGTATCAAACAAGAATTTGCTTTTCAAATAACTCGGTTATTTATATACACTGATATAAGCTAGTTTAAGCTAATTTTCGGAGTTGGTTTGCTTTTTGAAAGTACATCACAGTAAAGTGAGTGCATAAATCGAATTTAAAAAGTTTGTATTCTAGTATTTCAAATACCTTAAAGCCGAGCTTAAGACTGTTGCTATTTAAAAAAAAAAGTTTGTTAGTAAATGAGAACTTCAATTCTTAAATTAAAATGATTTTATTTTTTTATGATTTTATGTTATTTTTTTATTCCTTTTTATTCACAAAGTGACATTAAGTAATTGGATGAATTTAAATGGGGTGTTAATTATCTCAAATCAATACTTAAAACAACTTATATGGTATGTCAATAACAAAGTGTTATACATATTTATATCATTGTTTGTTTTTTTATACAGCAGCTTGATATTATTTAAAATTATTAAAAGAGCTACAGCAACGCGTGGCCGGGCCATATAGCCTTATATAAATTAAACGATGCCAACTTTATTCTTTTTTACTGTAAAAAACCATGTCTAAACTAAATTTTACATTTATTTTTTGCTATAAAACATATGCTAGCATTTACTCATACACATACATACCATACAAATAAAAAAAAAAATATTCAAGGGTCCTCGTAAATGACTGGAAAAAAATGACAAGCGCCGGCTCTTGTGGAATAAAGTAAAAAATTAAAGAAAGCAAAACTCAGAAAAACGTGTTCAATGGTTTGTTATTCATGTCTATTCTTTTACCAAGAAAACTTCTTTGTTAGAGAAGATTTTTAAGGGGGATGTATTTAAACAATAAACAAATTGCCTCAAAAATTATAAAGGAAGTTTCAGCCACAAAGTTGTGTAATTTAATTCAATTTCATTGATAAAAAGTTTTCTCTATTCGAGAAGACAAAAACAAGCAACAGAAATAATTATGCCTCTTACAAGACCACAGAAAGGCATCCCCTAGCAAATACGCTGCTATAGAAAGTTAAAATAATTTCCAAATACTTTACTACGGGGGCACTGAAAGCGGTGCAGTGCTCAGCCGTTCATTATTTCTGCTGATTAAACATGTACTTTGTCAAGCCTTGATACTGTTACATATGGTTAGGAGATTATTATCTTTAAATTTTAACAAAATAGAATATCTGTTCAATGTCAGCCAGTTATATTTTTCGCTTGAAAAGTTTTTTATATCATAATAATACGATAGTTTCACCGAATTTCCAACTTTTGATGACTGTTTGGCATAATTAGGGCTGGATTTCATAGAATTTAAAGTTAATGCTGGCTCTAAGTGCTCTCTTAAGGTACAATCACATTGGTAGATAAAAGCGACACCACCATTGTCTTTGCGAAATATGCAGGCATAAAAAGCTATAATTCATACATTTGTATGATCATATGATTTGGTGTTGTATCCATATGACTATGGATATAACACCAAAACGAAACCCAGCAAAAATTATGGGAGTATATGATCCGTTTTAAGTAAAAAGGAATAGTTGAAAAATTATAAAAAAAAAATTATTTGGCAATACTCGCAACACATGATTACCATGTGGTAATCCAAGGAATAGTGACGTAAATTAATTTCAAGACTAAACCTGTGTTAATAATATGCCGATTAATTACTTTGACTAGTTGTTTGGATTACACGGTCCTCTCCTACTACCATTTCTTATAATGGTTCCTCATATAAAGGATGTTGTATTCATTTATCTAAATCTCGATTAGAGTTTCGGATTTGTTTCATTCTTGAGTCACCGTGTCACTGTAATGAAAAATGGAGCATATTTTTTGCATATATTTGGACTACTTTTGGACTAGTTCTGGTCCCTTTTGGAGTACTCTTTATACACGTATAAGAATTAGTCTCGATTTCTGCAGGAAATTAAGAGGAAAAAAATTGGGAAATGAAACTTAAGAAAATTGATTTTCATAACAGTTTAAATTTTAAAAGAACATAAGAAAATATAAAATTTAAAGCGAACATTTGTTTGATTTTACAAAAACTTTACAATAGCAAATAAACATTTTTTCTAAATAATATATTTGCTCGTTAGACAAACATAACCTTAAAATACACTGCTCTACAATTTTGTTTTTTTGTTTGTTTTTTCGCCGAGTTTTCTTTTTGTTATTATTTCTTGTTTTATCTGCATGCATTTACCCAAAATAAACGTTAACAAAAAAGTAGTGGTCACTTTTTTTGTACAAATATTCCCAAATATTCGTTCAAATCGTGAACGTCTCTTTAATATGTTATCGTAATATTTTACTAAATGCGAGCACTTAAGTAAGAACTTGTTTTATTTGCAGGCAATTTCCCTAAATTAAGTTACACAACAAAATAGTGGTCACTTTTTTTGAGTAAATATTGCCAAATGTTCGTTTAAATGTGACCGTGTCTTTAAAAAGTTATAGTAATATTTTACTGAATGCAAGCACTTAAGTAAGAACTTGTTTTATTTGCAAGCAATTGCCCTAAATAAAGTTCAACAAAAAGTTAGTGGTCACGTTTTTCTAGAAAATATTGCAACTATTTGTGCACATGTGACCATGTTATCACGCTATCTTACTGCATGCAAACACTCAAGTGAGGACTAAAGGATGGAATTTTAAATGTGGCTCTCCTTTGCACAACAAAAAATGCAATTGTGGCCTCAATTTCATGTAGACTCAAAATTTCGAACAGCCCCATCTGCATTGGTGTGTGAAGCATATTTTTGCTGTCTACTCCCCAAATTTTGTAAGGAAATGTGTGAATAAGGCGGCAAAAAAGAGCTTGACCTGCTAATTTAAGTTGAGCAGTGAGTACGTTCTGAACTCGAGATCTAGATGCTGTCCAAAGCCAAAGCCGAACATGTGTAGAAGAAGCATGTGAAGGCATTTTTTTTTGCCGCAACTGTGACAGCAACTACAGAAATACTTGGTAAAGCTGAGCCTGAACCAATTAGTATGCTCGCGTAAAGCCTGATATTCAGGTTTTACCACTAGAAGCATTGCCGAATCCCTTTTAGTTTTTATACAAAGTGGCGCAAAGGTAATCCTCCTATCAGAAAATGCTATAAATTTTGCGATTGGCCCATAATGTCAGTTCTGTTTTGACATTTGTTTAGTAAACACATGCAAAATACACGTTAATAAACAATGTTACGCTACACTGCTCCAGAACGCGAAATATTGGTGACTATTTATTTGACCAATAACCGGTCGGTGACTTTGGCACAACGTGAATTTCGTCGCACATTTCCTGGCCGTCCAACGTCTACTGGTGAAACACTGCGACGTTTAGCCGCTCGCCTCGAAGAGACTGGCACAACACGAGATGCTGCGCGTGAGACCATTGAGTATCAAATATAAACAATTGAAGCAACTGACTTCTAATTTACATGTTTGCAAATTTCACCTTAAAAAGAATTATTAAACCTCAATGGCTGACAAATACCAAAGAAAAAATATTAAGTTTAGTAAGGAGCAAAAAAAAAACTTTAAAATCATTTACTAAAATGAATAAAAAAAACACACACACAAGCAAATTGAATTGATTTCAATGATTCATTGGCACTTTGCTGTTAATAGTCATCAGTCTGCCTTTTTGTTCACATTTGATTTTTTATTTTTTCCCCCCCCACATGCTCTTGTTTGAGAAGAAACGCAACAAGGAAAAAAAAAATTAAATCGCAAATTGTATAAATCGAATACGAATAAAATCGAGAAATGACTGTCTTTCCATCTGATGAATTTCTGGTTGCTTTTGTCAATTGATTGAAAATGGTTTTTCCATTGTTTAGCAGAGACAACTGAAGAAGAAAAAGAGATTTTCGTTTATTATTTTTTTTCTTTTCTTCCTAGACTTTTGTTACGTTTTATGTGGCGTTCGTTTCACAAGCCAACGATAAGAACCAGGGTACTCGTATGCTGTGAATGTGTTGTGGCAATAATTGAAACTCTTTTTGTATATACGATGGCTTGGTTCTAATATGCTGGAATAGAAGTAGTGAGTGGAAGCATCATTTTATCATTTCAGTGGTAACAATTGTAGTTGCTTTTTTTCTTCTTCTTGTTTGCTCTTTGTTTTCTTCAATTCGTTCTTGTATTCTCATCTTTATCCACAGAGCAATTTTAAATTGATTTAATTGGGTTCAAATGAAAATGTCAACTATCAATTGTTTGTCAGTATGAGTTTTAGTGTATCGCATATTTGCCACTCACCCAGATACACCGGCACACACACAAATAACGTTTCGTTTACATGTGTAGAGCAATAAACAAGTGATACTTTGCAAAGAAAAAATAATAATGCATATAAGCAAGTTTGCATGTTATCTTCCCTGCAGTTAAATTTGACACAATGCTATTAGTAGAAGAGCTAGAGACAAAACAAACAAGGACAAAAAAAACAAAAAAAAACAAAAACAAAAACGACTGCGATAGTTAAAAATTGGTACTCTTTAAATCATACATGTAATGTGATAGCTGTGTTTTTTTACCTTTTTGGGGCAAAGTTCGGTAAAATGAGAGTAGACTATAATTTCTCTCAATAAGAGACAAAAATGCACAAAAGTATGGGAATAAATAAAAAATATTTTAACACAAAAGAATACGTCAGAGTTCTGACAGCTCAATTTATAAAAAATAAATATTTATGTATTTTATTTAATTTGTGTTTGAAAAGTTTTCTCCAATTAATTGAAAGGAATAAAATGCATAAAACTTTTTGTGCGAACACAACAGCACTCATAAATGCATATACATAAATGAATTGGTAAATACATATGGGTGTTTCCATGGTTACGCACGTGACATTTGTACACGTTTAATTGTTTTGAATATTATAAAAATATAAATGGGTTGGAATTTTTGAATGGAATTTTGCCATTGTTACATTTAATGTGATGAGTTCCTTCCAAAAAGTACATATATTGGAAAATTGAGCACTGGGTACCCAAGTTCCATGCGATCAAAGTTAACTTACGCACGTGACAAAAAACGTAAGTGCCTTTTAAAGCAGCATGAAATATTGCAAAAGTAGGCGAATTGTAGAAGATGTCTATTTCGGAAAAAATGTTTTTATAAAGGACCTTTATAATCATGGTTTGTTCAAAAACAAGTGTGCATGGGTTGGCTAAGAAAAAAAAATTTTTTTGATTACGCACGTTACATTACGCACGTGACACTTTTTACCTTCATACATATTTTTGTAATTTAACATATATTTTCAGAAGTTTTTACCATCATTTAAAATTATTATAAGTTAAATTTTTTTTTTTTTTACATAATAAAATGTCAATAGTTTTTTTTTCAATTTTCTGTGCTTAAAAAAATTGTGCGAGCGTTTTGATTTTTTAACTAACGGTGGACCATTTCATGGAAATATCCATATATAACAATTAAAAATTTTTTAGAGAATAAACAATTTTTCAGAGAAGGCTTTAAAATATATTTTCACATTAATTTCCAGGTTTTCTTTTAGTTTCCGCAAACCATTTATTTCTTCTATGTTATTGTTTATTCTCTGAAACAGCTGATAGCTGAACTTCTTCCCTAACACTGCAGTTACACGATCAAGTTTTGCTATCAAGTTTTTTTCACATACTGCTTGTCAAAATTCAATAAAATTGATAGCTGTGATGTAGGCTGCACGGAATTTCATAACAATTCGTTTTCAAGATGCCGTCAAGAAGAAAATTAAAAATAGCTGCTTTATTAAAAGTTCTATCAGAAATAAAGAAAATCAAAGAAGAAGAAAAAAAAGTAAGCAGTAAGGAAATACAGGGTGAAGCCCTTATTAGTAAGAAGGTTGGTAAATATTTAAAAATTATAATGAATGTAGATATGCTCTATAAATCGCAGCACATCATTATATTTGTTGATTTTGCACATAAACATTTTTCTTTCTAATTTTCAGCTTGAATCTGTTTAATTTTTATCACTTTTAATTGCAACTTTCAGACAAAACAAAAAAATATTTGCAGGCAGAACGAAAAAAATTGTTGTCAGCTGTTTTCTTGATTGTGACTTGATGCTCTCTATGGAAAGCAAAAATTGTCATCAAGTTTGCATCAATTTTCAAAATTGTGAGTGTTTTAGTAAAAAAAAAAAAAAGTGTGAATGTGTTAAAATTTGAAAGGCAAAACTTGATCGTGTAACCCCCAAGTAATCCAGCCCGAAGAAAAAGTACGGTCTGTTTTAGACAAGAAGAAGAAGAAGCATAATGTTCTCTCACAAATACTCTCATTTGCCCAATTTTAAACAACGGGAACACTTTTCGTGCAAATTGTGATTCCACAGGATCCCAAAGTAGAGTAAAGAAACAGAGCTTTTGCTGCAATTGGGGGTATATTCATTGGGGGTCTTTAGAGATGTTCGATTTTTTCCAGCAAGCAGCAAAAACAAAAAAATAAAATAAAATAAAATAAAATAAAATAAAATAAAATAAAAAGTATGTGAAAGTTATTTTAGTGTTTAGTTTTTAATATGTCATTGCGCTGATATTTCATTGGTCGGAAATAGTATCGTCGACTTTTGCAAAAATGTTCAAACATTTATCGTATTTGTGAAGATATATAAAAAAAATATATATTTTTATCATTCCAACTTTTTTTTTATATAATTATTTTGTACTAAGTTTATCGGGCTAAAGTTCTTTCTATATAATTTTTTGTGATTGCTATTAAGTAAGTAGGATTAAATAGCTGTTTCGAAGCTGCCACAGTTCTAGTCAGCACCCACCCTTGAACTCAGGCGCTCATGTTTCCAAAGCGACATTCATGCCAATCAGAGTGCGCTGAAGAGCGCATTTTTCCAAAAATGTTCCTAATTTTCTCTAGGAATTTCATATTTTCAAAAATATAGTCTGTTAAGTCGTTAACAGTGCTCTGTTACCGTCAAAATTTGTCTTTGCTAAAAAATTTGGTTTGTGTCCGGGGACTTAAATTCGAATTTATTTTCACACACATTAAAAACGAATGGTGTACCAACTAGTCTATAAAGGTATCCAAAATGAACCAGTTGAGCTCTTATAGCGCCTTAAATTTAAATCGATTATTGGGGTGTGAAAGTGTAAAGAATAAGTAAAGTAACTTAATTCAGTTACTTAATATATGGAAATCTAACTAAAGATATACATATGTATATACATCCGCAATAATTTGGGAAACTTATGCACAATCAAAAGTCTGTTTCATCAAAATTTGAGAAGGAAATGCCGCTTTGACATTGTAAGAACGATATCAAAGCAGAAACCCCAATGAAAGCTAAGTTCATTACAATTCTAATAAAACATTACATGCGTTATTTTGGGGACATCAGCATCCTTTTGAACTTGCACTTTAAAATTCGTGACAAGAAAATATTAAGTTTATACTGTTGCTGCTGACTTGTATATTTTTTCCAGATACCACGCTAATAGTTGCTGAAAGAAGGGAAAGTCATTTCTGTTTTTACTTCTGCTCGGAAATTTCTCTGCGATGATTTTTTTTTTCATTTTCTTCACGTTTGTAATACTTTCAAAATTGCACCAACACAAACAAATCTGTGTGAGGAGACAGACACAAAATCAAATTAAGATCTTTAAAATTTCCCAACAATTTAATTATGTAAATAGAAAAAAATATTCTTCTCAAAAGATCAAAGTCTTTAATAGCATGTCAATCGCTTACGCATACACATACAAAAGAAAAGGCTTTTGATGTTAATTGAGTCTAAGACAAGTATGCGGCTCATTGTTTAAGATATTCTAGATGACAAAGTTTATTTCATTACAGCGAATGAATAATAATGACTGCCAAGGAGAACAATTGGCATAAATAAACAAATATATACCAACTTCACATGTGCACACATTTTGCAATTTAAAAACGACAGGATAAAAATATTTCGTGGTAATAAAAGGCGGCTGACAGACAACTTGCAGGAGATGGTATTTGTGAGAGGAGAAAGAATCGAACCAAAGTCATGCTTTAGGGCACATTAATTTTTGTGCATCACCGCTAAAGGAAAACAAACATTATCGTTTTAAAGAAAAGTTGAAGTAACGCACATAAGGAGAGAAAACAAATAAAAATCGACTATTAAAAGTTTGATTAATAAGAAAAATGTTTGCAGAACATTATAACTTAATCATGAGCGTCAAATTGGTATGACATGTCGATTTCGATTGACCACACAACATTGTAAATTTAAAAAAAAATTTCGGAAGGACATCGACAAAAGTGTATCAAACTATCGGAACAATTCGATCAAATTAAATAATAAAATTAAATAATAAAGTTATATAATACGCTAGTACAATTCAAGGAGTCCCTTTATGCTTTCTGTCACCATTTCCTTCAGGGAAATTGACGGCACGTTCTAAATTAGTGTACCTACAAACTAATACAAATACCTAGAAGTAACGGGTATTTGTATCCATTTTGCGGTTTCAAGAGTAAACGTAAATAAAACTCATATAAAATATTTTTGGAACGAAGTTCCTTAACGCGGCTTGCTGGTAGTGGAAATTAGTAGAAATCGTCACGAAAGCGTGTGAGCTGTTTATATGTATTGGTGTACTGTCGAAAAGCAATTGTATATGATTGGCAGTGTCTCCACTGACAGCAGCGGAGACACATACAAATAAATATTAATTAGTTGGAAAACGTTCCAAAAATTTAAGATATCATAAAATTTCAAAATTTTAAAAACAACACAAAATAAAACATACAGATTTCACCTTATATTACATTTAAAGATGAAAGAAAAAAAAACGTAAGGAACTTCGTTCCTAACGGGGGTCCCCCGACCGCATTTCTTTTTTTTTAATAATATTTCTTTTCTATCATAAAGTTTGAACGTTGACATTATAAGTGAAACACTACATCATCTAAATGATGACCATGCGAAGTGTTGCAAGCATTGATTCTTTTGAGGTAATTTTCGACCACTTTTTGTTACATATTGGGCGGTATGTCAGCCGTAACTTGACGAATGTGGCTTTTTAACAGCTCAAGAGTTAAAGGTTTGTCTGCTTAAAAACGGTCCTTCGCGCAGGCCCATAAAAAAAAAGTCTAATGGTGTGAAATCGCAAGATCTTGGTGGCCAGTTGATATCGCCACGGCTAGAAAATTCCGCTTGCAATAAAGCCCTATTAGCTTGTGTTGTGTAGCATATGGCACCGTCTTGTTGAAACCACGTACTCTTTGTGGTTTTGGAAGCTGTCTTTTTCAATAGCATGCACAAAAAAGTCGGTCATCATATGACCATAACGCCCCGAATTGACGGTGACAGTCGTTGCTGCGTTGTTTTCGTAGAAGTAAGTTTCAATCACACCCTCGGACCATTTTTTCTGGATGTACTGACTTCTCTTCAATTACCTGAGGACTCTCAGAACCCTAAATACGACAATTTTGTTTATTAATATGCGCCGTCGACAAAGCGCCGTCCACCGCCTGTTGTTCCAGCACCCTTTCCACGTATCTATAATGTTGTCAATGGTCAGCTGGCTTCAGTTGTTGTGTGAGCAGGACTTTATTTGGATGAAGGTGTAGATCTAAATGCATAATACGCCATAATGTGCCGTAAGACATTCCTGATTACTGAGAATGACGAGCAATCGACACATTCGGGTCTCCGGCAACACTTTCACTTAAGGCCGTGTCAGATAAAACTTTGTTGCTTTGCGTGACGTTTATAACTTCGAAAGAAAAGCGTAAAACAAAAAGTGTATGTCACAATAAAAACTTTGACAAGACCCGCGCATTGTATGTTTATCAATAAAACATTGAAGTTGTATATTTTATATATGTACTTTTATATACATATGTACTCATTTGTAGTTTTGTTTATTATATTTTTCAAATGAATTTATTCATTAAATTTATATAATTTATTTATTTATTTGGAATTTTTTTGATTTCTGTTGACGCCAAGAAAATATAAAAGAAAATGAAAGCAGCTAATTGTCAAAGCGCGCAAAAAGATGAAAGATGCCCAACTTTTTGCTTTGCTTTGCGTCAAATAAAATTTATGTGACAAGTGCCATATAAAAATGTACATCTATCTTAAATGTCAAAGCGTGTATGTAACATAACGCGAAGCAAAAGTTTTATCTGACACGGCCTTTACAGCAGCGAGATTTTCAGCGGAACGGGCGAAGCGATGATGTACAATATTTGCAACCGCTTCAGTCTTTTCCAATTTCTTCACAGTTTTGCCAATTGCTTGCGTAGTTTGGCGGTTATGTAAATCATTATCTCCTCTTAAACCACAATATGTGGCTGTGGCAGCATCACCATTTTTGTACTATGTTTTGATAATTTTTATGCATGGATGATCCATTTTCGTCCATGTCAGACTTTCAACTGAGAAGAAAAAAATTGGTTTAACAACTTAATATAACAGATGTCGAATTCCAGTGCTATACTTTTGCAACCAAGAAATTGATAACCCGTTATATACATATGTATTTAAATATTTATACAATTATCTCTTTTGTCATTTCATATAAATACATTTCTGTTTGGTCGCAGAAAGAAGTATTGATAGTTTTACAGTTTGTAGTGTTTGCAAAATAAATAAAGAGGAAAAAAATTAAATTAAAAAAAAATAAAATAATTCTAAACAACATTTATGTATGTGTACAATTTTTGTACAATATAGTGGCAATAATACTCACAGACACACAGCATAGCATTGAAAAAAAAAACTACATCATACATATAACAAGTATATGTACATGAATTTCTGTGATAAATGCTTGTGATTGAAAATAAATAATAAAAATGACAACAGCAACAGCATTCAGCCATGGCAGTGATAACGTGAAGTGGTTGTATATTTAATGAAAAACAAATAAATTTAATAAAATATTGAAAATGAAAAACATTTATTTGATAAAATTAAAATAATAAAATTGAATAAAATAAAGCAAATTCTCATTACAGCCTTCAACACCGACATTTACTTTTATATTCTGCTCTATGGCGGGTTGATATTTAATTATTCTTCAAGAGATAAGAAAATAAATTGACTTGTTTTTTTTTTTATTTGTTTTGCTTAGTACAGCTTGAATTAAACTAAATCAAATAAGAGAGGCGCTATCGATTATTAGAGCAACGGCGACCAGTTGACTGGTTTGCTGTAGAGGCTTATCAGTTGACTAAATCATGAGAAAAATCATCAATAACACTGTGTTGCAGAGAAAATTAATTGTACTTTTCTTTATTTAAATGATATTGATTAAAAATTGACAAATCAAAGTTTGAACTTGAGCCTGAAAAAGTAATTTAATATAAATGTATTACCATAATATAGTTCAATAAAATTAAAATTTCAGTTAAATGTTAAATTTTGTATATTTTGACAAGGATTTTTCGCAGCTAGTAATGTGATTTCTAAGAATTTAAAAACTTTGTTCTCAGCTTTAAGGCCAATAAGGAAACTGATAGCAGAACATGTAGTTAGGAAGACAGTATTAGATCTGACACAGAATATTCGTGCTAAAAAGCAGATTTATTTTCAAAATATTCGAGCCGCTGCTACAAGTCTAAAAGTAAAACATTTCAATTGGCTCCTCTACACAGAGCGAAAACTTTCTAATAGATTCAATAAGATTCTCTCTTTGAAATGTTTTTAGGCTGAGAGGTATCCCAGCAGAGAGAAAAGAAGATTTTTCTATGGGTATTTCTTATTATTTCCATGTTGCAAATCTTATTAATTGTCTCAACAAGAAAAACACATAAAACCAAGAAGAAAACTTGTTACTCACGTTTGTTTTTACTCAGTTTCCGATTTGCATGGTACCAAAAAAAAATTCTATAGAGAAGAACTTATTGATTCTATTAGGTTTTCTTGTAAATTGTATACAATAAGGATTTCTTATTGATTTTATTAGGTTATCCTATTAATTTTTCCCTATTGGTTTCATTAGTTTGCTGTATAAACACACGTAAATCATCTTTTTAATTTCATTAATTGTTGTTTTTTCAATAAGGTTTTCCCATTTAAAATAATAAGGAATCCTTCTTGAAAAAAAACCATAGAGATATCTTATTGATTTTGTTCTACTTTATTAGGTGCTTTTTTCTCTGTGTAGCAACTAAATAAATAAACAAATGTTGGAATATTCTAATCACTATGTAGAAATGTTGTATGTCTCTTCTTATGTATACTTGATATCATTTGGAAAGGACTAAACTCCAATTTCATTGATGGTTGAGTACTTTGCACATTTTGATTAATTAAAGGGTCTTATATTTAAGTAGGCAAAACTCAACTTGTGACAAAGTGCCTGTTGGCACCTTAAAAATGGGCATTGGGGTATTCTAACTGAAAGGAACATAAACGTAGACCAACTATAGAGTTAAAAGATCAGCCGGACTTGGCATAGCAGGCTTATTACAAACACGCGATTTAAAACAACCTAAGCCCTGTACTGTTCTTCAACTTGATATCATATTATCGCCATTCCTGTATGAAGGGCAGAATAATGCATCTTAAGCTACGTATAAATGATTGTAAGATCTTACAATATTGTCAGAAAATGTAAGGAATATTTTTAACCAACAAGTGGTACAGCAATCAATTTAAATGAGTCAGTTTCAAATACGCCTTGTAGGACAAAATTAGCATGGGTCTTAATCAACATTTCTACATGTTAATTTTACATTGCAATTCTTATGCTTGTAGACGACTACACATATTCCAGCATTAGTAAGTTCTCTAGGTCTTGACGTATTCATCTGTTGAATTATCTTGCGGCTACATGTGGGATCTACTGCTGGTATTATTTACACTACGTGGTAAAAGACAATTCTTGATCAAACCTGACTATTTTTACTTTACTGACTATTGGTGGGCAGTTTTTGCAAGTACTTTGTTGAAACCCTGGTGAAAACATTATCTTGAACGTTTTGCTTTGATCTAAAAACTAAAAATTTAAACCGTGTCTAAGGCAAATAAACAAGAGCTTTCAAGGCATGGAAAATACAGCAAAATAATGTGCGGAAAAGTATTATTGCACCAGCCTTGTGTAACCAAACAAACTGGTAGTGTGCAACAAAAAAAAAAAAAAAAAATCGATCCAGAAAGTATTTTACGAAAGATTTAGCTACCTCACCTAACTAATTGCATTTTAATAATAATAAAAGCGAAAAGCGGCAAGTTTGTTCGAGTTATCAATTAATATTTATTTCCCTAGTATATAAAATCTTAATTAACTTTAAACACACAGTTACCACGAATTCTTTAATTGATAAGTAAATGATCGTACAAAAGTACACAATCAAGAGATCAACAACAACCGGTTGTTATTGCGCTTGAAAAATTGAAAGAAAAAAAAAAACGACCATACAGTATCAGTCAATTCATTTAACAGAGAACAACAAGCCAGCGGCCGTTTAAACATAAATTAAGACAAATCTCATATCAAGACACCAAGACAACAATGAAGGCGATAGCAACCGCACTTGTTTTAATTATCTGCCTTAATCTTGTGGTACTGAGTTCATTAACAAAATCTCTTTTCTTATTAATTTTAATTTATTTAAAATATCTTGCTTAAAATACCAATACGTTTTTCTTGCAGCTGCTGGTCTCGAGCCAAAGTAAAACTTCTGACGAATTCCCCGAAAAATCAGAGAAATGTTTTCAAAGAGAGCGTTTACCCCAAAGCTACAAGACTCGTTTCCAAACATTCCAATATCCCAACGAGGATATCGTACACAAATACATCCACTGCGTTTCCACCGAGTTGGGAATTTGGGATGACACTAATGGCTTTGATGTGGAGAAAATCTCTCAACAGTATCGTAATAGAGCCAACGAAGAAGTTTTCATACCCATCATATCAAAATGCAATCAGGATAATGAGAATCGTAATAAACAACTCTGGTGCTATCGCTCATTTTTGTGTATTTTAAATACCCAAGTGGGTGAATTCTTTAAGGACGATGTACGACGCAAACAACAAGCCAAAAATTTGCCCAACGGTCATCGCTGAAGCAGGTGGGAAAACTGCAGTGACAAATTGATAAGGTGTTGCAAAGCTGTAATATGCTGTAAATATATTCAGTTTATATTGAAAGGATAAACAAATCATTTAAAATATATTGTTTTTCATACATAGAATTTATTCGTTTGGTATATTAATCAAAGGAAATTAAATTGTAAATATTTTTCTTTTCGTGAAGGTTCGCTTTTTTTCATTGATATATGCCAAACCTAAAATATTATTTAAAGAAGTCGTTTGATTGCGGTTACTTTGTGACTTTATTTATATTCGGCCTACAGATTAATAAACTCTTGGGGCTGAGACAACACTTATTATTATGTGATTGGTATTCAGTGTGCTTTACCCAAACAAAACTGTAATTAAATAGTTTTCATAGCAACAAAATTATGGAACAAAAAATCCAAGTCAGTAAAAATTTTAAGTTTTCATCAGCCGAGTGTCTTCAACAAACTTTTTTGAAATAAGTTGACAATATATAATTCACCCGTTTATTCCGCACTCAATTGGAAAGCAAATCAGTAACAATAATAATACATTAATTCAATAATACAGTCGAATTTTAAGTTGTATGAATCACAATTGGTTTTAGTCTGAATTTATTTCCTCAGAATTAAGAAAAAAAAATTTTTTTGGTGAAATTATTGTGCTATACATTATTGCTGAAGAAGCCAAGAATAATAAAGTTGAAGGCTTGGTGGCAGGGGAAACATATTACGGCTGTTGGACGTCCACCATAACGATCATCAGTATTCGAACCCAGGTCATAACGCAGGTTGATTGTAGGGATATGTTTGCCCATGTGTTGCAACATAAGCTTAAACTGGTAAAGGCTTGTTGTGCGCTTCAGGTTCTCAACCATCATAAACAGTTTGACTCACTGGTCCATGGGAATTCCGTGGCATTCACAAAAGTTACTTAATTTCCTCCAGCATATGCCTCGTAATTGGGTTATGTCTGGTAAAGTGTCTATTCCAAGATATTGTGTACTGGCATAAATAATGCTTTAATGTCATATTCTTCTCTTCACATGCTCTACATTCATCTCATCCCAGAGAATTGACGGGGGGGGTTAGCCCAGATCATAACTAAATCACATAATGGATTTGATCACAGCGCTGCTTACTTTACTCCAGCATATGCCCCCATAGTTGGACTACGGTAAAGTGTCTACTCCAAGATATCGCAGCCGTATTTGTGAGAAGGCAGGGGCTCTGGCAGAATTTGTACTTTAATGTATCGGTATCCTTTCCATGTACTCTGCATTCCTCCCGTCACGCGTTTATGTATTCGCTATTTTATGTTCTGTGCAAAAAATTTCCCCTGGCAGCACTGTTTTACCAACATTCTCATATTTCTACTTCAACAACGAATTATTAATAAACTGAAAGCCTCCCGCAGACTTCAGTTGACTTCAGTATTGGAAGGTCCAAACCTATAAAACCTTCTCCAAACCTGTAAAACTCATTTCTTTCAAGGCCTGGCTCCCTACACAGTACAACACTTTTCAGGTGATTGATTCGGGACTCAATTCTGATAATTGTTTATGAAAGTAGCCTCAAAAAGAAGAACTTCTGCATCATTCGCTTGGTCTTGGTACCTCAAATAATAATTTAAAAATTAATTTGAAGTTAGTAAGTATCGTGTAGGGGAATTTGGCACGTTTTAGGCTCTTTTGTTTTTAGAGAAAATAAATGAGAATACTTAATTATAATTCTCAGTTTTGTTCTTGATGTTTTTCATACGGGTTTCCTTATTAAAATTATAACATTTCCCTCTTGAAAGAAAAACATCGAAATAAGTTATTAAGTGGGGTCCAATTGCATTATGCCCTGTTCTTTCCATATAGTGATTATAACAATAAATTCAGAGAACTGCATAGAAAACCCACTGCATAAATGCACAACTTGTTTCTGCTGTATTTTCTAAAATATTTTTTGTGTACTAAATTTGAAAACGGAAATATTTAGAGAAAAATACTACAAAACGACCTGCACTTGTAGATTTGTCCAAATTTTGGCATATAGTTTGTAATTTGACAAATATTCCATACCAGAGAACTGCATAGAAAAGCCACTGCATAGATGCACAACTTGTTTCTGCTGTATTTTCTAAAATATTTTTTGTGTACTAAATTTGAAAACGGAAATATTTAGAGAAGAAGACTACAAAACGACCTGCTTTTGCAGATTTGTCCAAATTTTAGCGTATAACTTGTAATTTGACAAATATTCCATACCAGAGAACTGCATAGAAAAGCCACTGCATAGATGCACAACTTGTTTCTGCTGTATTTTCTAAAATATTTTTTGTACACTAAATTTGAAAACGGAAATATTTAAAGAAGAAGACTACAAAACGACCTGCTTTTGCAGATTTGTCCAAATTTTAGCGCATAACTTGTAATTTGACAAATATTCCATACCAGAGAAATAAGTTCAATAAATATTCTAATAGTACATTTACACTAGTCATTTCTAAACTAGTTTATGATCATAAGCTAGTTTCATAAACTATACCACTTACACTAGCACTTTAGACAGTTTACTTGATTTTGTTTGACAATTTACAGTAAATACAATATAAAAAATAAAATAGTAATATGGAAGCTTTTGCAGAAAAAAGTATTTATGTATTTTTCATACTAATTGAATAAAACTCAACATAAAATTAATTATTTAGCGTGGAAAATAAGGAAGCACCTCTTGTTTTCATCATCCATGCCTAAATTTTATGTATTTTAGTAACATAAAGAATTGTGGAAGTTTTTAAATTATTTCACCGGTATTCATAAAAAATAAAACATTGTTGAAACACATTTTAGAATAAATTTTTCATTTAAAATTTGTTCTAAAACGTACTTCAGCAACGTTTTATTTTTTATGAATACCGGTGTTTAATTTTAAAATATTTTTTTCCGTTTTATTTTAATTTTTATCGTTTTCTCTTTCTATGTCAAATTCGCCTTGACAGACGAAAGCATAAAAAATAGAGTCGCATTTGCAAAAACTGGTTGTTATCAACCAACTTATCTCAAAAACTAGTTAAAAACTTGTTTGTGATTTATATGGATAAACAAGGTTCTCAAACTAGTTTATCGCGATAAACAACTTATAACCTGTTTAAGACGTAGATGTAAATGCACTGTAAGACAAATAAAAACTGGCAACAACATTTGGAAACAACCAAAAGACAACTGCCGTAATAAAAGATCTAGCAACCGTCAGCTGGCAACCGAAACTATTTCGAATTCGATCGAAACTATTTAACTGCAAGTTATTTTTATTAAAGTGTTTTAGAACTGATTTTAGCCACATAAAAGTAGAAGGAATAATACTCTCCCACATTTTCGATCAATCAAAATTCGTGTATTCTGCATCTGCCAAAATGGTGTTTTTTCTTTTCTTTCAGACAGAAGAACTAACAAACCGTTCAATTGTCTTGCTGTAACAAACACCACGTATACACATAGAAACAAACTGAAACATCAAGAAAGCCTCCAAAAAAAATAAAAAAAGGGAGAAAATATTAGACATTAATATAAGCAAAGTCATAAAATTAAATGCAAACATTAGTTCTGGCAGTGGGCTCACAAATGGCTCATATAAGGCACATAATAATTTGCCGCCATTATTTATTTACTTAATACGTTTTTTTCTCTCCATTTCTTCCGGTATATAAAACCTGCCTAACGTTGAAGGCATGTACCCGTATGGGTTTATTACCAAACGTACACAAGCACACATACATACATATGTATGTATATGATATGCACATACACTGTGTACTACAGGTTAAGTTGCCAACTTCCGGTTTAAATATTAAATCTAGAGATTTTTGCTGTTTTCATTTTCACTTTCAGCCAAAAGTTTCAACTATCGTTAATAAACTGAGCGCAGTGTGGCCAAATGAATGTACACATTTGCATATGTGTGTGTGTGTCTGGTGTACACTGTGTAGTACCGTTTTCCTTTTAAATATTTTTTGTATATAAAAAGAAATATACGATTTTCTTGTAATTTCCTTGCAATTTCTTCGGGCTTTAATTTTCTTCTATTTTCCCCCTCTCTCACCACCATTTTTTTTTTTTTTTTTTGATTGTTAAAAATATGAAACAGACAATGAAGCTGATGATGACGATGAGGTCGATGCCGACAATCAAGAAAATGAGTAACAGAATAATTTCACCGCTACATGTGCTTATGTTTATACGAGCGTTAAGGACTCTGCAAGTAGTGGCGGCAGTGGTGAGTGACAAATAAATTTACATATGCTTCGTTGGCAGGAAAATGTCGAAAAAAAAGAAAATAAAATTTGTTATCATAAAAATTTTATACAACCGTTTTTTTTCACTCTCTCTCTCTCTCTCTCTGTATTCTTAATAAAGAAAATATAAAATGTTTTAAATTAGTGCTGCGTTTGGCAAAAGGTTGAAGTTTTTATGAGGCAGTAACTTAAAGGCCCGACACGTTGAGAGCAACCAAAATGTTTAGAACGTAGACAAGACGTGAAGCGTGGTCTAGTGTGTTAAATTGCTCGCTAATTTTTTGCTTTTACTTCGTTTTCACCATTATTTTATTTTGGCGTTCATAATATATGCCTTGCATATCAAATGACTTTTAATGAGGCTGATAATAATAATGTGCTGCTTACAAATTACCTTTTGAGAAATGATTGTTACATAAAAAAACCAAATGAACATTTTAAAAACCTAATTTATAATTTAGCAACACAAAACACTCACATATGTACATATGTATGAGCGAAACGTAATTGTCACTTACCAAGCAGGCAGAGGGGAGCGATAGCAGAGATATTACTAAGATACGGTCATAAAACAATATGGCTTATAACTTTTTTGGGTTTGACAGTTTTTAACACTGCCTTTAACTCAAAAGGAACACTGTTTCTTCTGCAAATGATATGGGCCGATGCTGCTACGAATTAAATCCGGCTGACCCACAATACTCATACCAATGCTGAATGAAAATACTGCTGAAATTCAGTAAATTATGACATTAAATGGCTGACATGACTTTGCACCGATTTTAGGGTGTTGAATTATAAGGAAATATGGAGATGAGAGACAAGACAATAAAAACCAAAAAATGTTTAGATTTAGTGGCATGCAAAGCATAACAATATGTTGATCGAAATTGTTTTTTCCCTTCAAGCGTAGACTCATTATTAAATTAGCAAACGATGAAAAAACTGTTGTTTACTGTCTGGCAACGTCATCGGACCGTACTTCTTTCACACTGAAGCAGTAAGCGAGAATGGTGTTCGGTATAGCACGACTCTCAGGAGGATATATTATGTTATGTTAAGAGGGCCGCCGTTCCTGAGACCAACTCACTTGGGTCCTAGAAAAGGGCCCGTTGTGTTACTCAGGAGGATATGGACCTAGAAGATATATAGCTAAGAAAATGGGGTTAACTGCCGCACAGCTATTGAAGCAGTGGCTCTTTTGCCTGATAAATTCAATTGCAGTGTTATTACATGTCTTGTTGAAGTTAATTGGCCACCACGATCATGCCATTTGACAGCCTTTAACTTCTTACGAGATGTGTATAACACTAAAGTAAATTTCGTTCATAAATTTAATGATTTTCGACAAGATTTCAATTAAGAAAAAACACATTATTTTTCAACCAACCTTAAGGTTCATTGAGTCAATGAATGCTAATTCATTAAATGTATATTATTGATCGCTTCATTGAATATATGAATTTTGGTCATTAAGCTAGTGAAATATTTCATTATTTTAATTTCAAAAATCATTAACTAAATGAAATAATTCATTAAATATATTAATTTGTTCAGTTGATCTAATGAAAACAGAATATAATTTTTATTAAGGTTATGGACAATCTTAATAGATTGGATTCCAAACAAAAAAAAAAAAAAACTGAGACTTCAAAACCTTTGCGAAACATTAAAATATGTTATCATATAGTCAAATTTCTTTACAAATCAAATGAGAACTGTAAACCCAACAAACTAATACATTGACTTAATGAAATTGCTCATTGATTTGAGGAATTTTTTTTTTATTTTTCAATGAAATCATGAAAAATAATAAACAGTTTTCAATGAAATTTATTCACTAGATCTATGAAAATTCATTGCCGTAATGAACATTTTCATTGGATTAATGAAAAAATATTAATGAAATAAATTCATTAGAACTATGAACGAAAATTCTTTCAGTGGACGAGTAAGATATTTTGCTGATGCTACGCAACTCATCAGTTGACTCGAAAAATTTTTAAGCGAATATTTTAAATTTAACTACTTCTTTCATAGTTCGCATGAACAAAATCAGAATGAGAAATATTTAAGCAAATCTTTAAACAGAAAACACTTTTTCGAATTGCAACTCTTTTATTCTGCTTCGCAACTTTCTATACAATGAGTTATCATTGGCTACTACGACTTTCTGAAAGTGTCTAAAATTAAAAGTTTTTTCTCTGTAATTTTTTCTCTCCGGTATTTTTTTTTTGGAAACCAGCGACTTAGTGAACTTTTTTCTCTCATGCAAAAAAGTTACGGAAAAATGGTGTTTGTGTTTAGAAATCGAGCCCCTCTGTAATTTTTTTCTCTCCGGTATTTTTTTTTGGAAACCAGCGACTTAGTGAACTTTTTTCTCTCATGCAAAAAAGTTACGGAAAAATGATATGTTTGTTTTCAAATCGAGCCCCTCTGTAATTTTTTCTGTCCGGTATTTTTTTTTTTTTGGAAACAAGCGACTTAGTGAACTTTTTTCTCTCATGCAAAAAAGTTACGGAAAAATGATATGTTTGTGTTTAGAAATGGAGCCCCTCTAATATATGCACTCTTTTTTTTAACTTTTTTCAAAAAAAAAAAAAATCTTCAATCAATGTCAAGCTTTTCTGACGCTAGCAACCTAATGATATTTTATTGCTGCTGTTTAACAGTAGCAAAACACCAAAAACCTTGAATAACTTTTTAAATATTTATTCTATTATTTTTATGTGAATAACCAGAACTGATGAAATGATCAAGCTAATTTTTAATTAACAAAACAATATAGTCTTATTGCTGCACATTCTTCTTATTTCTCTTTTTCTGGTGCGCTAGATTTCGCTTTTAATATCAGGAGCTAGTAATAACAATATAGATTTCGAAATCGCCCCCGAAAAGTATGCTAACACTTATTAGTTCCGCCTAAATGCATGTGGATTACAAGCCTAGAAGTTTTGCATGGAAACGCCTTCAAAATTTAGTAAAGAAAATTTAGAAAAATTAAATATAGAGGTCAAAAACTCTAACTCTACTCCCTGGTATTCATTCATGACTGTAAAATGTTGGTATTCTTAAATTGTAATTCGTCACGCTCTCATGGTAGATAAAATCTATGGAAAGCTTAAAGTGATTAAAGTGAAATCGAAACGTGAGGTTCTTTATTTCATAGAACAAAATACTCCTTTCCCTAATTTCTGGAAGCTAAAAATAAATTTAAACATTCATTTTGCTGTTCTTTGCCGCTATGAAAAAAAAAAATGAATTAATCCATTCATAATTTAGTTCGTGGAAGGGATTTGCTTACAATTTAAATAATATAAGCACCAGTCAGCTTCGCTTCCAGCTAAGGTTATTAAAAATCCATTTGTGTATTTCCTAACACAGTGAAAAGTTTCTCTGCAACCCAGTTACTTTGGCGTCAGCTTTCCAACAACTTTGAACTTGTTACAAAACAATCTCCGCCTAAATGTATGCTTAGTTATAATTTTAATTAAATACCAAATGTTTATTGTTATTTGGTTTTGCTTAAATTAATTCCGAAAACTTATAAACATTCTGCTTGTTAAAACTTTCTTGTGGAAATCGTATTAAAAGTAAAATCTTTCTTGTATGCTGGAGAAAAACAACAACTATGGCAACTTTTAAACTGTCTCTTTGTTCGCATAAACAGCCAGACTAAACAAATTGTAAAACAGTTGCAAGTTATTTGTGGCATCTAAACGCGCCAACTTGTAAAAAGACAAAACACAAAATTGTGTAGCGAGAAAAAGTACGCACATACATAATTCGAATACTAAGAAATAATTACTTTTGGCAGAAAGTGACAAGAGTGCCATGCCAAGCAAAGTGAACAAAATATTTTTGTACACGAAAATCGTGTACAAAATTTGGGGAAAAGAAACCAGAAGAATTTCGAACGTTTCATATTTGTTGTGTCATTTGATGAGGAGGAAAATAAACCAGATAACACGAAGTACAAAATTTGGACGTCTGCGAGGCATTAAAGATTAATAATTATTATAATTAAAATAATAAAAAATTAAATGCAATCAGAGTTGTAAGTGGTGTAAGTATTTATGGTGCACAGGATATTAGAATGAAGGTTTGTTTTATTTTTAAAGAAAAAAAAAAAAAAAAGATCAGGGATTTTTATGGCTGCGTGGCACCCCATTTCCTAATGCTTTAAAAAACCAATAAAATTTTACCACCATGAGACATTTTAAAGTTAATACAATTTCTTTTAACTGCAAAATATGACTGCATTAGTATGTATCAGAGATCGACAACGTATACGAGTATATATAATTTTTGTTCGCAGTAAGGACGGGCTCAAATTGTTTAAGCACTCAATTTTAATCCAGTGCTTATTGGAATAAATAAAGCAAATAGCATATAAAGTTATGGTATAGCTGTTGAGATGACAGTAGTGACAACTGGGCAGTAGAAGTATTGTACACTTTACGCGGAGCAATACCTCGTTTCATATTGTGATGTATTTTACTTGAGTTTTAGTTCAGTTTGGAAATGAATGCTATGACTGATATTAATAAAATTAAAGGATAGACATAAAGCAACTTTATGACCTTAGCTGGGGTACAGCTAAAGTTTATTTTCATAGGCTAGAGTACATTTAGCTGCTTCGTGCTGCCAGCTTTTGCATTAGTATCCCTTATAGATATTTTTTGTTAGTATTTAATTATATCTTGCACAGCCAAGCACATTTTTGTCTTCGTATGACT
This sequence comes from Sturmia bella, assembly GCA_963662145.1. Taxonomy (NCBI): domain Eukaryota; kingdom Metazoa; phylum Arthropoda; class Insecta; order Diptera; family Tachinidae; genus Sturmia; species Sturmia bella. The sequence continues at coordinate 48,362,421 of OY759172.1, read as the reverse complement.
ACAGTCAATATTTGTTATTTCGAAACTTTTCTGCCAAGAAGTTATATAGCAGCAATCAGAATATTGCATTTTATATCACAAAGGCATGATAATTATGTTGAGCTACGAAGAAATGATAATTATTTTTTTTTATTATTATCTTAACGAATAATCAAAAGTTCTTACTGCCTCAAAAGGTCGATATGGTTGGTGGACCAAGTCCATGCTTTAAACATAAGCCACCTGGCTGCTCCCTTTGTAGGCTCCCAAAAGGAAACCTAATGTCAATGTCCTTAAAGTATATGCCCTTCTTCTAACCGTGCATCCTTTTATACATGTTCAAACATTTATTGTCGATTAAAGAATTGCATCGTTTTGTGAGCAAATGTTTGGAGGCGGTGTAATCTCTCAATACTGACATCTCTTTCATGGTCTCGATTAAGTTTGTATGGCCCTTAAATGGTCTTCAAACCGCTGTAGCTACAGCATTTAGTCAAACGATAGTGCCCATTGTGAATTATCGTGCTATAAGATCAACTGGCAGCCATTTTAAAAAAGAAAATTATGCATTAATTGGTGTTAGTCTCATAGCGCCTGTAGTTAATAACGCTTTGGTGCAAGCGATCTTTTTTATCTAGCCTATAATTACCACCATACCACTAGTCTACAGGATAGCATAAGCTTGTTAACCACACAGAGAAAAAAGCACCTAATAAAGTAGAACAAAATCAATAAGATATCTCTATGGTTTTTTTCAAGAAGGATTCCTTATTATTTTAAATGGGAAAACCTTATTGAAAAAAGAACAATTAATGAAATTAAAAAGATGATTTACGTGTGTTTATATAGGAAACTAATAAAACCAATAGGGAAAAATTAATAGGATAACCTAATAAAATCAATAAGAAATCCTTATTATATACAATTTACAAGAAAACCTAATAGAATCAATAAGTTCTTCTCTATAGAAATTTTTTTTTGTTGGTAACATGCAAATCGGAAACTGAGTAAAAACAAACGTGAGTAACAAGTTTTCTTCTTGGTTTTATGTGTTTTTCTTGTTGAGACAATTAATAAGATTAGCAACATGGAAATAATAAGAAATACCCATAGAAAAATCTTCTTTTCTCTCTGCTGGGATACCCCTCAGCCTAAAAACGTTTCAAAGAGAAAATCTTATTGAATCTATTAGGAAGTTTTCGCTCTGTGCACTTCGAGCCTATAACTAACTAATTCGATATGACTTCCGCAGTACTAGTTTGGGTATCCGTCTAAATTTGATGTCCAAAATGATGCCAAAATATTGCACCTTATCGGATAGAATAAATACAGTGAGTTCCAATTTTGGAGGTACGGAGACATGGGCAAATATAAAGTTTTCGCTTGCATTCATATGTACATACATATCACCAACACCCGTACTTTCGAAATGACTGCAGTCAGTGATTTTATAGCGGTCTGTTATAATCCGGATAACTCTACCACATACCCATTAAAACATAAGCCAATTGGCTACTCTCTTTATAGCAGATATTTTTTGCTTTACATCCCACTGGCCTGGTACTGGTATCTTAAAATCAACATATTTTTCCCAACCCGGATCGTATTCATTCTCCACTTGAAAATGTAATCTTTTAATGACAAAAAAAAAGTTTGGTGGTGCTGCAATCTATTATTATTGTCATCGCTGTCGTGGTCTGTATTAAATTTGTATGGCTCCGTGATCTTTAGATTTCTGTACCTATTGCATTTAGTCTAACGGCAGTGTTTACTGCCAATTATCTTGCTATAAAACCAACTGAAATCCAGTACAAAAAAGCAATTGTATCTTAACTGGTGTTATTTTCATATCGCCTGTAGTTAATAATGGTGCGAGTGATCTTTTTTATCAGAAGTCTAATATTGCCACCATACCACTAGTCCACAGTATAGCATACGTTTGATAAGCATTTCGTACAACCATACCACTCCCCTAGGATTGATACCCCAAGGCGGGCCTGTAGCTATCTTAACCGATTTGGCATCTGCAGCACTAGCCTGGATATTCGTCTAATAGCCAAAATATTTCACTTTGTGCTGGAGAATAAGTGCCGTGCGTTCCAATTTTGGAGACCTGGAGCCTGCAACTTTACTAATAATAATGGCTAGTGGCCACACTTCTCGCCAACACTCGTGCTTTAATTACACTGTACAACACACGATTTCGGGACTCAATTCTGATAATTGTTTATGAAAGTAGCCCCAAAGAGAAGAAGTTCTGCATCATTCGTTTGGTCTTGGTACCTCAAATAATAACTTAAAAATTAATTTGAAGTTAGTATATGTATCGTGTAGGGGAGTTCGTCACGTGTTAGGCTCTTTTGTTTGTCATAACTCGAGAACCACTAGTCCGAATAAGCTGAAATAAATTTTAGAAAATTAAGAACTACAATTCCTTTCGTCTGTTCATACAACGTTTCGCCACATAAGTAAAAGTTTTGCAGTTATAAATAAATGTATGAAGAAAAAAAAATAGTTTTTGCCTAAAAAATTGGATTTTTTAAATTTTTAATTTATAAAAAATCCAAAACGATAAAAAAGTGTCAAGTCCTATTACTTTAACGTAAATTCGCATAACCATTGAACAAAATGAGACATAAATCATAAAAATCGATGGACGCGTTTCGCTTTTATTCACAATTAAGTAAAAGTATGAATTTGGAAAAAATATTGAAGACTTTTTTTTATTGATGCTTTATTTTGCATGCAAATAAACATTCCGTTTCATGTTAAAGTTATTCTTACACAGAAAATATGAGATTTTTATATGTTATCTATGCATGGAAACAAAAGTGAGAACATTTTCAATTATTGCCACTATCCACCCTAGTTGAACTTGACGCTTATGGTTCTGATGTTTTCATTTTCTTCGTAGGTTGTACATATTCATGTTCTGAGTCTGCATCGTCATCATCCGAGATAGACCTAATATTTAACGGCATGTTTTGTGTTCAGTGTGTCCATATTGTTCTCATATTGTTAATTTTAATCTTCATTTCTCTGTTTACAAATATTCTGCAGTGTCCAATGACTATTATAAAACTTAGTTTTTATTATTCGAATTCTTTTACAATTATTTAGTATTATTATTTAGCGGGCTTAAAATGCGAAAGGTAAGCAGTTCAAGGAGGGGTGCTGATGACAAGCGAAGTGGCTTCGAAACAGCTAGTTGTAGGGGTTTGATGTTTTTTTCTATCACAAGAATATCATGGAATGAACTTCAGCCCCATAAATGTTGTACAAAATATTAATAAAAATAATTTCAACTAATTTTGGCACTGCAGAAAAAATGAAGTCTCGATAGAAACTAACTAACGACAAAAACTAACTAGCTAACTAACTAATTTTTGTAGTTTCAGAATCTTTTTTTTATGTAAATGTATTAACAATTTTATTCAATGTTTCGCTAACAGTTTGTTAGCATGTTAAGGATAATATTTTAAATAATATTTCAAATAATAAAAGATCTGAAGTTGCAAAATCAGTTTTTTATAAATTAATAACATCAAATAGAAATTATATATACATACATATATACAATTTTTTAGGAATAACAAGTAAGAGTGCTATATTCGGCTGGGCCGAATTTTAAATACCCTTCACAATGATATATGTACCATTGTGATTGATTTTTGGTGCCAAAAGTTGTTTTAGTTGGCTCATAAAGCCGATTTCTTGAAAAATCGGTAGACGCTGTATCTCTGGTATATATGGGCCTATTTCAAAAATTCTTCGATTTCTGGGATCTAATGGGCATTAAAATTGATACGGTTAACTTTTGAGGAAAAAAAATTTTTTCAAAAATTTTACCAAAAATGCCCCTCAAAAATCGGTATATATATCGGCTATCTGTGTATTGGTCCTGCTGAGTTTCTATAACAGACCCACTACCGGGATTTAATACCTTTCTGGCGAAAGAATGAGGTTTCTATCTCAAACCGTTTTCTCAGAAGCGGTATTTCAACGACTACATCGACAGACATCGCTTAATCGTAATCTCTATTGGTTCTGATTTATAATATATATATACTCTATGGGGTCTTAGATGGTTATTTCAATGCGTTACACATGGAATCACAACCTTATATATAAAATTAAAAATTTTTGTGAAGGTTATAAAAAGAGTGCAAGAATACTCCCGTCACCATTTTAATTTCCCCACTGAATTTTCTTCGTCGTATCTATTTAATATTAGATTTTCTTCGGCAATGGCAACGCTGGCAAATAACTTTACTGTAAGCAGCAATTTCTGGTTAATGATTCACACTTTTGAGAAGAAAATCTAACACTCAAGTACCACAGTTCAAAACTTAAACACAACCGTTCCGAAACAGAGTTAATCTGTTTAACATGTTCTGAGGATGTCGTGTGCGTGCGGGTGTGTGTAAACGCATACACTAAATGTGTAATGAGGATTGTGTTGATGCTGTTGTTGTTGTTGCTGTGTATGTAGTAGTTAATGTTAAAGATAATGATGAACAAGCTGAAAATGATAATCAGGGTGTTGTTGAGAGATTATGTTCCCTGTACGTTGTACTTACTCGTACATTTAATGCAAATAAAATGCGGCCACATTTTTCTTGCCTTTTTGTTTTTGTTTTTTTGTTTCCTGCAGTTGTTGGTTTCACTGCTGCTAAAACAGGGGAAAGTATGAAACTTTTCTGTTGACTTAATTAAAAAGTTTTGTTGTTAAGGAAGATTCAAATGAACAAACATTTTTCTTTCTACTACTTGTGCTCGCTCGGTTCAGTTTATTTTAATTTTTGTCTGTCTTTTTTTTTGCTATTTTTTTTTTCTAAATAACACATTTTAGTTAAAATAACAAATGAAAATATCAACAGCAACCCTGAGAAAAAAAAATAGAACAAAAAAAGTTTTAAGTGGATTTTAATGAATTTGTTAAAATTGAAAACTTTTTTTTTCTCCAAGAAAAGAAAAAAAAACTCTCTGCAGTAAACTTTTTCTGATTTTGCTTCTAATTTGCATTCAAAATTGGTACAAAGTGAGCGGTTAAATGTGTTTGAAAGTTAAATTGGACAACCAATGCTGTAAAATGAATGCGTGTTTATTCATTCGGTCACCTGCCGAAAACCTTAAATTGATAATAAAATGCATAAATGAATCATGAAAATGAATTAATAAGAAAAAGATTAAGTGGGCGGGGTGAAACAGGTTAAGAAAATAATTGTTATCTAGTTGCAGCATTTGGGGATTTTTCGGATATTTTAATGTAAACCTGAGCAAAGAAATTTATCAAGAAGTTGCAAGTGACTACGATGTTTTACTTAAATCTTTGAAATATGTTTAGAAAAATTATACAAAATTAATTATTATTTAAAACATAAATAGAATTTCACTAGTGCTCACAAACCGAAGTTAAGGTGTTTAATTGTCGCGGTCGCGTCAAATCGTAGCAATTACAGCTGTCAAAAACAGAGTGATAGTTTTGTCAATTTTTTGGAATAACCATCGTTTTTTTATCTGCATGAATTGTTATGTTATGTTACGCGGGCTGCCAGGTCATGAGACCGGCTCACTTGGGTCCTAGAAAACATCCCGTTATGTTACCCGAATAGGCTGTAGGGAGATATCCCTACACATGCCGCGCCGGTTCCGCCTTGAACCAACCCCATGAACGGATGAAGGAGTCCACCTTATCCAATCCACATTCCGGCACTTCGGGTAATCCATTTAGTGTCGGTCTGCCTAAATAAATTGCTCTCTTGTTAGAGAGAACCGGGCATCGACAGAGAAAGTGTTCGACACTCTCCTCCTCTTCCTCATCTCTGCAACCTCTGCATGAATTGCTTTCAGTTTTTCTGCGATTTTATCGGTATTTTGTTCCATTTTACTTCCCCAGATTTGAGAAAAAAAATTTTGTAATAAAATTGTTAAGTATTTATTAACTGATTTCGGAGAGTTTAGGCGCTGAATGTAGTGGTGGATGTAAATGAGCTATTGCATATATCCCAGCCAATATATCTTGAACTTTACTTTCGTTGCAGTTTCTTTTTTAATTTTAATCACTACAGTTTTTTTTTTCAACAAAATAAGGTTTCTCAATTCTGAAAAATTAAAACCGAACTCTAGCCCAATAACATAATTAGTAGTTGGTAGTACATTAGTCTAAGGATGAAATTTAAATTTATCATGTTCAGTTCTGGGACACAGTGAAGCCCGCTAAAGTCACAAAATTTTCGAGTAAAAACAGTTCAACTTAAAAAAGAGGTCTCCTTGTTAAGGAAAATTGCCAAAATATTTAGTTTTTTATATACTATTCTGAAATTTTGCGATTTTTTTCAATGCTGTATGTACGCAAAGTTTAAACATTTTTATCAAATATTTTTCCTCAATAAAATGTTTGCTCAATCCAAAATTTTTAGAATTTTTTTTATCGAGATTCGAAACTGTTAGAAAAGCGAATATATAAAAATATCAAAATGGTTTCTATTTATCATCCAGTTTAAGTGGTCTCTAAAATATTTCAGGAGAATTTGTGAGGTATAAATTTTGTTACGATTTGTGACGATGGAAGGGGCTAAAAACGTTACGTAACAAAAAAAATATTATTTATTGGAAAACAAGAGCGGTACGTACTGCAACCCAGAGACAATATGAGCTGATGGCCATCATTTCTCTGGAAGAAGGCTGGGAAGATGTTGAATGGATTCATGATGAGAATATTGATAAAACAAATTGTGAAAAGATTGTAGACGATCTGCAATCTGGGGCACGAACTGCAAAAATTGCGTTACGTAATTTGTGAACAGCCCGTTATTTGGCTATACTTCTTTACCTACGGAGAAGACTGCGAAGGTCTTCATTGTGTATCGCCATAACCACAAGAGTCGGACTGACAGCACAGCCATGCCATCGCTGTAGGCCATATTGATAGTAGGCGACTATTATTGACTGTAAATTAATATTCATAAATATGTTTTGAGGACTATATTCTCCAGATTTTACTTTTTTAAAGTCTAAAATATGTTTTCGAAATGGCTTCTAATAGATTTTAAAAAGCTTAAAAATTACTGCAGCGCTTGTTTGCAACAAAACAAAAGGAAATTCAATACTATGTTGTATCGCATCTAGCAGTGTAGCAACAATATTTGCAATAGAATAACTTTAAGCAAAAAAAAAAAAAAAAATAATAATAATAATAATAATTTAATAACTAATAACTTTGTGTAATGAAAACACAACATTTTATGTACGAAACAAATGCCATCGTACATCCATCCATCCATCCATCTCATATTTATATGGCTGGGCAGGAAAAAATGTTAAAGTAGAAATTTTTGCTGATGCTACCGTCATAAAATAGATATTGTACTGCTGCTATTAATGCAATTGTGGTCTTTTGTGTTAAATTTTATTACGCTATTAAAATTGTATTTCTTTTTCTGTGTTGTGCTACTGACAGTGCCGTTTTGTTGTTGGTGTTGTTTGTGTTTTATTACTTTGATATTAAATTCAATTTTATGTTGTTGTTGCTGTTGCTGTTGGTGCTGTTAAGGTTCCTGTACTGAACAACTTACTGGCTGCAACAAAATTATTAACCACCTCACTTACATGCAAACTTGGCTCACACTCATACAGATGCACTTGTATTCCAATGCACTTATTTACTTAAAACAATACCAGAGAGTCTGTCATTAAAAGAAATTCAAATAAAACAGCCACAAGTGCATGTACTCGTAATAATAAAAAATGTACTCTTCAAAATGACAAACAAAAAAACATTTCAGAGCCTTCCACAAGCTTGCACTAAGTCGTGCAACAGCAGGCAGTTAGAAAAGTCACTTAAAATTAGTGAATAAGATAATCGTATTTCGTGCAATATTTTATTTTACTGGCAGTCAAGTATTTCATTTATCCCCTGTTATGCTTAGAGGCCATAAATGAGGGTAGATATTGCCAATCTGGCAACATTAACATCCAGTTCTTATTCTTAACTCTAAGCTTTGTAGAAAATCTCCAGCTACTTCCTTCCAGACGTCATACCAGGCAAGAATTTAATTTTAAAAATATACTTGGCGGTATTCCCAATCTAGCAACATTAACATCCAGTACTTCGCTAACGTTAAGAAAAACAGATATTTTCGACTTTAAGCTGCCTAGAAAATCTTAAGACGTCATTCCCGGCCAGATTTTTTACCCGCTATTTTGCCCTAACAGCCTGGTTACCCACAAAAATCTCAAATTTTATCTACTTTTTTAACAATTTAAAAATATGTAAGTAGAGCCAACAATTCAGTCAAAATAAACTGATGTTTTGCAAAATCGACAAATACCAAGAAAAATCCCAAAATCTTTAGCTAGGGAACATCTAGCTGTTTCGAGTTCGCCACTAGTCCCTCTCATCACCCCCTTCTCTTTCAGTTGTACAGCTTATGTGTCTGCAGCAACTCTCCAGCCACTTCGCCACCTGCATGGTTTATATATTTGCTGTATAAATTTAATTTTTGTCAAAGACACTTATTCAATACTTTCGATTTTGATTGCTTAGTAATCGAAAAAAAAAGATTTTTGGTTTTTCTTCAGTGGTTATTTGGTAGTACAATAATCTGTCAATTGTAATTGAATGTAAATAAGCGTTTATTAAAATCGTCACCAATTAACGCTTGTAGATTAACTATTAGCGATTTTTGCTTATTAATAAGTTTATATTTTAGCTTTAACTGATATTAGAGAAACCAGGGTAAGAAAATACAGAAGACCTCTAGCTGGGGAACAGCTATATGTTATGAAGCGGTGGCAACTATAAACAGATAGTTGTGCCCTAGCTAAAGGTCTTAAATGTATTCATAATCTTGAATGTAATTTCACACTATAAATGAAAAAAATCACTTTATGCAAAATTTTTTTTCATTAATTTTAACTCAATAGCTGCACTATATAATTTAAAATTGTTAATAATTTATAAAAATTGCAGTCATCAACATTTTTAAAGAGGACTGGAAAACAAGGTTGAATACCTGTTGGCTGGGGAACATACCATAGCTGTTTCGCGACCACCACGATGCTCATCAGCACTCAAATTTGCTTTGAATTCAGCACATAGCCATTATTTGTGCCAGTGTTGCCAGTTTAAGGGATTTTCCCCTAGACTTAGGGTTTTTTTTTTCTTTTAGGGGTGAATTTGGGGTGTTAAATTCTATCGGCAAAAATTTAGGGGGAACAATTTATTTTTGTGGTATTTTTAGGGGATTTCTGTGATTGGTTGAACGGTAAAATGGCAGGAGTTAGAAAATTTTTCAACTGATAAATTTGAAGACTTTAACGATTTTTAAAGTAAAATTAAATGAGATATTTTATGTTCATCTGGGAGCTTCAAGTACATAATTTTACAACTGGTAATTTTAAGCAATATTTTTTTTTTGTTGAGTTGAACGAATTTTTTTCCTACGGGTAATTTCTTTGAGTTGGGAAAAATATAAAATATCTAAGAACCTTTGATAAAATTGAAACTCTTTTTACGAAAATGTCAAAAGGACGTAAAGAGCTAAGAAGACTTAGAAACTCTTAATATTTTTGTAGAAACTTAAATTTTTCTAGATACGCAGATAACAATTTCCAGCTGCCTATAAATATGTACCTAGATCTCAAAATATGGGAATACAAATAAATCGAAAATTTATAATAAACATACATATGGCTGTAATCATAACATATGCACTGAAAAAATACATATAATCAGTTAATTTTTACTTCTTTGTAAGTGGAGAAAGTTTAACTATTTTATGCATTTTCCTTAATGTCAATGCATTAATATTCGTGATTCGCAAACTAAAGCAGAATGTTTACCAAAATTTTTTAGGGGGATTTTGTAGAAAAAAATTTTAATTTTAGGGGGTTTTAAATTTTTTTTTTGGGGGGGGGGAGAAATACATTGACCTGGGAACATTGATTTGTACACTGTTTTTAAGCAGCAGCGCATAACTATCCTATCACCTAAGCTCTTCATTGCTGACAGTCTATATTTAATCATATTGCTGAACTTTCCATTTTACCACTGAGTTTTCTGTTAGTTGCCTGATAAAATTATTAATTATTATTATTAATAAAAGTTTCAAAACAAAGTTGAATTTTTTTTTAGTTGAATTATTTATTGTAAAGCAAATATGTTAAATTGTGCTCTTCATGTTTAAGTAGGTTTTAAATGTAATTATAGTGTAGTTTTTTTTTCGAAAAATATTGGTAAGTTTTTAAAAACTTTTAATTTACTTGTCTATGCAATTTGTTTATAATTCAAAATTTAATAAATTTTTGCCGAAGCAAACATTTAGAAATATTGAAGGAGTGTCAAGATATTAAAAAATAAATAAAAACTCACGCTGGAAGAAAAGAGAAGCATTACATGACAATTAGTAAGGGTCAAAGAATTCGGTTAAACATTAATTAGATTTTCATACATTATTACGTTCAAATTTGAATAAGGTAAAATTCTTAACATGCAATAACAAAGAGCCACATATATTCAAGACAAACAAATTTAACTTATTAATAAAAAAATAAAAAAAATATTAAACAAATGAATTTAAAAAACTTCACCACTTTTAAGCTGGCGGCCACTTCAAATAACCGCAATGTTGTACCCCAACATTTTAATTTCATCACAACATACGTACAGCATACTTCCTGCTATTATTCATGTTACTCTCCGCCACAGTTTATTACGTGCTGCAAAGTAAAATTGCCAAAAACTCAGACAATATTATAAATAAAATATGAAATTATATGGCAGAAATTGCCAGCACACACACTGCTTCGACAAGTCTCTTTGTGCCTGTGTGTGTGTGTGTGTGTGTGTGTGTTTGCGTAAGCGATAAGAAACCTCAGCTTTGCATGCGAAAGCAGAATGCAACACGTTTATGGCTGTACTTCATCTTGTGCAGCACAGCAGCACTAACACAACAGCACTTGAAGAAAAAATGAAATATGTAGTAGTAATCGTTGTTTTTTTTTTTTTTTTGTTGCTGACGTTCTGTCGCAAACAACAAGCAAAATTATTTAACTACCAGATATATAAAAAGAGCTGCATGTAAGTATTTGCAACAGCAACATCAGCACCGCTATTAAAATTATGTTCATAAAAATGCAGCGCCCTGTCAGGAACAATATTTATTTCTCCAGTTTGCAATTTTCTTAACCTCCTTTTTGGTGCACGCACATATACTGTGCATGTACAGGGTGGCCCAAAAATTGATAAAGGGGTTTGAATTGCTTATAACTCTTTTATTATAATTTTTTTCTTCTTGCTTTTCAGTTCTTTGTAAAGATGACTTGGGGAAATTTAATGGGCGGATTGAACCCTCAGAGCAAGGTTGGAATCCAAAATTTTTTTTCCTACCAAATTTAATTTCAAAAACTACCAAATGACAGGTTTACCAACCAAAAAGTAAAATAAGCAAATGTAAAAAAAATAAATTTTATTAAAAAAAAAAACAAAACAAGTTTATACATAACAATGTTAATATGAATCTTTATAAAAATAAATAACAAGTCATTTGTAAAAGAAACAAAACAAAAAATTATAAGACCGAAAACTTGCCACTTGTTATTACTGTCGCCTCTATGATATGCATCATCAAAGCTGATGACTAAAAATCAAAAAGCAATCATAGATGAAAGCTGATTGTTAAAAATCATTCATGGATGAAAGCTGATTAGCGTGAAAAAAAATTAAAACTGAAATTGAAAAAACTAACAAATTCACGACACAACCTACCAACTCATTTCAAAATTACCAAAAACGGCAACTCTGCCTTAGAGTCTACAATTAACCATCTGGTTGAAAATTTTCGACAACAAGGGACAGTAAGGAACCTCCTGGTGCTGGCAGACGACAAACGGTGCACACGATCGGCATGATGGGCTGCCAATGCTTTTTTTTTGATCTGTGAGCCCCCTTTTTTTTGGTTTGTAATCTGATTTATGTGCTGATAGTCTTGTTCTAAAACTTTGTCATTGTAATTCTCACGTACACTTTATTTTTTATTTTTTTTAAACCAACACAAAACTGCGAAGCTTTTTGGCTTGTCTGCAGAAACACCCAAAGCCTTCGGCAGGAATCGAACCTGCGACCTCGGGGACTCTTAGTAGGACTCTCTACCAATTCATCCATAGAGGCGCTCTTACAGTTTGATTTAGTGTTTTATATTAGATATTTAAAATTTTTCTAATTTAGATTTTCTATTTGAGAAAAGCTCATTTAATGTTTTAGTCGTATTAAGAGCGATATTGACTTCATCTCTATCATTTCAGAAAGGCCATGTGACATCGATTTAATATTTTTGGCGGTTTTTCTAGAGGCAATACCTATACATGTTCGATTAGATTTTTTTCATTATATTGCATGTTGGCATATACATATGTAAAACTATGTTATTGTAAAACTTTTCTGATTTTTACTACATTTAATTTATGGTATTCCGTATCACTTATTTGAAGAACTCTTCGGGCAAAATTTTGTGCAGTATTCATCTTGACATGTTTAGGATGATTTGAGTGAAAATTGATGATGCATCCTGATGGTAGAGATTTTTTTATACCAATCCAGTGTTATTGTGTTTCCTTTTCGCTTTATAAAGGCTTCCAAAGATGGTAGACTATAATCTTTTTTGTTTTTTTTTTTTGTGAACTTAATTTATCAATTAAACTTTTAAGAGCTTCCATTGTTTCATCAATTTTATCTTTTTTTGATTCTGCATAATAAATCATCCATGAATTTACTTGATGGGCAAGAACTTGCAAAGGCTTCCGCAGAAGAAGCTAATACTGTTTCTTGATGGATTGAACTCGTGAGGGACCAAGGGTTGCACAATAGATTATCTATGGCCGCAGTGCAAAGGGTCATCCTGGAACATTCTAGTCATAATACAATACAATACAATACAATACAATACAATACAATACAATACAATACAATACAATACAATACAATACAATACAATACAATACAATACAATACAATACAATACAATACAATACAATACAATACAATACAATACAATACAATACAATACAATACAATACAATACAATACAATACAATACAATACAATACAATACAATACAATACAATACAATACAATACAATACAATACAATACAATACAATACAATACAATACAATACAATACAATACAATACAATACAATACAATACAATACAATACAATACAATACAATGCAATACAATACAATACAATACAATACAATACAATACAATACAATACAATACAATACAATACAATACAATACAATACAATACAATACAATACAATACAATACAATACAATACAATACAATACAATACAATACAATACAATACAATACAATACAATACAATACAATACAATACAATACAATACAATTGTATTGTATTATTACTAGGCTGGTCCAGGATGGCCCTTTGCACTGCTACCAAAGATGATCTATTGTGCAAAACACAATACAATACTTGTTAGGTCAACCAAAAAAAGATTAAAAATCTCATTTTGCACTTTCACAGTACCTGCTTAAAGGAGCTGTATATTATTCGCGTTTCATCTTTCTATTGGCTTTCCAGTTTTATCAAATAAATAAACATCTAACTAAAGAAAATATTTTGTTTCGCAATTTTTTCGTTTGTTTTGTAGCAATTTTTTATGATTTATTTCCAGCTTACTAAGAGCTGTTTAAAATATACCACATACTTTGCCAACATTGCTAAATCGTTAGTTCTTCTTACTTTCTTTGGCTTTTCTATTTTATATTGTAAATTTTGTAATTTTATTTGGTAAACGATTTATGCATTATTTGCATAATAGTTTGTAAAACAAATGTTGTAAGCGCGAAAGCAGAAAAAGTAACTAAAACAATAAATAAAATTCAAATTGCATGCACACACCAAGAAAAATACAATTGTTTATAAGAAATAACATGAACTTTTAAACTAAAATATGAGGAAGTGAGAAAAGACTCTTAAGCCAATTTTTAATCTTAAATTATGCAAAAAAGCAAACAAACCTGCGTCAGTATCAATTGATATCAATTAATGATAAAAGGCATGACTACGCATTTTTGGACATTTTTTTTTTTGCTTTAAGTCTTTTTGGAGAGCATGTCGTTTACTCTAAGATTTGCTGTATTTGTGTTCACTTTTTGCTGCTGCAAACAAAATGTCAGCTACAAAATATTGCATTTTGCCACAAGCACTAAATGTGCAGATTTTATTTCTGCCAGAGCATAATGATTAAATAATGTTAATTTTATTAAAATTGCTTTTGAAAATGAAATCTTATTTTAGAGCTGGCTCCAACTCCGTCACTCTACCACTTGGTGGCAGTCGTATACGTAATAATGAAATTTGCATATTTATCATACGTCGGGGTGGCATAGAAGTGCTACAATGTTGTTATGCACAAACTTATTAACAGGAAAAAAATTCGATTACGCTTAACAACATTTTCTTAGAAAAGCACATTTAAAATACTATTATATTGAATTTAGAGCTCGGTTTTGAGATTTTTGTAATCTTATGCAGGTGATCTTGCTGATGCCAGAGCATTTTTAAGTGTCGTCGCAATATTTGAAAAAAAAACAAAAGTTTAAGTAGATCTTTGCATCTGGTAGAAAATTTATGTTTAAACATATTCACCGGTATTCATAAAAATTAAAACATTGTTGAAATACATTTTACAACAAATTTTTCATATAAAATTTTTTCTAAAATGTATTTGAACAACGTTTTATTTTTTATGAATACCGATTATTATGTTTAAAAATATGGTATGTCAAAATATGGTATGAATTTGGCGAGTCTGCTAGAAACCTACCTCGTAATATTTCTCTATCTAAAACTGCCAGTGCACTACTTGCAATAGAAAGTTGGAGTCAAGAAGAATCTCCTGTCTGCGGTCGAGCGAATTGCTGTGTTTTTACCGAGGGACATATTTTCTTGTACAAGTTTGACGTGATTTTTATAATCCGTTGGATAAGTTTTGCATAATAAATAGGTCATGATGGTTTAATTTAACGGCTTATTTAAACATATGCCTCGAATTCGCTAAAGCTCCTGATAAGCTCGGAATACTTTTTATAAATAAGATTGTGTAAGCTTAAAGTTCTAATAGTAAAATCGTAATAGGTCTTGTAGTGGGCTTTTGTGTTTTCCAACTGTACAACTGATAACTGACTGGATTATGTCGAAGGTATACATTGGCTACTAAAAAGACAAAACAGCAGTAGTTACCTCTGATTTATTCTACTTTGAAAAATATATATGTTTAGGGTCTTATTCGTAATAAATATTTTAGGTTTATTAAACTCTTATTTGATAGATTTTCCATACAAATATGTCAAATAGGAGTCTTATAAGAATAAAATAATTTTTATGAATTAAGGATTTAATATTTAAGTTGTTATTTTTTTATTTTATCAATCCTTCGCAAGCAATAACTATTTTTAGCTTTGCATCCTCGTACTCGTGGTTTCATAATTTCAGTACAATGCAATGCAGATGTATGGATTACCTTCTTAATTATAGGCAAAAATTCTGCCACTTTATCCGAAGCCTAAACATATTAAAAGTGTTCACATAACTAACAAAATACTCATTCGAGGCAATGGTACTCAGAAAGTACTCAGAATGGTACTTGATCAAAAAATATTCATTTGTATAAATTTTCTTTAATCAAAAGTCACTAGAATAGAAAAAAATAGAAATTGACTCTTATCATACTGCCATATTTAAATTAAGTCTGGCCATCAATTTACTGTTGTGTTGCACAACTTTTTAATTATTTATTTATAAATATTCGGTTTCCTGATTTACAGGTTTTTAGAATAATAAAGGGTATTTTTTTTCGATGTATAGAACTTTAAGTTGTAATAAAACAACGATGGATTATTCGATTGACATAAATTTTTTTTTATCCGAAAGCTAAATTTGTGGCATTACATCTTAAATATGATTTATGACATATGAGCGTCACGACTGGCACGGAGGTAGTCTAATTTGTAAGTCCAATTTTTGATTACTTTTTCCCACATTTGTGGGCGTATATCTGCAATAACACGGCGATTGTTGTCTTCCAAATGGTCAAGCGTTTGTGGCTTATACGCATAGACCAATGACTTTACATAGCCTCGCAGAAAGAAGTCTAGCGGTGTTAAATCACAAGACCTTGGAGGCCAATTCACAGGTCCAAAACGTGAAATTGGGCGGTCACCAAATGTGTCTTTCAATAAATCGATTGTGGCACGAGCTGTGTGACCTGTTGTGCCGTCTGAGAATAAACCACTTGACAGCTGTTAAATGGGTCGTCATCTCGAACAGTAATGCTTACTTAAAGTTCTATACAACGAAAAAAACACCCTTTATTATACATTACAATATAAAAAAAAAATCATTTTCGGAGCGACTGAATTTAAATTTTTTGGGTTAATGTGTTCGAAAAAAATTTTGGAGAGAAAACTCCTTACTTCTCTATGGGCCTACTGCACTATGATTTTCTTGGTATGAAATGATATTTCCCAGTTATAAAATAAAAAAATCTAGTAACGGGCGTTCTAACCATTTTGTTTTGCACAAACCCACTAGTTTTCCTTTTGAAATAATTTTAATAGTTCTTTTAACTGCATCCTGATAGCAACTGCCTCCATGGGGAATTAGTTCCTGACGCTAACTTTGCCCACATATTGCTACTTGTTCCCAATAGTTTTTAAAAAACTAAACAAATGTAGTCGCGTTTAATTGATTCAATAAAAAGTTTCTTAGATAAATGTTTTTTCAGAACTAAAGACTATTTTTAAGTTACCTTTGAACACTACTCGATGCCCTAAAAAAAAAAAACGATAAATAGGAAAAGTAACAATTAGTTTTTAACTTACTCTGCTTTTTTTGTTAATTTTTTTTTTCACTTTTTTCTGTTGCTGTGCGAAGAGTTTTTCAAACATTTTATAGACTGACGCGCTCTTGAAGTGGCACCAAAGGGCTTTTATTTATTTATTTCTTGTTTTTGTTGTTGTTTTTAAGTTCTAAAGATTACAACTTGTTCAAGAAACAATGTTGCCGCTTATGGGTAGTAACAAATCAAAAGTACATGAGTCATATTAAGTATTGGGAAGTAAAAGCAGTGATGATTTTTGTATACGTATTAGGAAATGAAATGAAATGAAAAAAAAATGAAATGAAAGTTCATTTTAAAAATGTCGTTAAAGCGAGGAGTTGTAATTATTATTGTTTTACAACCATGGTTATAGTTTTATTTATTACTGAAATAGAGTTGTCCAGACTTCTAGAAACATTAATTTGTAGGGCAGCATTCGAAAGTAATTTTTATTGGTAAACTTTTATTAATTTATTTAATACTTATCACCATAAATATACGACATTTGTATTCCTTATTCATATTTGCTGTAAAAATGTTTTAAATATTTTCTAATGTATAAAATAATTTTAAATTCACAATTATTATTCTGCTGCAATCCTGAAAATTTATATTTGCCGCGTTTACTATTTCTCAGTCAATATCAAAAAATTACTTTCAGGAAAATTTTGCTGAAAGCTGAGTTGAAAGTTAGAAAATTGTGAGTGCATTGGTAAAAAAGTTTGAGTGTATTGCAACTTTCAGGCACTTGCTTTCCCGTCTAAATACTACATAACTCCCCTGTAGGAAACCTACAGTCAAGTGGCTGCAAGTCGCTACATTTGTCGCTTATATTGGTGACTTTTTTTTAAACAAATTGTCAACACGGTGTCTCCAGTTTTTTGTTTTATGAAGAGTGTTGTGATTGTTGAAATTTGTAAGCCCACCAAAATCGTGAAATAAAAATCGTTTTTATTTGGAAAGAAAACATTGAGCTGACAACATTGTTAATGAGTAGACAAATTTTATGTCTTGATTTCTCAATTGAGTTTCTCTACTGACATTTCTTTCAGAGTAGCGACAATGTCTATAGAGAATCAATAGCACTATGGTCGTCATATAGTCGCATTAGAACCAGCTAGTCACTAGTTCCTTCGTCAGTAGTTGATTTGCAATGACAAACACATGTTGAATGTCAACAGAAAAAATTATTGTACGAGGTATAATATGTCACAAGTACTGGTGACCTTATCAATAGTAAATCACTAGAGTTTTTCTACTGACATTTCCTTCAGGGCCATTATACAGCGCCAACTATTATGCTAAGAGATCTCAATTCAAATCCCAGATGGGCCGAACATGAAAAACTATTTTTATAAATTTTTTTTGGGCTTAGCTGATGTTTGGTAACTAAAATTGATATGATAAATATTTGATTAAAAATCAGGTTCAATTCGTACAAAAACATTTATTTAAATTGCTTGTTGCAGCTTTTTATTATGACGGTGAATCAAATGCTACCAGAGGTAAACGGAAAACTTTACATAAAAAACTATAAAAAATTAATAAAAAAAAAATTACTAATTCAGGTCCAAAAATAGACCTTAACGATATTTTCTGTCTCTTTTGGCCGTCTAATCAACTTATCAGTAGCCTCGAAAAAATTCTTAAAATAATGATTGAAACTCCCATGAACCAAATGAGAATCATAAATGTTCAAACAAACCTTTAACACAGTAAACATTTTTTTTTGTTTTGCAACTCCGTTGCTTTTCTTTGCAACCTTCTCTACAACGAGGTACCTTTCATCGTTTACTACGATTTGTATTTTTGAAAGTATCAAAAAGTGTAAAGTTCTTTGAATATTCAAAAACGAACTTAATTATTTATTTGCTTTAAGAGCCAATGGAAATATATGAATTCAGGTCCAAAAATAGACCTTAAAATATTTTTCCGTCTTGTAAAATGCTGGCAATCTGCACATTTGATTCCATTTTTTTTTTTAACAATAAGTATGTTTTATTATTTTTTTGTCTATATCTCCGTAATTACAAGCTTGAATTTGCTTGTTTTCAAGCCCCAAGCAGAGCGGCTTTATAAATATAAAGCGATTAAAGTAAGATTTAGATCAATAAAGTGTCTGGTGGCCTCACAATCACTGCCCGAAAACATTCGTTTTATGACAAATATATATATAAACCCTTTTGGCAAGGGACTAGCAGTGCAATTTCACAGATCTTTTCATCCCACTGAAAGCTGCCTTACTTAACCTTGTACACTGTAAAGTTAAAAGCTCAGACTTTACACCAATCAGACACAGAATCTCAAAGCATAGACTGACTAGTGTTATTTATTTAAAGCTAACAATGTTTAAGCAGGACTCTTAAAAGCCCTTATTGAAGTAGTTTTATTGCTGCAGGATACGTAACAACTCTGATCAATTAAAGCTCTGAACGCTGATGCATTAAGAGATTTACTAATTTTCAGCCTGCCTAATGATTTCGTATTTCTATTCCTGCATTTGATTTTAAGTTCTTAAATATTTAATAAATATTCTTAAATATTTAATTAAATATTTAATAATAACTTAAATATTTAAACTAACTTGGACTTTTGCAAGGAATTCTGGCTTCCGTTTTGCAAAACCCACATTTGACTGACAAACAAACTTGTTACACACAAAAAAAAAATCATAAAAGTTTTTGCCCTGCTTCATGCAAACGAACGTGCTGTTGTAAGAGTTCTATGTTTTATGCAAGCAAACAATAAATAGAAAAGTTTTGCTGAGAGAAATGACCCAAGCACGCGAATAAATAAACGTTTAATTACTGGCTGCTAACTTGTTTCTTGACCTTTTCGCTATGTGCGTGTGTATGAGTGTGAGGGAAACGTGAATGTTTGCATTTTCGCACATGCAAAATACTTTATTTTAAATAATGCTTAAGATAATTTACTAATTTAATTATATCTTTCCTAAACGTACATCATACACTGCTCCTGTGGCTGAAGACAAAAAAAAAAAACAAATACGGAATCCAAGAGATATTAAATATGTGTTATATAAAATATACAGAATACAAGGATTAAGTTTTATTTATATTGGTCAGTTTTCCTGATTTTTTAGAAGCCAGCTGGCAAACAAATCGGTGTGTAGTACTCAGAATTTACTTTTCTACGTTGTTCTAGTGGTTCGGTTGCAAAAAGCAGGCAACCGTTTGCTTGCAAGTTCTTCGAGAGAGAACAGCTTTTGTTGGATTTTGCTCAACTCGAAACACTCATACAGTCAATTGTTGTTGACTTTCGAACTCATACGCATAAACTCACGATTCATCAACTGACACAATGAATTGTGTCAGGAATAACATTTCCCGCAACAATGAGCCATCTTAGAGGATTGTATTCATTAATGAATAATAAAATAGTGCCTTCTGTTGTTTCTCCTGAAAATTTTAATTATATATCTGATGCAACTACAACTGAAGCCTCCGCCACAATATAAACAGTCGTCTTTAATTTTCTTTTCCCTACAACTTGCGCTGATACGATTTCCTTTACTTCCGTTTCTGTTCCTCGTAATTATGTCCCTGCTAATTTTTCACAAGCGCTAACCCTCTCTATGCACCTACTACTGCAATTTCCAGAGAATTGAAAATTGAAAAGCAAATAAAAGTTTTGAAAATGCGCTGTGAGATGGTTATTCTGAAAAACAACTAAATGATTTACCAACCAAATTCGCTTCAAAATTTTATAACGGAAGCTTAAGAAAAGGCAAAAAAACGGTCTTATATTGTGTCATAATGTCAGAAAGTACTAATATTTTATAATAGTTTAAAAAAAATTGTTGTTGTATTGCAAACAAAAATAGTCATAGATTAATGGGACTTCGTCGCCTGTGTTTAGTTAAAGATACTTCAGACTATCATACAAGTATAAATACTTTTATCGAGTTTTGTGAGATGAAAGTATAATTAGATTTCTTGCGACTGTCAAAAAGTCTAACGTAAATTACATTTTACATTCACACCATCCCACTTCAAATAAAATAAAAAATTTTAGTGGAAAAGAAAACAGCTGTTGCATATGTATGTACATACGTTAATCATACATACGTTTAATCACAGAATAAACGTGCCAACATAAAACTTTACACGTCGGCAGAAGAGCAATTTCATGTTTTGGCGGTGGACGTGCCGGCGCTAAAAAATATTCGGCAGCTAAAATAATAGTTATGTTAAACAGAACCAAATTGAATAATACAAAAATATTTAAACTTCCAAATACAGCTAGAGCAAAATACATTTGTATACGGTAACCAAACTCCAAATTTTGAACCCTTGTATAACGAAATCCAATACCATCAGTGACGGCACGCCAACGGCTGTGCAACAACTGGCTAGTAAATTTTTCAACA
The DNA here is from genome assembly GCA_963662145.1 of Sturmia bella. Taxonomy (NCBI): domain Eukaryota; kingdom Metazoa; phylum Arthropoda; class Insecta; order Diptera; family Tachinidae; genus Sturmia; species Sturmia bella. The sequence goes on along the minus strand of OY759172.1, from coordinate 48,341,139 downwards.
GCTGCTTGTGTTAAAAAAAGCAACCCTGATCGAATGAAATGCATTATCGTTTAGAAAATTTTCAAAAAACGGTGAAGTCTTATGGGATGTCAATTTTTTATCGTATTATTTCTCGTTTTCATAACACATTGCATTCACACCATCGCACTTGCATGTATTTTTTACAACATACACCTTTAACAGCATACATCAGAGGCGAATGGCTAAAATGCATTCGTCAAGCTGGTGATATTCTTTACCTGCCGTAAACAATATTCTGAGAAAATATTTTAAATATACATACAAAAAATACTCGTAATATGCGATTATACGTATGTATGTGCCCAAACAGGAATAATTTTATTTAATCGCCAAAGGCTTTGTTTCACTTTCCTACTCAGTCATACGATCTGGTAAAACTGACATGTGTGCTCAAAAACTGTGATAGTGTGGACTTAACATGTTTGTGTGCGATACGAATGTACGCATGTATGTGTTTCAACATCCATATCCATGCATTTCACCTAAAAATGAGATACGAATCTTAGAAGACTGGCAGCCCACAAACGCTTGTGTACTGGCCGCCGTCCAAAAAATGAATCGACTCCGTTCCACCGCCGCCAGCTGTTTTTGTTTGAATAAACTTATTTATTCAATTTAATATCATTTATTAAATATGTATGTAAATTCATTAAAATATATAAATATATGTATGTATATATGTTCGTAAATATGGTCATATTTGTTTTCAAATTTACTTGAATCAGCTATCCAGAGATCTAATAGCTAGTTTTCGCACAAACTGGCTATTAGTTTAGTTTTTTCACTTATTTTTAGCATTATGAACAGAAATAATTAAATGGCTTTCTTTTTTTTAACAGCTGACTCATATTTTAAATAGCGCACTACTTAATGACAGGTTGCTCACAGCAGTCATATATTTTCGTGCTATTATTTTAAGGCTACTGTCTTTAAGACGACCCTTTGAATACCGTAAATACTTATGTCGCCGTAGAACTTGATATTCCTATGCCAAAAAGCTCTTGAAAAATGGCTGAATACCGAAAATTGTTTGTATATTAAAAGCATGTTTCCATTACGAGTTGAATCACCCGCTTCGCTCTCTTTATACGATTTACGAAGCATGCTGTTTACATGACTTACCTATGTGCTTCGATTTGACAGTTGTTGTTAATAAAGAAACAAAACATTTTCATTATTTCCAAAAATATTTATGTCTCATAAATTGTTCACAACAACATATGCATGTACATTTTAATGTACATATAAACATATAGATAACACAACTTACTATTTTCCAAGCTAATCGTTCCGAAGTTATTGATAATTTAAGAACGTTAAGCATTTGCAGCTGCTTAAAGCTGGGAACGTTTCTTGTTCAGCTCCATATGTAGGTTGGAGCATGCTCTTGAATACTCCATAAAATGTAGCTTGGAAGAAATTCTTCGGGCCATAATGACATTTTTCACAAAATTTTGCTTATAGTTCATTGTTATTTTCACTTTTTTCTTATTTTATTGCTATTAAAAAACTAACTTTCGCTTTTCGCGGGATATTTTTGTTTTTTTGTTTTTTGTTTTTCTTTCTTTTGTTTACAATAGATGATTTTGACAATTAGTACAGATAAATTTGCGATTAAAATTAGAGAAGACAGACATTTTGCATGCTTCGCAAGTAGCTTCAACATGAAGCAACTTCATTCGCTCTCAAAATTTTGTATGGCAAAGCACGTTGCTTCGCTACTGATTGGGGTGTTAAGCACAAATAGAGAGCGAAGCATATGTTGTGGAAACATGCTTTAAGGCTATATGCATTGACATGGTCATGGATGCATATGCTGTGCCTCTGCTCACCTCTCAGGCGCTTAAAGGCTCAAGAAAGCGGACTACGGTTGTAACCAATTCATCACTTTGTGTGTATAAAAAAAAATAAAAAATATGCATGAGAAAATGTTGAAGATTCTGCACTTCTATTTGCGAGGGGAGTGAGTAAAATTAACAAAAAAAAATCTTATAGTGATAAATCTTGTATCGAGAATTCTTTACACTAAAATTCACAACATATCTTTCCTGTACCAAGTCAAAACATTTAAACAGTTCAAAGATTCTATGCCCGCACAGTGTTTTAGTTCACATCCTTAAAAAACATATAAAAAAAATATATAATAAAAAATAAGAACGAACAAGAAATCATACATGCATGCAGAATGGGTCAGTTGCCAGGTTGTTTTAAGCTCGTCTGCATTTACAGGCACGTAGTAGTTCTGTTATGAATATTATTTTCCTGATAACACAAAGACTGAGTGTTGAACAAAAAAAAATTTAAAAAGAAATACTACAAACAAATATAAGCAACTCTACGTGATGTCAACTCTGACATGAAAACACGAAAATAGAAAAGCAGAATATTGCAGTGAAGCAAAAAAAAAAAAAAATGCTAAACGAAAATAAATAACACTTGATTTATGGAAGCAGCTAAACTCTCTTTATGTAAAACAAACAAGACTTTTTAACTACGAATTTCATTAGTTTGTTTTCATTGTTTTCCTCTTTCTTTTTTTTTTTTGCAGGTTACTAAAACAACATTTAACTTAATTCACAACATGTCTCTAAAGGTTAAAAGGATTTGCTACATTGACAAAAAAAGGTGCATATCTTTGAACTAAGAAAATTTTTGTTCTTCTCGGTGATAAAAAACAAAAAAAAAAAAAAAGAAAATAGTTCCACAGTATACCTGACACTACTAAGCAAATGGCTAATATTAGATTAAAGCAATAATTCCTTAGTTCATTTTAAAAAGTATGCTGCTACTGATGTTTTGTTTGCGAGTAGAGCAGCATACCCTTCCGCTTCATTTTGTTAACGGATATTGTTTTAACACAACGCTGTGCAAATGTATTTGTGGTTTTGTTAAGTATGCTTTTGTCAGCAAGCTTTCTTGTCCCTGTTTACTTGCACATACATACATATGTAAATATTTTTCCCTCGATATGCTTCACTTGTTCGCCAAACCATAAATCTTCTTTTTTGTGCCTATGTTTGCCAAAACTACCGGAAAAATGTGGCAAAAAGATAGCAGGCTCTCAAAAAGCATCTAAACGAAAGGCCGGCATATCAAAAACGCACATTTCTTTTCTTGACCACTGAACACAAAAACCTTCAAAACTACATGCTTAACAATTCGCTTTCTCTTCATTTTTTATTTATTTTTTTTTTTTTTTTGGTGAAAAATGCTCTCTGCTGTTTTGCGAATTAGTGTTTGGACATGCGAGTGTGTTGCGACAGCAATTGTAGGTGGTGACATTCATGTTTTATTTAAACACTTTCAGCACACTTTAAATATACATATGTATGTATGTATATGTTGGGCAAGATGCTTGACGGCAATTTTGGTATATGAAATGATCATTGGCACTTAATGAGGTGTTTAAAAACAAGCCAGTTCAGCCCTCTAATGTGAGTGTTTTATTGGCATATATAAATGAAGGTAATTTTGTTTTTCATCTAAAAATTTGCAATTAATGTGGGTTAAATTTAGCTGTCTGCTTAAATTAAAGGCGAAAAAAATGTCTTAATTTCATAATATTTATTATTTAAAATCTAAATAGAAATTCTAAATTAAACCTTTATATGCCGCCGGCATTTTGTTGATGCCACTCAACTTGTCAGTAGATTGGAAAAAGCTTTACCAATATTCTCTTGAAACGACTGACAATTTCTAATCCACTAACAAGTTTAGTAGCATCAACAAAATGCGGGCGGCGTAAAGTGGAGTGAAAGAGAGAAAACCACCAAAGAGGCGTCTAGTGCACAACGAATAAAATATTAAAGCAAACTATCGCACAGGCGCACAACGAGAAGTTGATGGAAATTTTTGAGGCCTTGAATCTGAGAGCAAGTACCGTTAAAGATAAATTATACGACGTAGAGCGAGATGCTCACGAAATCGGTGAAAAATTTGTTGCCCTAGAATATATGGTTGATCAAAAATCACATTTCTCACACACACGATGGGTATGTTAATAAGCAAAATTGTCATATTTGGGATTCTGAGAATCCTCAAGTAATTGATGGGAGGCCATTACATACAGAAAACGTCACGGTTTGGTGCGCTCTTTGGTCCGAAGCTGTGATTGGAGCTTACTTCTTCGAAAACGAAGATGGGAGCGTTATGGTCATATGATAATAGACTTTTTTTTGCCTGCTGTTGAAGAATACGACTTGGAGAATATGCGGTTTCAACCAAACGGTACCACATGCCACACAACTCGAGCGGATATGGCTGTATTGCTGGAGACATTTCCTGGCCGCATGATTTGTCATCGTGGCGACATCAACTGGTCACCAAGATCATGCGATCTGACACCATTGGACCATTGGCGCAAGATCGTATTTATGCAGATAAACCTTTAACTCTTGAGCTGTTAAAAACCCACATTCGCCAAGTTATGACTGAGATACCGCCCAATATGTAACAAAAAGTGGTTAAAAATTACCTCAAAAGAATCAATGCTTGCAACATTTCGCGTGGTGATCACTTAAATGATGTAGTGTTTCACTTATAATGTCAACGTTCAAACTTTATAATAGAAAAGAAATATCATGAAAAAAAAAAACAATATTTTATATGAGTTTTATTTACGTTTAGTTTAGAAACCGCAAAATGGATAACCCTCTATAACATATTTTTAGGTATGTAGTTCCTTTTATGACAATAGTTTCAGTAGAAACGTGGTCGTGAGACGTTTTTCTTTCGTTTGTCGTACCTCAAGTTGCTTGAGTAATAAAAAGGATTTCTACGTGATTGAAAAAAATTTGCTCATCCTCACGTCACCTGCGCGACGTGAGGGTTGCAATTTTTGACATGCAGGAGCAGAACTATTTTTATAGAGAGCCTACGTGATGTGAGCCACAACACTCACGAGCACATCTTTAATATTTATCTACCACTAAAAACAAAGATATATTTACATAAAATTTCCAAGCCTGGATATTATGTTCTGTACCTCGATTAAATTTTCAGTTGGTGAAACGTGTATTGACGAAAAATAATTTAATAATTTAATTTGTAAATTTTGTGTGCTGTATTGAAATTCTTAAGCCGTTGAATAGTATAAAAGAGTTACAATTGCTAATAATTTTATTAAGCTTGAATTTGATTTTTATTTAACAAAAATTACAAACAATTGTAAATCCTTAAATTCGACTACAAAGTTAAAATCGATGCAGAAATGAATTACAAAACGTATTTTCTGCATTTATATTAAACTACTTTTTAAAGGTTCAAGTTCAAACCTTGGTTGGTCACAGTTTTCTCAGATGTAATTAAAATTTCAGTAAAATGTCAACAAATACCGCATGGCATGGCGTAAATGTTTAAGTTATAGCAATAAAATGAGCGTCTAGATCTCAGGGATGGAAACCAGAGCATGTATTAAATACATCTCATAAAAAGAGCAATTAACCGTCTGCTGAGATGACAAAACATCATCCATAAAATAGTTCATTGCTTTGGCTGATGTTAGTTAAGTATATAAATAGATAGAAAAATTGCGTGAGGTTTGGTGGCCGACACGTCCATGAGTTGACACGTCCAAAGTTCAGAGGGTGCTGATGAAGGGCGTTTGCTACCCATAGACAGCCGGTTGTTCATCTCGCCTTAAAATTTTTCCTCTTCTTTACATAATTGATATTAATAAAAAAAAAGTGACCAACTAAGGGGCCTGAACTTGAGCCTGAAAAATTAATTTCATTTAAATGTTTTTCCAAATCATAGTTTAATATAATTAAAATTTCAGTAAAATTTTATTTTCTGAAACTTTTTGTCTATTGAACAAAATTTGGCGAATTCAAATTCTAGGCAAATCTTTTAAGGAACTGCATTTGTATAATAATGTCATGTGTCCAATAAACTGTCACTGTCACTCGCCTGTGGTCGTGCTTGTTCGGCTACAAGTACTTGCGATCGACTCTGCTTGAGGCAAAAATCAAACGTTTTTGATATATTTGTTGAAGCAATTTTTTCCTCACGTATGCACATTGAGTGGGTCAGAAAAATTCTGCGTTGGCTTGAAATTTCGTCTTGAAAAGATACATAAACGAGCGGATTAATAAAGAACAGAAGCAAAATGAGTAATTTTTACTTCTTTGTGTGTTCTTAATGCATACATATAGAGATATGTGCACACATATGGAAATGTGACTGCTGTAATTCATGATTGAGTCAATTGTACTACTGACAATTCCTGAAAATATTATTTACTACAAAAATTTTAAATGTGGGTGTCATTGAATATGGACTTTGCAATGTCATAAATGTAGACTCATAGTTTCATAGACAATTCATTACAATATTTTAGCTGCCTTTCTTCAGTTTACTAAAGGGGAAAATAATTTTTCTATAAACATGGAAAAAAAAAATCAATCCAGTATGGAAAATCAATCGAGAATTCTCTTTTCCCTGGCTTTTTTTAAGTTTTCTTGTATACTTGAAGTCTTTGTGTGGGTCATTTGGTGTGCACTGGTCGCAGAGATGGAAAAGTGGTCCGATGAAAAAATAAATAATTTTAAGATTTATTGAAAACTATCCTTGTGCGAGAAAAAATAGCCCAAGACAAAAATAACTCACCGTTCGACTACATAATGGAAACGGTCGCTTAAGAAGTCACAGAAACTCATGATGTTTGCATCTTTTATTGTATGTCTGCAGCAAATTATTAAAATAAACGACACGCACAAAATCAAATGTAAGTGACGACTTTATCGCACATGTCCTGGGCACTTTAGTGACTGGCTTTCGCTTTCTACCTCTCTCCCTCTCTCGCTCTCTCTCTCTCTTTCTTTTTATTATTCTTTCGTATTCTTTTCATCCTCACAATAATTGTGGCAGCTCAATCGATCACGGAGTTTGAGATCTTTCTTTCATTATAACTTCCGCAGCCTACAAAAATATGTGCAGGTATTAAACACTCGCAATTCTAAATGCGGCTTACCTAAGAAATTTGTATAAAATAGAAAATAAATTTGAAAAGACGATAATTATAAATACCCTGAGCTGCATGTTATGATAATCAAAGTGATTCAAAATTTTCAACAGAAATCATCAGCTATATTTTACACGAGGCAACAAATTTGTCAGCATTTGAATTTTTAGTGTGGCAAAGTATTCAGAACTTGTGGCCGAAATTTTTTTTTAACAAACAACTTTTCTACATCATCAGTTTGCTGGCATTCGAAGTAGCTTTTTATCAAGTTAAACATAAATTGGAAAATTTAACTCCTTGTGTTACACATTCTATAAAACCAAAGCTTGTTTAGTTCAGTGTCGAAATGTGAAATCAAGTTAATAAATTTTTTTATAAATACATATAATTTTTTGTATAACTTTAAAATAGTTCCAAGTAATAGAAAAATTGTTTGTGAAAGTATTTAATATATCTAGATACTAAATAATTCTAAAAAGTATATAATATTTTAAGATCTAGTGTGATAAGATGATGATTTTATTTTACTTAGCGAAATCGTGTTTGAGCATAATAATTTTCCTACTTCTTTTGTTATTTATTATTAATATTGTATTTATTGCCTTACTTGTTGCGGTGCTGAAACTTATTGCTGTTTTGGCATTTATATATTTTGTTTGTACATTTCCCACAGATTGTTTTATTTTAATATTATATTCTTATTCTTGTCTGCGCGTAATTATAGAAGAACCTTTTCCTTTAATTTTAGATCGATATTCTTTAGTTTTACTCATCAAATCTCCCGCATATGTTATTGCTTAAGCATAAAGAGCCACTATAAAATTGTAATGTTTTCAAAATAAGAGGCTTAAGCTTTGATTTGTAAGGGTGTTTTATTTTTTGTTTTAACTATTTTTAAGTCTAGATTTTAAGCAGCTGTAAGTGTACAGTTACGGTCAAAAAATTACGGTCAGTGACAATTGCTTAAACTAAACCGAAACAACATCGTTCAGTTTTGGTATTTGTAGTTTTATTCATGCTTTATCATTAATGCATCATATTATATCACAAATAAAAATTGTTCATTGTTATTCAGACTTTTCATTTTGATTTTTTTTTTTTTTTTTTTTTTTTGTAAGACGTCAGGTCCTTGATAACTACAGCATAAATTTCTCACCAGTGAGCATCGAAAGTAATTTTCTAAAATTTATAATGAAAATTCTAATTTTTTTTTTTACAAACACAAAATTGGGAAGCTTTTGGCTTGTCGGCAGAAACACCCAAAGCCTTTGGCAGGAATCGAACCTGCGACCTCGGGGACACTCTACCAATTCATTCATCGAGCAGCTCATTTCAGTTATGAAAAAGAAAAATGAAAATAATGTTCTTCTATCTGATTTTGTCCATAGAAAGACAGAACCTGTAGCGTGGCGGTTTCTTGTCGTCTTAATTGATCAGTGCTACATTATTGGCCTTTTGCCAAGGGTATGGAACGTAACCCAATTTATACCACCTATATCTGACCGAAAATGGAATACAACTCTAATGTTTGGGCCGCTGCCTCAAAGTCTATTTTGGGTGTACTCGACCGTGTACAGCAGAGGGCAAAGACTAGTTGTCTACCCTGCTAAATGTCTTTGATGTTTTCGTTGTCTAATTTAATTAATATCAATCACAAAGATAATATAGAAAGAACTTAAGCTTGATAAACTTAATAGAGAAATGTACACTTTTTTATAACTACGCACTTATAGAGTGAAAATGAAACCCTATTATCGGGACGTCACTCTCCCACCTTCTCAGCGTCACAAAGATAATATAGAAAGAATTTGAGCCTGATAAACTTAATACAGAAATAATTATATAAGAAAAAGTTCGAATATAAGAAATTAATTAAAAGTGTACCCTAATAAGTCAATCAGTTAAGAGCTCAAGGTTAAGACATTGTTGACAGTTAATTTCAGTTATGCCGCTGAGTCATTGAAGAGAGGTATACACCGTTTGACATAACTGCTGGACATTTTTATTGGCGTAGATAGGGGACGTCTTGGATGGTCTAAACCACTCCAGATTTGCTTAGCCCCCCCCCCTTTCCACCTCCAGGACTTTCTAGTTTTTTTAATTGCAAATTGGATTTCTTTTCTTACGGATACACTTGTCCTCCCCCAGTATGTTTATGGAGATATTACAAAAATTTAAAAAAATTTTGTGCAGCGTATTCGGGTCAAAGAGATAAAATGATTTCACTGAAAAAAAAAGCTTTTGCCATTATGTATTAATTCAGGTTCCAAAATAGGCGCTACAAATGTTTTCTGTCTTTTTTTCGAGTCTACTGATGAGTTGATTAGCATCGACGAAATGTCGGCGCCATTTCAGACGGCTGAAAAAGACAGCAAACATTTGCAGGGTCCATTTTTGGACCTGAATTAATACCAATTGGCTCTTAAGGCAAATACATAATTAAATTCATATTTTAATATTTGCCTTTATCTTAAAAACCAGCTGCTCTCATTAAAATTTACCCTGTATATGATTTAGACAGTTATAAGCATGTACGTATATATTTCTTTATTATTACTTTTTCTTCTATTATCTTCTTTAAACACGACCATGATGATACTTTTAGACACCCCTTCTGGTCGAGCACTTTCTTTTAGAAAAAGTTGTACTTGTATTAAGCTATTTATGAAAGTTTACAAGTTGAGCAAATAAATATGTACGAGTACATACGTATGTATGTATGTACGTATGACTACATGTCTGAACATGTGTGAGAACATACTGGTAATGCATTTATTTGCTTGTAACACCAAGTAGTTGAGTTGTTTAACATTTAACATTCATGGTGAAGTTCAACATTTTCGAGATGAAATATAAGTGCAATAAAAGAGAATCTACGAAATAAATAAAGTTACCAAATTGCACTTGAGAAAATGCCAATTTCTTAAACGACAAACCATACAAACTTGCACGAGTGGGCATAAGATGGAGTTCATAAGTGTCAAATAAATATAAAATATTTCACTGCTTCTTTAAGCAAATCGTAGAACCAGCACACAGAGCAGTTTTTAGGTGGAGGAAAATAAAGAAATGAATGCAAAAACAAAACAGGACTAGGTAAGGAAATTTTTATTTACTTAATGGAATGTGTTGTGTAGGTACTTTCTTTTGTTTATTTCAAATAAAAAGATAATGAATTTTTGTTTTGAAAATATTGAATACATAGATTCATTTAGGTCTTACACAAAAAATGTTTCAACACTTTGTGTTATTCATGGTCATTGTTTTATGGTCGTTGGGCAATTGAGACATATCTGGAGGTCTTCTGGAAAATATTGGCCTCAATATACTTTTTTCTGAAGTACAGAATACGGCATATTTTCGGTACGTGAACACAACACAAAGCGAAATGCTGCACGCAGTATAAAATGTGATTTTTCGCTACATTAATAAAGACTAACCACGAAATAACCTTAAAACTACCTTCAGAGACTTCAACGAAGCTTAGAACTGACCTTTGGTGTTCAGGAACCGAAAATATACCATATATATATAATATATAAGTGTATATGACATAATAAAAGTGACGTCTATAGTGATGGCAGCACTAAGTGGTACAAACGAACACAACATAAGACTCAAAAAATAAAATAGAAACAATAAACCAGAAACAAAAGGAATCCTTATTTTAACTTCAAGTAATTCATAGGTTAAACATTTTACAGATATAAAATAAAATGCGCTCTTCAATTGAACCAGAGATGGTAAAACCTGTAGGGACAAGTTCTTGATTCGTTGAAAATAATGTTTATTTAAATTATTGGAGTTGTTGTTGTTGTAATGAAAAGGTTACCTTATTAGTTGTGTAAACAACAAAAACAACATTTCTGAAATTTTAGTCTCGTCATCTTAAGTCAAATGTAGATGGGACTCCCGTTAATTTTTTAATAAAAACTAATATAGCTCCACCAAGGCGAATACATACTACAATTCCCGGCAAACATGCAAACAAACGTATGGATTTTAATTGTGTAAATAGGGTTTTGGTTATCCAAATCTGAATTCGTCCAGATGTGCTGAGTTACTCATGAGATATGCTTAGTCGCTCACTGGCTGTGATCAAGGCGAATTTATTACCAGGCGGCTGCACTAGAATTCTCCACACAACACACACAAACTAAGACATGAATTTTGTTAGTGTAAAGTGATTTCAGTTGTCAAAGTAGGATTATTTGCCAAACACTTTAAAGGTTATATTTGTGCTCCCAAAACTTTTCTACCACCCAAAAATTTTTACAATAATTTTATAGCAGAAAAATCAAAGGCTTATTTTTCAAATATTTATTTTATAAGATCTGAAAATTGCAAGATCTCTGAGCACCTAAAAGAATGGCAATAATGTTTCTAACGAGTTATCCATTTCGTGGTTGCAAAAGTATAGGACTAGAATTCCACATCTGGCAAACCAATTTTTTTCTTCTCAGTTGAAAGCCTGACCTTAACATTGAAAATGAATCGCCTAACTATCACACAACGCATAAAAATTATCAAAACTTACTACAAAAATGGTGATTCTGCCACAGCCACATATCGTGCTTTGAGAGGACATTGTGGTTTATTTAATCGTCCTACTACGCCAGCAATTGAGAAAATTGTGCAGAGACTTGGAAGAGACTGTAGCGGTTACAAATCTTGTAAGCCCTGTGCATTATCGTTTCGCTCGTTCCTCTAAAAAAAATCGCTGTTGTAGGTGCAAGGATTCTCCAAGAAGCGAATATGTTGATTCCTCGTCGTTCTCAGGAATTATGACTGTCTTACGGCGTATTTGATGCATTAAGATCTATACCTGCATCCATATAAAGTCCAGCCCACACATCAACTGAAGCCAGCTGACCATTCAAAACGTGGCAGACACCCGGAATGGGTGCTTGAACAACAGAATGGCGATTTTTCGAACAAAATTTTCTTCAGCGATGAAGAACATTTCTCACTCGCTGGGTATGTTAATAAACAAAATTGTCGTATTTGGGGTTCTGAGTCCCTGTTTGGTGCGCTCTTTAGTCTGAAGGTGTGATTGGATCTCACTTCTGCGAAAATGACAATTGAACGACTGTCACTGTCATATCAGAGCGTTATGGCCATATAATCACCGTCTTTTTTTTTTTTGCCTGCTATTGAAGAATACGACTTGGAGAAAATGTGGTCTCAACAAGACAGTGCCACATGCCACACAACTCGGTCGAATGTGGCTTTATTGCAAGAGATATTTCCTGGCCGCACAATTTCTCGTCGTGGCGATATCAACTGGCCACCAAGATGATGCGATTTGACACCATTAGACTTTTTTTGGGCGGGGGATACGCGAAAGACCGTGTTTATGCAGATAAACCTTTACCTCTTGAGCACTTAAAATCCATTATTCGTCAAGTTATGACTGAGATACCGTCCAATATGTGTCAAAAAGTGTTAAAAATTTACCTCAAAAAAATAAATGCTTGCCAGTTCGCATGGTGATCATTTAAATGATGTAGTATTTCACTTATAATGTCAACGTTCAAACTTTATGATAAAAAAAATTATAATGAAAAAAAAATATTTTATATGTGTTTTATATACGTTTACTTTTGGAACCGCAAAATGGGTAACCCGTTATTAAGAATTTTTTTATTATTTAAATATATTGCCAGTTTTGGTATTTGTTGTAGTACAGATTTGGCAACTGGATATCATTGTGCAAAATTTCTATCTCTTATGGTTGAAAAGCTTGGGTTAATGTTCCGTTTAGTGTATGAAGGTACCCTTTAGTTTTTAACTGTTTGTTGTTTTCGGTATTATTTGTTGTAGAGCCTATATAGTCACATATCCTGTCAACATTTCATATGATACGAAAGTACAAGAGGGTTTTTAAAATTCTTGTATGGGGATACCCTTTAATTTTTAATTTTTTGTTGTTTTGCTTTCTTGTGGTCGTAGCGGCAGGGTAACTACATATCATGCAAAAGACTTTAGCTGTGACGCACGGACAGCAAAGTCTCACCTTGTTCCGTTTTCACCTTGTGAGCACGAAACCCCAAAGAATTGTAATCTAAAAATTAACATAATATTTATACATTGTAAGCTGTTTATTAAATTAATAACGTTGCAAATAAATTGCACAAGTAATAAATTCATTAAGTGTTAAGTTTCATTTTAAATAAATAAAAATCTTTTTTCTCCATTAGAGAAAACGACATGATTCGTTGGCCTGCAAACGTTATTGATAGCTAATAAAAATTGCTGGTTTGTGCTGTGCCATCCAAGTCTGATAAATTATTGTATTGTTACTTTAATTTATATGTTAGCGAGTCTCGCTACAGAATCACATAAATATTTTTGCCTTGCGCCTGTCTCAGAGGGATTTAAAGTACAAAGATGTCTCTAAAAACAATTTAGCATTAAAATAATACAAACATTATAGATGTACACATACACAAGCATACATAATTGTGCTTGAAAGGATATTTACTTTTAAATGGCCCAAACAGGTTTCATTGTAAGCGATTAATTCGTTGGCGTACATTGTGAACCTTAAACTCTTAAAACATTTAGTTTTATTTATGTTTGCATCCGTTTGCTGCTGGTTGTGTAAGTTGGGCCGAATTCCCCAGAGTTATAATGACTCAATAAATGAAATTTTGCTAATGTTCGAAATTTATGGGTTGCCTACAAATTTAGGTGAAGTTACGTAAACTGAATGAATTCATAAAAGAACATAAATATACAGAAGAAGCCCTGTAGTTCAAATTAGTAGAGTGAGCCAAAAATCACAGTGTTTCTTTTGATTTCAAACTAATCTTGTTATCATATGTGTATCATATTTGAACTCTCATGATTCCTAGTATCAGTACTCACACCACTCAGTCAATGGCTTTGTCGTACGTTTTCCGTCTAAATCTTAGTTTTGTAAAACTCTCCAATTATTATTTTTCCAAACATTTTTCATTGCATATGAGTTCAAGCACAAGTGCTGACGAGAAGTTTGGCAGCTTCGAAACAGCAATTTATAGCTTGACCATTGGTATTCTTGAAAAAAATGGCCCGATAACTCCTCCAGCGTGAACAGCCCACCATGAAGTCACTTTGAGCCGGTGTAATGGCTCTTTGAGCAGCGCTCGTGGATTTTCAGCGCGCTAGAGGTGATAGTTTTGCTTGTTCACGTACCCGATGATGATGCGAAATGAACCTCATGGCGCATTATGATTTTGGTTGAAAAATCGTCCGCTTCGTCATAGACACGATTATTTTGTGTTCTTCATAGCTTGTTCACTTTGATTCTACAGCTGTCTAGTGCACAAATGGAAAATTAGATTTCATATTGGCTGCCATTTGCAATAAGTAGAGCAACTTCCAATCGCTTGGTTTCTTTGGCCCACTTTGTATGATTTGGTGGCCATTGAAAAAAGCACTAAGAATTTACAAAAAAAAAAGGCCCATTGGACAACAACTCGGGATTTTTTTGCCTCGAAAAATTTAAAAAGCACTAAAAATAGTGCCATATGAAAAGCACCACTATCTTCTAATGAGCGCTGCAATTGATCTCTCTGAAATTCTGAAGGGAGAGAGAGAGAGAGAGAGAGAGAGAGAAAGAGTGAGTGTGTGTCTTTAGAGAATGTGTTTTTTCTGGAAATACAAAGCTACCTCGATACCAGGTAGCCACATAACAACAACAAACATGTATTTTGTTGCTAGAAATCTTTTAAATTCTGTCAACTATTTGTTCGCGTTTGTGTGTTTGTGTTGCGTATTTTGACAGTTCTTCACACTAAAAGCAAAGTAGTTACCTGGGCTTGTAAAGCTACCTGTTATTGAGGTGCCTTGATACCAACACTATTAGCCTTATATTTGTCATATTGCAAAAGTAACCAGCTACAAATTAAGTTGCAGGGTACTTCCAACACACTATAAATCTTAATGGGTTTGTATGTGTGCAGCCATACACATAAATACATATGTATGTATATAAGCATGCACTTAGCAAAGCATAAATTTAGATGGCTTGTTATTTTGTCGACTTCTACCTGAAAACAGTTTTAATGTTACGGATTTTTAAATTGCCCAAAATAGTGAACGATAAAACAGCAACAAAATATTATATTACCCAGGGTCAATTTGCAACAATAAAAACTTTTATTGCTTCCCTGAGTTGTCCTTTTGTTTTGTGTGTCCATGTTTGCCTGGAATATTAAACTAATATTTGTTCAACTGATCAAATGACATTTGACAATAAATATTAAATTTCTATACATGTTTGAATTATTTGGTTTTTGTTTTTCACTTCTGCTCCATTTTACAGTTCACAAATTAGTTTGTTACTCAGGTAAACAGTTCATGACTTAATTAAATACTTGCAAGTCAAAATGAAACAGGGAGATTAAGAGCAAACATAAATTGTAAAATATTAAATTTCATTAATTGGTTTTATAATATTTAATAACTTGAATCAGCAACTTTATTAACACATTATAGACAGAAATTAAAATAGCAATTAAAATAAAATGTGTTGAAAGAAGATACATATGTATGTAAATAAAACATGAGCTAATAAAGAAAATTTTACATAAGGATAAAAAGTGTTACGTGAACGTGAAGATAGATGTACTAAAACACTGTTTAATTGTTCTAGGAAAAGGAGAAAATAAGCACAAGTCCCAAGAACAAAAAAGCGGCTGGACTGGACAGTAAATATATCCTCAGAACTTGTTTGACCAGAATTAATATGTCACAGCATTACCATGCGTTTTCCCATAAGAAGATTTATTTTCCAATTTGAGAGTGAAACGTCCCTTCAAGCCCTCTTTGAAGCCATATATAGCTAGATGGACCCAGGGTGAGAGAAAGATTTGGAAAAGGACTATATATAGAGGATTTTGATGTGAGAAAAATGTTTAGTCCAATCAAATGGAGCAGCCAGGTAATTTATGTTGCACCCGACATGCGCTAGAGATATTCTGATTATCACTTACAGCTAAGCTCCTATAGATTTTTGGACTGGAGTCTACCTCTGGTAGTTTTGTCCAACAATGCCGGCTAACTTTATGAGATGGTGCGAAACTTAAACTTGGCTCTTAAATGTATCTGTACGTATAGATGGAATCAACGTGGCTGACAAGTTGGCTAAAATGTTCAAGAACATTCTATAGGTTGCCTCTTTCAATATGCCAAAAAGATACTGAAATTTCATCAATTTTATTCTAGAAGTCGCTTCGATTCGAGCCATTAGTCTGAATAAGAACGGAAGATCTATAGGAACTTCTCGGTATGAGTCAGCAGTGGACACCACCTTCACCTTTAAGCAACAACTGTAGAAGTAAGGACTTGGAAGCAGACCGTATTACACTTCCTTGAAACCTTATCCAACGATACATTTGGGTTTGTTACTTCCCTTTGTTGGCAACAGCTGATGGCTGGATCTAACGTAGTGTGCGAGTCAGCGCTTATCCCTTCCATCACAAAAATCTGAGCTATTTTTAAAATTTTTCTTTTAATTTGCCCTTTACCGCTCTCTCTCTCTCTCTCTCTCTCTCTCTCTCTATCTCCCTATGCTTTTCAGCTTATCCTAAAGGCATCATCTTGCAATAGACCCCTGTGGGCTGGACATTTTTCTATTTCACATTACCTGTAATAAATCGATTCAAGGGAAGAAACACTCTGTACGAGCAGCTGAGAAAAGTAATGACTAAGTCTTTTTTTCCAGCTTTTTATATGGCCCTGATATAAAAATGTTGAAAAAAAGTTCAGACATTTACTTAATATCGGCTGTATGTAGACAGCCGGCATAAAGATATAAAAAGCCTTAGTTTCCTCAAATAGTTCTGACCCATCAATTCCAAATAAGCTGTAATAGCGAACACTAAATACATTTAGTTTAAATCTAATTTAATCCTTTTACGAAATCGATTTAAGTATCGCTTGGCTCATCAATTATAATTGCAACTGACAGCGGTTACTAATGGGTTAATTGAGTTTTTAATTGACTTGTTTGCGTTAAACAATACGACAATTTTGCCAGTATATTCAACTGAATTAATTTTTTATAGGAATCTTAAAATTGACGAGTGCTGTATGGGTATGTGTGTAACGTAATCAATAAAAAACTACAATTAACAAACAAATACTAGCGCAGACAGTCAAAGCTACCCAGTTAACCAAATGGGAATGGCCAATAAAGCAACACTGCAAGTGGGCCAAAAGAATTCACCCTATTGGAAGGTGAAATTATTCTTGCAAATGGCGGCCGATATCAAATCTGTTTTTATATCTGTAAACTAGACAGCTGTAGAATGCAGTGAAGAAAAACGCGGAATAATCGTGACTATGACGAAATGAACGATTTTTCGACCAAAAAATTTCCACCTCAGCGGGCACGTGAACAATCAAAGCTATCACTACTGGGGCACCAAAACTCCACAAGTGATGCACGAGGAGCCATTACACCCGCTCAAAGTAACTGCTTGGTTCACGCTGGACGAGGCATCGGGCCATTTTTTTTCGAGGACGCCGAAGATCAAAGTGTACAACAGTGGACAATGCGCACTATATTGCCATGTTAACCGATTGTTTTCTGCCGAAATTGAACGAATAAAGTATGTATGACATGTAGTTCCAACAAGACGGAGCAACTTCACACACTGCCCGAGCCAAAACCGATATTCTGAAGGTGGCGTTCTCGGGTCGCTTCAGCGCTGGTTTTCCCGTTTTAACGTTTCAGACTTTTTTTGGGTTTTGTTGAAGTGCCGTGTTTATGTGAACAAGACCGAGACCCAGGAAGCCCACAAGGACAACATACGACTTGAGTGCGAGAATCTGTCGCCCCAAGTTCTAGCCGGAGTGATGAAAAATGGCATAAAACGAGCCCGTCAAGCAATTAAAACTATTCTAAAAGGTCAGCGATATTTTTTCTGTCTGTGCAAAACTTCATTCTTGAGTCATCAAAATAAATTTTGTAATTTATTTTGCCAACTCCCCTCTATAATGCCTTTCAGGCTCAAGGCATCTGAATACTGTGATGAACTGATTTGTAAAAGCAAAAATTTTTAATAAGAAAAAAAAGCACTTGTATCATGGCCAATTGGGTGCATGTGAAATAAATCGAAAGGCAACAAAATTTTTTAATTTGTAGCATGTGGCAAACATGAAATTTAACACTGCAGCACACTGAAACACAAATGTCTCTACAAATTAAAATACAAATGTATCTACACTTTTAAATTCCCATTGACAACAGTGGCAATATTGATATTTCTGTTGTTGTTGTTGTCTGTCTGTTCATGATGATGATGATGATGATGATGATGATGATGATGATGACGATGACGCCGATACAGTATCAAATTTAGCAACAGTTGAATTAAAAAATCAAAATTATGTAGAAAACTGACGTAAGGAGGTGCCACAACAGCCACATGTATGTTCTTTGTAAGAATGGAAGGAAAATTAGGATCAATATTTATACCAGGAATACTTATACCAGGAATTCACTACTGTTGTCAGTTTTTATACACTACTCTTCTCATCAATGAATAAAGAAATTCAGCAAAAACATATAAATATATGAGGGAGTTGGTTGGAACAGTTAAATTGCTGCTTTTGAAATGAGAGGAAATCGTAATTTACTGTACCTTAAGTAATTATTGGCAAACTTCTATACACGGTACAAAGTGCGCTTTTGAAGTTTGCAGGTCACTTATTGCATGCTCATTTTAGGTGAAGGTTTTAGACTCTCAATCAATTTCAATAGATCGCAAGCTCTATTGAAATTGATTGTTCTTCGAATTGTCTGTCTGTTCCAGTCACTGTTTGAGCAATTGAGCGTCATATAATTTACACATATATTCATAAAAAACTTCACTCATATCTCTTATGTGTATGTGTGTATAGAGGCACTTGGAAAATTCAAGTGCAGCTACTTTAACCCGCCGATGCTCATGCGCGATTGGATACATTTAGCCGAGCTAAAAATGTATTTGTAGCTCTGAACTAATAAAATCGATCATGGTCAGACGATTTCTGGACATGCTCGCTGACGTGGTCGATTTTAGTCGTGATCTGCCAACCCAGATTTTTTGTTTAAATACAAGAGGAAAAGGACTTTTTTACTTACTCTCTAAAAATCCGAACATATATTTAGTCAAGTACTCAGTTCTTACCTGAAACAAAAAAGAAAAAGAGTGTTATGGTCATGTTACTTAATACATGTCAACTAATAATAATAATAATAATCACAAGCAGGTAACAAAAAATATGGTCTAAGAAAAGCGTATTATGCTCATTAAATATACAGTCGTATCCTTAATAAATATATGATCTGAAGACCAGTTATATAAGCTTTGAGAACAATAAGTAAACTAGCTAGTTTGATAATATAAAAATATGCATCTTCAATACCATGCTCGCTAAAGCAGTAAAGATCATGGATAATGCGTACAACATACAGAAAAAACCACCGTCACGGCTTTAGCCGTTGCGTCCGTGAGAAGCAGCTAAGCTTAGTTGTCGATGTCGCACATCTTTAGAGAATCGTTTAAGAACTATGCAGCCCCCATAATATGGAATATTTTAGGGAAATTGTTGTGTCTTGTGAAATATTGCAAATAACAAAAAAAAAAAAACTACGTAGTGTATTAAGCAGCTCAATGAAATGGGAAGGCCAGGACTTGTAGATATATTCACAGATAATCCAATGGCCACTAGAGCGATCTCAGCTCAGCGGATTAAATCATGAACAGTTTAGGATTGTAAAAATGCTATTAGCAGTTACTCGTGGACTGCGCACCATATGGGTGCCAGGACATGCGGCACTTCAAAAGCAAGAGGGTTGAGCAACATAAGCTTAGTATGCGCGAAACCTTTGGATGCATACGCCAATACTTGTTCCAATGCTAATGCCAGTGCTACTGAAAATACCCAGAACAATGCTAATTCCTATGTTAATTCTAATACCAATGCCAATGCAAATGACAATGTCTGTGCTGACGATAATCAAAGCTACTGATAATGCCAATGTTAATGGCAATACTAATACTAATGCTCCCACCATTTCTAAAACCAATGATGTTACCAATGTTAAGGAACACGCGGTAAAGTGGGCACTGGCTACACTCAGTATGTATTATGTCACGCTAATAGCAATGATTATGTTAGTGATAATGCTAATGGCAATGTTAACAGATATGCTAATGACATTACCAATATCAATGCTAATGTGCATAATAACACCAATGCTAATGCCAATAATATTTCCAGTGCCAATGCTAACACCAATGCTAATGCCAATACTTGCGACGATTATGATAGCTTTAATAACAATTATAATGTTAATGCCAGTGCATGTATCAAAGCTAATATCACTGCTAATGCCAATACTAATGGCTTTGCTCTTCTACTGCCAATACTGACACTAATGCCAGTACTAATGCTAATACCAATGTTAATGACAATGCTTATACCAATGCTAATGACAATGGTAGTGCCAACATGAATGCCAGTGTCAATACCAGTGGCACAACTAGTCTCAGTGCTAATGCCAATGCTTACACAGATGCTATGCCAATGCTAATACTAATGGCAATGCTAATTTTAATGCTGATATCAATGCTAATGCCAATATTATGCCAATTTTAATGCTGATATCAATGCTAATGTCAATATTATGCCAATGCTAGTTACCATAGTAAGCCTAATGCTAATAACAACGCCGAAGTTAGTGTCAACGCTAATTCTAGTGTTAATATCATTACAAATGCCTCACCTAATGCTAATTGCAATGCTAATAGCAACACTGACGCCAAAAATCGTAACAATGCTAATGCTAATGTCAACGCTAATTCCCATTCTCATGTTAATACACTACACTAATGCTAATGCAGCGATAAAAAGTACATTAAAGTGCTTTCGCTACAAAAATATGCATTAAAATATCGATGGGTAACTATACAGAAATTTCTAAAATAAAACTGTTGCACTAGAAAAACATGAAATTCCAAATATTTGGTGTGCTTAATCATAAGTAATACATAAGAGAGAGAAAAAATTAACCTATAGACTTATTGGAAATTTAATATGAAATCATCTCTAATTGTATAAAAACTGCAACTTAAATATTCTTAAAGTTGTGCAGCCCTACCGCAAATATTCCTGAGCACAGTTGCCAAATTTTGTTTAGTTTTCAAACAATAAATAGATTTGACACTTTTAACTTGTGCGTGTGAATATTAAATTTGTAGCATTTCAAAGACAGAAAGAAAAAAAACAAAATCCGAAAACTAAAAGAAATTTCATGTTTCCGCTCGAGTGATTTGCAGCAAAATTCAATCAGTCTATTTATGAAAGTGAACATGTTTATTCTGTAATATGGGCGAACATGTTAGTATTGGGTCAGTATTGGGGGTAGAAATTTGGCACCAGCAGCTGGATTATCTAGTAAGAAATTGTTGAGTAGACGTTTTTGCTTGTTGTTCAAAAACCAATAAAAGCTGCAGACGTTGATCACATCAAACTTATGGTAGATGCTTTCCTGAATAAATTCTAAGTATGGCAATATCAGAAATGTTCTAAAACCGATTCACCAAATTGACTCAAATAGTACTCAAAGACTCAACTAAGAAGGTTAAACAGCGTATCCAAAAGCTATTGAGTTAGTAACGAATTTGCAATATAATTCCTTTAGAAAAGTCACTACAGGCCAGTGATTTATTTATATACCCAATACCAGTAAAAGTTTTTTTTTCCGAAATCATTCCAAAACTACCGTAGTTTTTCAAACTTGTTACTTAAATATCCCATAACAATTTTATACAAATAACCATAAAAACGTCTGGAGTTAAAACAAACTGCTGTTTTTGAGAGACGAAAAAATGAAACAAAAAGAAAAATACAAACAGGAAAACATGTCAAAAAGCTAAAAAGATTTCCTAACAAGCTAGAAATTCAATTTCATACTTTTGCAGCATCTCTTTAAACGCACGGCAATGGCTCAGATAATCAGATACATATTTACACGATATAAAAAAAAATTTTAAATGTTGTTGTGTGTGGAAATTTAAGAATGTACTTTCGATAAGAAACCGCTGAATTATTTATTTTAAATCAATATCAACTTGAACATATTCGGTCACATCTCTTGCAGTAAAAGATTGAAGTAACAGGACGAATGTATAGTGCAGGGTTTTTGATTTTACTTTATATAAAGCTTTGTCTAGACGGTTGTCAGATCTTACAATATCGTAAGACCTAACAACGTGCTGGTAATCTACTAGAAATACAAAATTGTCAGCATTAGGAAAATTGTCAGTTCAGACAATTGAAAGAAGATCTTACAATTTCATTGCCAGACAATCGCCTGACAATAAATTTAGCTACCAATGAAAATTGTCAGCTTACACGGATGTAAGATTTTCTACGTATCAAAAATCGTCAGCCGATTGTAATCATCAAAATACACACACACACACACACACATACATGCCATTATTCATTCTTTATTTTTCTCGCTCAATAAACATATTTTTAATTTTTTATTCTCTTTTCTGCAACTTTTTACCTCTCGTACTCACATTTTTACTATTCTCTTGTCTTTTCTCTCCCTTTCGTACACACACATTTTTCTTTAATATTCTTTGTCATTACTCTGACAATGACGCCATTGTAAGGTGTTGAGAATTTATGCATCTTACAATATGCCAATGCCTGACAATGTACTAGCAATAATGATGCCAAAATGTTCAGACGATTGGCAGTTAACTGACAATTAATTGTTAGGTAGGTGACCTGCCAATGCTTTTGCTTACAATACTGTCAGGAAGAAATTGTAAGTTCTCACCATTGGTTAAAAATATTCTATAAATGTTCTGACAATATTGTAAGATCTTACAACCGTCTAGACAAAGCTTAACTTAAACCTGCTTACATTCTAATCCAAAGTCCATTTGAACGAAGATGCTGGGTACAAACAAAGGTAGCCAAAGTGGCAGATTATGGAAAAGGGGAGGCATTAGATTTTTCTCGG
Organism: Sturmia bella; assembly: GCA_963662145.1. Lineage (NCBI taxonomy): Eukaryota > Metazoa > Arthropoda > Insecta > Diptera > Tachinidae > Sturmia > Sturmia bella. The sequence continues at coordinate 48,318,136 of OY759172.1, read as the reverse complement.
CATTTATTTGAATTGTATTGCAGTTGAGAGGTAGAACCGGAAATTCTTTGAGTCAAATGAATTTTTCCTCACACAGGCCTGTTCTTCATATCATGTAATAATACAAAATGTAATACAAAACAAATGCTCATATTTCCAAATTTTTTCTATTTATTTATTTTACTGCAGTGACAAATTTTGAGCAAATCCTTTGATTAAATAAAAAAAAAATTTATTTTCTACAAATATTAAAAGACTTCTTGAAATGTTCTTAAGTTTCCAGCAGCTTAAGAACTCAAAAGAATTTAAATGCACAGCCATGTTGTCTGTTGCCAGAGCTCTTTAAAACGATTGTGCGCTTCGAAATCAAACAATATCTTAAACAGGAAGCCTCCTTTTTTAGTCATTACTTGTTTAGTCCTTTTTCATTCTTAACTGAAGTACTAAGAATTTGTTACTAGAGAGAAAAAAAAAAGAAATAAGACTGAAAATAGACAGATAGAAAAATAATATCAGCAAGGTAAATTTATCCTCCTAAACAGGAAACAATTGCCTGAAATATTTGTGGTTAAGTTGTTGTTCATTTCAACTGAGAATCTACACAGGATTTCTATGTTTTTTCCAGTGTTAAGTTTCCCTGTCTCTGTATATTCACCCACCCCCCCGCAGGCAACCCCACCTACTCGTTCTGTGTATAGTTCAATTTCTTTGTTGGTTGGGTGTTTAAGTACTTGCGTATTCCTCTAGCGAGGAACTGACGGTTCCTACATTAACACGCCATAATGTAGCTTATTTGCTTTAAAGCTTTTTATGTTGCCTATAACTCTGGGTTGAGCTGAGATGAGTTGAGTTTCTTTTCATATGAGTGTTTGTAATATCCTTAAGGATAAATGTTTGTTGGTTGCAAATGAAGTTTTACATCAAGCATAGACAGGAAATTCATCTTCATCAGGGTTTTCTGTCTGTTTTATTATTATTATTTTCTTTTTTCTCGTTTCACGTCGATATCTGTGTGCGGAGATGCAAGTATTTTTCCTCTACAGTTTTTAGTTTGTTTATTTTGTTGTTTGCCACAAGAATGTGCATTCAAATCATAATAAAGTTTTGGTATTGAAATTGTGGAAGATACAAATTTTTTCATTTTTGTTTTTTCTTCCGTAGCTATTCTGTTCATTTACTCGCTTTTTGGAGATTTAAAATATTTGTGCAATCTTTTGATGAGAAAACTATTTAAAGCATTTATGGTTGCGGAATATTGAAGGAAGTTGTACAAAATACTTCACGGATTCTTTTAGTTCTAAATGAAAGTTTAACACACTCTTTTAGTTTTATACAGAAATCATAACATAACTTTTAAATTTCTCACAATTATTTTATCAAAGTCACTTCTTTTAGTTGTATTTATTTCACCACGCTTAAAACTGAATTAACCCCCAAACTGTCATGCTGGTTTATTTATGAGGGGTTTTTTTTAGTTCGAAAACATTTTTCAGATGATACTTCAGTTTAGTCGAGAAAATATTTGGACCTGTTAAAGTTTCAATATAGGAGATAAATATTTTGCATCATTAACTGAGTTCGTAATTATTGTTAATAGTTTTATCGGGCTTTAGATTTATCATTCACATATAGATAGTGTTTGATTACAATTTTTATATCAATTTTGATCAAATAATTTTTTTTAGGATTTTTTCTTTTTTATCTCAATTTTGTTTTATTTACTAAAATAAATTTAATTAATTTTAACCAAATAATTTTCAAGCCATTTTTAGTCAACTTCTGCACGCATATTGAAAATCCGATTTCAAACAGAAACAAAGTTCTATTCGAATAAAGTTATTTTTCATTGAAACTTTGTTATAAAAATAATTCAGCGACCACAGTTTCTATCATGCAAATTTAAAAAATTTGTAACTTAAATATTGGCCGATTAAAACATCATTTAAATAAAGTTAACTGATAAAGTGTATGCGATTAAATTTTAGGTTTACTTAATTTTTATTCGATTAAAATTTTATTCGATTACATTTTTTTTTTCTATACAATTTTTTTTCCGGTTAAGATTTCAAATTGCCCTTTTCTCAAACTTAGCTGTACATTTTATCATAAAGGTCTTAAAAGTATTACTAAAGAATTTTTAATAACTTCTGCTCTTAGTCTGAAATTATAATTTGAAAGCATTTTTAATTCGATTAAAACTCAACTTTATTAATATATAAATCAAGTAGAAATTTATTCTACAGTATTTTTTTTCTTTTTTGAAAAAAAAAATCCGCTACCTTACTAGTGATTTACACACTGTTTTGGCCCTATTGGGCATTCTTGCGATTTTAAAACTTTTGTTGAAGCCAGTTCTTTCTTATCAACTCACACTTTCAATTGTAAATTATGAATTTGGGAAAAACTAGTTCGGTTAAAATCCTAATCGACTAAATTTTTGATCACAAAAAGAGTTATAGGAAGAATGTGTTTTTGTCCGAAATTTTATTCGAGCGCGACATAATTGATGGATTTAAATATTATGCGATTTGAATTTCTCATAGCAATAATATTATTCGACTAAATCTTTATTGGGTTAAAATTGTCATTAACACCTCACGCAAACTTGGGCTTACGTGTTGTCATTAAAATTCTATACTTTTTTATTAAAAAAAAAATTTACCTCTGCCTTTTATTTGAAATTATGAAATTGCTTTTGCTTTATAATTTCAAATTGAAGACAAAATAGATGAGATATTATTTTAATAAAAAGTTTAGGACCTTAATAGTGCTAACTAAGGCCAAATTTGTGTAAAGCATATAACTTTTATTTCCTAAAAATTTTATTCGAATAAAAATTTGGCTAAGATTGCAATTCCACCTCCCTCACGTACTGGTGCTTACTTTTCTTCAAAACGGCACTTATTGAAGTAATTTATCAACTTTTTTCAATTTGAAGCTAAATTTTGAAAGAATCCGATTCGATTGAGAATCGACTAAACTTGCATTTGATTCGATTAAAACTCTCCTCAATTAAAATCTTGTGGTTAATAATTTTATTGGGCTTAAGTTCGAGATTTACTTCGCCAGCATTTTTTTGGAACGAAGTTCTTTAACGCGGCTTGCTGGTAGTGGAAATTAGTAGAAATCGTCACGAAAGCGTGTGAGCTGTTTATATGTATTGGTGTATCTGTCAACAAACAATTGTGTAGGTGTCTCCGGCGCTGTCAGCGGAGACACCTACCAATAAATATTAATTAGTTGTGAAAACGGACACTATCAGTTGATAGATGTCGCTAAATTAAAGTATGTCACAACAAAAAACAGCAATATTGAAAAATTTTCTTCGTTTTGTAGCAGATTGACAAAAAAATACTGCATGTGTCAAAATTAAAAAAAGAAAACGTTCCAAAAATTTTAAGAAGCATATAAAATTTAAAAATTTAAAAAAAAAAAAACACAAAATAAAACATACAGATTTCACCTTGTATTACATTCGAAGATGAAGAAAAAACGTAAGGAACTTCGTTCCTAACGGGGGTCCTCCGACCGCATTTCTTTTTTATTTAAAATTTTTTTTTAATATTGTGAAATTAAGTTTTTGCGCTTGTATTAAGCTCTTAAAGCCAGGGGCCAAATCGTCGCATTCGATATCGAACGAATTCCGTCACTTATGCTGTGTGTTTGTTGTTTATTTTGTTTTTGTTTTACATTGTTTTTGCTCGATAGTTCAAAATGCGACGATTTGGCCCTGCCCTTCCGTTTGGTAAGAGAAAATATAATTTGTCAGAATATACACTTTTTAATATATAAGTTTTTTTTATATCTTAAGTTTTGTCTTAAAGTTTAAGTGTAACATAATACACTTTTTTATTTTAATTCCTCTCTTTTCTTTTTTATGAATTAATATGAAAAAAAAAGTTGCAAGTGCATGTATGTACACTTAGTGGCTTTGAGTTGCACTCTTAAATGCATGGCAAATATATAGAGGGGAAATGTTAATGACTTAACAAAAAAAAAAAAAAAAAAAAGTATTGTAGCCGCCGCTGTAATACATAAAAACCGAAAAATAAAAGATTTAACATTAGCACAGCTTTTGTCAATACAACAAAAGGATGACAACTACAAAAATCTAAAGATGATATACAAAGAAAAATTAAAAAAAATAAGAGCACACAAAAATAGGAAATATGTTAAATATAGTACCTGTGTGAAAAGGATACTTGAAATCATAAGAAAGAACACAAAAAACACACACAAACGGAAAGAAGGAAAAAAACAACTAAGAAAAAAGTGATATGATGCTTGTGATTTGTATGACTTGAACAAAAATGTCACAAGTAGACACACAGAAAACATACACACACACACATATGCAGTGGCATCACAGCAACAACAAAGAGAAAATCTAAATAAAATACATGTATGCATGCAGATGACTAATTACAAGCATTAAATGACAAACAGCAGCAGCAGAAAGAATAAAATGTTAGCATGCAAACAGACTTGCACAAGCATGCATGCTAAAACTTACACACACAGGCTCACACACTTAGAAGTGTACATGCACCATTAACAATGGACATACAGGAAAACACTAATGATGCATTAGCTTGTATTTATGGGAGGGTGTGTGTGTGTGTGTGTGTGTGCATGTCTATAAATGCCCTGTAGATAAAATATGCGACTAGTAAGATTTTGTAGCACAAATATTGATAGAAAAATCACAAAAAATTACTGAATGAAATAACATTTGTTCCACTCTAGTCTCTTGTAAAAATATAGACGTGTATGTTGATGCAGTTCCATGCCTAAATTATGGAAAACTGTCGATGGACTGCTGTGAGCTACCAGGGGAATGAATTTAAGTGCAACTTGGAAGTCACACTGCCAATGCCCAGTGGCTTAAACTGCTCAGCTGACAATATTTGCTGTATTTGCCGTGGTCCTTGCCAGCCATGTTATACATCTTTTGGTGCAGTATCCGCCAGACCAGTAGGACTCAAGGCCTCTGCTGCTAGACCAGGAGAATCTTAACTAGTCCCGACTATTTCCTCTAGTCCGGTTGCCTAAAAAGCCGGTTTTGTTACCAGATAATTGCTTTCCGATATACATAGTTTTGGATTCCCGAATACATACTCGGCGACTTTATGATAACTACCAATATCTTATTGCCATCGATCACCCTTCCACAGGGAGTAGAATTTTACTCATGATTGGCCAAAATGATGCCGGAAAATCACCATGCAGCCAAGAAAGAATACAAACCCGAAGACTTTGCCTAGAATTTTGGAGACCAAGATGATGGAGGCTCTGCTACATCTAGACAAAAAAGAGCTACACTTTCTAAAGATACCACAACGTACCCTAGATTCAAGCAGACATGGCATGGCCCGATGTTCAATTATATACAGTTGGCGCAAATTATTCGGTAAAATATAATAGCTACAATGTTTGCTGGCAATTTCTCTAGCGATATTCTACGTACTGGCTGCATTCACTGGTCCTGACTGATGACCCAAAGAAAGCATTACGCTTTCAGTCAGCCACCATGACTATTGCAAAATATGTGACTGCCAATAGGGTTTGCCAAACGTTAACAGTTGATAACGACCAATTTGTGGAAGCTGCATCGTTAAAAAGTAATTGTCATTTACTCAGTCTTCAGCTGTTGCATTTAGCAACTTGTGTAGAGAAAAAAAAGTATTTCACTGTTTGGTCAGCGTACCTTGCGCTATGTCTATTTTACAATCCCCGCAATCGTTCTACGGACAGAACTATCACAGTGCTGTAGACTACTTTCAGTCCTCTCACTCAGTAAATGATCAATCATGTACAATGCGTACATTGAAGAAATTCAAGGTTTGCGGAAAGCCTCACCGCTCTTCGAAAATACAACACAGTCCAAAGCGGTAAATCTTGAGCCACTAACTAGAACTCTCCGCAGTCCAAAACACAACTTTGCTACGTAAACTGGAGCCTTTAAATGCACAAAATACAATTGACACAGCAATAGGAACGCAAGGTAGGCGACTCTAAGCGGTAAGTGTATGCTGAAGAGACTGTGGCGCATTTGGTAACTGACTACATTTTTCATCTGAAAGTCAGGGGAAGTAGGTCACAATATGGACCATCTTTGGATGAACAAACAAAATTATAGCATTTGGTACGAGATTATTTTATATAAGAACTTACAGAGTGGAATACATCTCGAAGAAGCCACTATTTGGTTTTTATTTTGAACTAATGGCATTATAGGTCTCTATTTCTTTCCAAACAGTGAGCCCTGTTGGCCAGTGATTAGCAACTTTTTTCGGCCTGAATTTTATATCATCTTACGTGAAGAAAATGCGGACTTGCCAAACAGTTTCTGTGAGTTTCCAGCTAAAGAAATCATAGTGTAGAGCTGAACAATCTTATATTCCACTCCAATAGGATCTTAAGCTCTTAAAATCAAGCAAAACAAAAAAAAAAAAAAGAAAAAAAGACGAGGACTTAACAAAAATACACACTTTGTTTTATATAAATTTAAAGAAAGGAAACGCTTAACGAAAGACATTTAGCTGCCTACAAGGCTGGAACAGAGATATGAATCTCTGTTCCAGGCGAATGCAGCCAAGGTACGTGCCTCAATAACGATTAGCCTGCAACAAATAATCTCCGAACCCAGCTTTAATTTTTTTTAAAAAGCTTTCGTTATATATCAACTCCGAATTTAATATTTCACATTTGGTCTAAGATTGCCGAGATTCATCTGCACCTTTTTAACTGAACAAGAGAAAGTCACGGCTTGGTGGCATTATCCAATCATTTCAATCTCCATTGGAGCTTTAGCTTTACAGAATACGACCTGGTGATTCGTTCTCGCTTTGACAAACTGCTGTCAACATTAAAGGTTCGATACATGAAATTGAAAATAGATATGACACCAACCATTCCGAAGTCAAAAGGAACTAGTGGCTATGTCAGCAACCGCATACTACTCACATTGTCTATGGGGTGGGCACAAAGGCATAAATAAAACGTTTGACTCAGGAAGGTGGTACTGGTGATGGTAGTTGATGCAATGATAAAGATGAAAGGCTTAATTGCCTACGAGAGTTATGTCTGTATGTGCTAAAATAAAGCTGCACATACAAAATTATATGCAGTCACTTCCAAACATACATACTTATTTACTCAGTGTAAGAGACTGTAAATCCTTTAAACGTACACACATTCATGTTGGCAAACACAAAAAGTAACAGACAAATGTGAGAAAAGAGCCTAAGATGGGCTCAGGCGTAATTATCCATTGCACTGCAAACATCCAGTTATACAAACATGACATATAAATATCAAGTACAAGTCAACAACATGTGCAATGGATGTGTAATGTGTGTGTGTGTGTGCAAATAGTATATTTAAGTTAATTGGGGGTAGTGATGGGGTTACGAACAAATAATAAAGATACAAAAGATAAACTCAATATCATCGTTGTAAGTACAAAACTAAGATTTAAAAATACTTATATATGTAAACACACAAAAATCCTTCGAGTGCTTTAAAAAGTAACCAAACGCTTAAATGTTTCTTCTAGCGAAGTGCAAAAACGAGAAATGTTTAAAAAAAAAGGAACCAAATGTTTGGCTAAATATTAGTTTTGTGTTTAGTACCACCTAATTTTTATAAGAAGTTGGCAAAGTTTGCTAGAACCCAACAGGCAATAAGTAACGGGTTATCAATTTTGCGGTTTCAAGAGTAAATGTAAATGAGACACATAAAATATTTTTTTTTATTATATTTCTTTTCTAGTATACAGCCCAATCATGAATATTCTCAAGGAATTTTATTCCTAAGGAAAATACATTTCTCGAGAAAAAATTCCTCCAATCATAAATTAACTGAGAAACAAAAAAATAAAAGTTGGTTATATCCAAATTTTTTATAGAAAAAAAACATGTTTTTAAAATACCTATTTATGCCTCCGCCGACTATTTTTCCCCATCGATGTGGCTAAAACAGGGAAGGTTAAAAAAAAATTTCCTAAGGAATTTATCAACATAATAAGAGGAATGGGAAAAGGGAAAAAACTCTCACGGAATTATCATTCATGATTGGGCCGATAAAGTTTGAACGATGACATTATTTGTGAAACACTACATTATTTAAATGATCACCACGCGAGGTATTGCAAGCCTGGATTCTTTTGAAGTAATTTTCGAAAACTTTTTGACACATATTGGCTGGCCCTAACTTAACGAATGTTGGTTTTTAAGTGCTCAAGAGTTTAAGGTTTATCTGCACAAACACGGTCTTTCGCGTAGCCCCACAAAAAAAAAAAAAGTCTAATGGTGTCAAATCGCACGATCTTAGTTGATATCGCCACGACGAGAAAGTATGCAGCCAGGAAATGTCTCTTGCAAGAAAGCCATATTCGCTCGAGTTGTGTGGCAAGTGGCACAGTTTTCTTGAAGCCACATATTCTCTAAGCAGTACTCTTCAATAGCAGGCAAAAAAAGTGGGTTATCATATGACCCTAACGCTGCGAATTAACGGTGACAGTCGTTTCATCGTCGTTTTCGAAGAACTCAGGTCCAATCACACCTTCGGACCATGTAATGTAATAGCCTCTCTTCAATTACTTGAGGATTCTCTGAGCCCCAAGTACGACAATTTTGCTTATTAACATACCCACTGAAATAGAAATATGCTTCATCGCTGAAGAAAATTTTGTTCGCAAAATCGCCGTCCACCGCCTGTTGTTCAAACACCCATTCGACGTATCTAAAACGTTGTGAATGGTCAGCTGGCTTCAGTTGTTGTGTGAGCTGGACTTTATATGGACGTAGGTGTAGATGTTAAAGCAAAATACGCCATGATGTGCCGTAAGACAGTCCTAATTCCTGGGAACGACGAGGAATCGACACATTCAGGTCTTCTGCAACATTTTCACTTACAGCAGCAATATTTTCAGCGGAACGAGCGAAACGAAGATGCACATGCCCTTCAATTTTTGTAACCACTCCAGTCTCCTCAAATTGCTTGACAATTTTCCCAATTGCTTGCGGCAGTTGGACGATTATGTAAACCATAATCTCCACTTAAGGCACGATTTGGGACAGAATCACCATTTTTGTGGTATAGTTTGATAATTTTCATGCATTGTGTGATAGTGAAGCGATCCATTTTCATCAATGTCGGACTTTCAACTGGGGAAAAAAAATATTGGTTTAACAACAGATGTCGCATTAAAGTCCTATATTTTTAGAAACCGCCAAATTTGTAACCCGTTATAATTGCCCCACACACTGAAAGAGTTTTCGCTCATAGTCCCAAGGAATTTATTTAATTAATATTTTTTCATTAAGCCAATGAAAATGTTCATTACGACAATCAATTTTCATATATCAAATGAGTAAAAGTCATTAAAAGCTGATCATTAGTTTTCATAATTTCGTTCAAAAATATCACTGGATTTATGAAAAAATGTCCTCAAATTAGTGAACAACTCTTTGGGAACGCCTCGATGGATGCATTGGTAGAGTGTCCTACTAAGAGTCCCCGAGGTCTCAGGTTCGATTCCGGCCGAAGGATTTGGGTGTTTCTGCAGACAAGCCAAAAGCTTCGCAGTTTTGTGTTTGTTTTTCTCAAAAATAAATATATTTATATTAAATTAAAAATGTTAATAAAGCAGGGCATGGCGTAAATGTTCAAATTGTATCAATAAAAGAGCATCTAGATCTCAATGATGCATAACAGAACATGTAGAAAAAAGCTTTCATATAAACACAGAGCAACAGTCTTCTGAGACGACAAATATCGTCCAGGACTGCGAAAATATCATTGCTTTGGTTAATGTTAGTTAAGTATACAAACAGAAGGTAAAATTGTGTGAGCTTTGGTTGCCGAGTGGTTAAAGCGGCTGTGCCAAAATTGTGAAATTTGACACGTCCAAAGTTCATAGGGTGCTGATGAAGGGTGTTTGCTACCCAGAAACAGCCGGTTGTCCACCTAGCTACTAAATTTTACTTTTCTTTACTTAATTGATATTAATTAAAAAAGTAGTGACAAACCAAGGGTTGAACTTAAGCCTGAAAAAGTAATTTAATATAAATGTATTACAACACAGAAGTTCAATAACAAAAATTAAAATTTTACAGTAAAATAAATATATTTGTTCACTGATTTTTCAATTCTCATTTGATTTCTAAAGAAATTTGGATATGTGGTAACATATTTTAAAATTTCGCAAAGCTTTTGAAATTTACTGCAAATAAAACCCTTTAAAAATGGCATCACACATAAAATATAATTTTTTTTGAATGTCTATTGATAATAAGATTGTTTGTAAGCATAGTAATAATAATTTATAAGCATTATGTCTATTTTCATTAAATTAATGAACAAATTTCTAAATTTAATGAATCATTTCATTTAGTTCATGAGTTTTGTCATTAAACCAATGAAATATTCAATAAGCTTAATGACTAAAATTCGTATATTTAATGAAGCCATCATTAATATAAATTTAATGAAACAGAATTCATTGACTCAATAAACCGCAACGTTGGCTAAAAAATAATGAATTTTTTCCTTAAATTAATTTTGAAATTCATTAGATATACGAACAAAATTCTTTTAGGGCAGAACTTAAAGCAGAGCAAAATATTTCCAAAAAAGCAAATAAATAGAAGATATAATGTTTATATCGAATAAGATTATAGTATTGAACTCTTGGGCTGGGTTTTTGAAATCTGAGTTATGCTAAGATTGGTTAAAGTATAAATAGAATTGTGCCGTCGTTACGGCAAAATGATCAAATTTTTAATTTAATGTCGTCGGCATATGTTATGTTATGTTTTCGGGCCGCCAGTACAACAGACCAGCTCACTTGGGTCCCAACAGGTCCCGTTGTGATACCCTGAGGGCAGCAGGTAACTCCTACTCCCCCTCCCTTGGTTCAACTTTGAACCATCCAGATAACCGGATGAAAGATTCCACCCTAAACAAGTCACATTCCGATATGTCCGCCAAACTGTTCAGTATCGGTCTGCCTATGTATATCGCTCTGAGATTGGATAGAGCAGAACAATTACAGAGGAAGTGCTCAACACTCTCCTCCTCTTCTTCGTCTTTGCAGCTTCTACAAAAATCATTATACGGAAGATTTAGTCTTCTCGCATGTGCGCCTATATAACAATGTCCGCTTAGAACTGCCACTAAGGCGCTTAACCTTTGTCGGGGAAAATCCCACAGAGCTAAGGTTTTGTTTTGATCGTAAACGGGCCATGTGAGCCCCGATATTCGACAGCCGGTCACATTTGACCATCTGTCTTGAGCGATTCCTAGCAGCTGTTGTTTTATCAACTTTTTGCAGCTACTAAGTGGAACACCGACAGACTCGTCAATGTCCTCCTGTGGTAGTCGGGCCCCAGATCTAGCCAATTCATCCGCGACTACATTTCCAGACACTCCACTGTGTCCTGGTACCCAGAGAAGCTCTAGGCTTGAATGTCTCGCTATCTCATTTAGAGATCTCCGGCATTCATGAACCAACTTTGATGTCGTGTAAACACCAGCCAGTGCATTTATTGCTGCCTTACTGTCAGTACAGATCTGAATATGCAAACCGTATATCCTATAGTACCTCATCCAGTTAGCTGCTTTCTTTATTGCCGTGATTTCGGCATATAGACAGCTGAAAAATACAGCAAATATTTTTTGCGAAACTTGGTTGTTCCGTCCAAAAAATGTACATATATAAAATTGTTAATAGTGGCATATATTTGTTTCATTTTAACTTATTCTAGTTTAACTGAGATCTCCAAAAGCCAGACTTAGTGAAGCAGCAGTGCTTGGAAAAACTATTTAAATTTTCTTTTGTTATGAATAGAAATATGCTGCTTTTCTTGGAGTCAACAACAAATAGTTATAAGAAATTTTTTCTTTGAAAAAGCAAAAATTTATATCATAAATTTTTTAGTGCACATCACAATTTGAAAACTCACTGTATATTCTTACGACAAATATTTTCAGTTATAGTCACTGCTCTTCAATGTGTAAGTATAAATATTTATGTATATGTTTTCATATATGTATGTATGTGTGTGTGTGTGTGTGTGTGTGTGTTTGCAGGTGAGATAAAGTTTAAGCTGTTCTTATGCATTTAAAATGAAGAATTAATATGCATAAATTTTATTCATATTTAGTATTCGAATATTGTTAATACATACCATTATTTATTGTAGAGATAATGCTTAAACTAAGCCGTCTTTTATACATTTGGTTTTGAGCGGATTAAGCAGATACAAAATATTATAATTTTTTCCTTAAGATTTGTAAACACTTGTTAACAGCAATCCCTGGTGTAAACAATTAAGTATTTTGTTGCTGTTTTATCTCATGGGTTGGCGTTTCAATTTTGTAATTTTTGTTTTAAACGATTTGAGAGGCCTGTGCGGTTTAAGGGGCACATTAAAAGTTTGCCGTTGTTGAATACAAGTTTTCTTATTTGGCGGCACCATGGCTAACAGATTTTTAATTATATGCTTTGTTTTAATTCAGCAGCGCACTTTTAATAACATTTAATTACTTTGTCAAGGAAAACAAACAAAAAATTAAGGCACATTGTTTTAGATTTTAGATAAAAATCTGCAAAATATTTTTAAAGATTGAAAATTTTGTTCTTTTTATTTTAACACCTCCTCATCGTTCATATTCAAGCATTGACACTTTCTCAGTCACATAACACACACCATAATACACGGTGCAACCTTTTGATTTTAAGATCTAAACAGCTACTGAATTTTAAGTGTATGTTGCACTAGTATTTAATGAATAAATTGGCCGCAAGCAAAATGTCCACCATGCAACGAATCGGAGTTTGTAGTTGTTTACTGAAGAAGAATGATGTGTAGAGTGCAGTAGAACATGTGTAGAGTGGTGCAATCCAAACGGCACCAGCAACAGCAGCCAAGTGTTCTTCTATGACAAACTGTTTTCCTTGGTAACTCAACTCGACTCGATTTAACTGAACTGAACTGAGCTGAACAAAACAAAACTGAACTGAACAGTTAAGAATCGAACAGAAACTGAGCTGAATTTAATTCACAGCTTTTTCCAAGAACAAAAAAATAAATAAATAAAAAAAAAAACCGAACACACTAGCAACAAGAAAAAATATATGTATGTGTGAAATCATTTGGTGAAAAGCAAACGAAAAACAACAAAGAAATACATCAGAACTGAACTTTAAAGTCAAGTAAAACACGATGTTCGTGTTTCATGGAACAGTTTTCTAAGTCGGATTTTATATTCTTTTGGGAATACTGTTGCAAATCCACAAATACTAACGTCCGCTTCCGTTGGCCTTTGTTAGCTGTCTGCTCCAGAAATTCCTGAACTCAGCGGCATAAAAACCCCTGCTTTCGTAACAGTGTTACGAAATCATCAACTCGTTTTTGTTTGTTTTTTTTTTGCATCACTTCGATGCATGTTCTCTCCCAAGTAGTGCTCTCTGGGAAAGAAGCTCTGCACAAACTGAGAATTCTAGTATAAAAACAATAAAATTACTTAACGCATGCTCTGCTCAAATTGCTTCCACATGATTGTGGATGAGCCAGAATTTGCTGTTCCTTAAAAGTTGGTTGCTCTAATTTTTAATTTTTTTTTTTTTTTTGTGAACAATGTGGGTTATTTATAAACGAGTTGACTTTGCCAAAGCTTCGCTGCAGCCAGGCTAATTTAGCGTTTTTATTTTTTTAATTAAAATGTAATGAAATCTGTTCATTTTATTAGAAAATGATTTTTTGTAACATGGAAAAATTGAAAATGTTCAGTCTGCAGTAAAATTCAATATTCATAAACGTGAAAGCAAACTTTAAAAACAAATTTTGGTTTTGCACAAAAACCGTTAGATAGCTTAAGAAATAAAAAAAAATACATGCGAAAACAAGAAGCTTTACTACCAGACCCATCACATACATCAATTGCCACCAATCGCTCGCTTCGTTTCATGCAAAACAATAAAAATTTTAATAATTTTGTTCAGCCATATAGGCTAAATTAGGTTAGGTTAGGTTGAATGGAGGGGTTCTTCTGCCCATGTCTTACGACATACACCTAAGCCAATATAGGCTTGTTGTGCGCTCCGTGGATTTAACCGTGAACCAATTTGACTCATAGGTCTATAGGAAATCCGTGTCATTCACAAAGTTCCTTAGTTTCCTCCAGCATATGCCCCGTAATAGGGTTATGTCTAGTAAGGAGTCTCTCCCAAGATGTCGGGATCGTATTTGTGAGAAGGCGGGACTCTGGCACAAATAGTGCTCTAGTGTCTGGTTTTCCTCCTCACATGCTCCACATTCATCTCCTCCCGCTATTCCTATGCAGCTAAGATGTGAAAGTAGTTGAGAGTGGCCTGTCAGAACTCCCATTAATCTACTTAATTCGGGCTTGCTAAGTCTTAGCAATACCCCCGTTTTTTCCTCATCTGGATCCCCCCATAGGCTAAATTTATTTGTTAAATATTGTGCTGTACTGGTTGAAAGAAGTTAATACATATTTGCCCCGTGTGAGCACAGATTTATGCTGTTATGAAATTATTTATGATCAGTAACGGGGCAAAATACTGGTTTTATAAGTTGAATTGATGAGATTTAAGGAAGAAATTGAGGTAATAAATATTAATTGCAAAGTAAAAGGGCATTGAACTGGTCGTGTTTTATTTAGAACGTCTCATTTCCACCGATCCCTAAACATTTAATACGGTTAAGCTATAAATTAATTAGCCTTAAATTCGTATTCAACTTAAAAGTTATTTAAGTTGATTTCTTTAATTAAAAAACATTAAAGAAAAACAAATTTCCCTGCAGTTTTATTTTGCCAATTGACCCATTTTTCGGTTATTTTTCTGACTCAACGTTGTCTTCCGCAATGTCGATTCACACTTTTCTGTCCCTTTGTTATCGAAACGGTGTTAATTTGAAGTTATGTACTCAGAAGCATTGTCAATGAAAAAAAAAAATCAACCACTGGATTGATACTGTGGCAGCGGTAAACAGACTGTCCCATAGTTATCTATAGGGGGTCAATTGACTGTTGTACGACAACCACATGTTAAAATCTCCGGTCGTTTTACCGGTAAAAAGACTAACAGTGTCAATTAGTGATAGGTGAAAATACGAAATTTGGGACCGGTCCAGCGAACTGCAGGGTTGTTATTGTTTTCAGTGTGTTTGTTCAAGCGAATGATGTGGAGCGTTCAGACGATTATACTGTGTATTATTATTTATCAGAAATTCAAATAATACGTGAAAGCAAGACAGTCTGTATTCAATGCGCTATACAAACGTAAAATAATATTTACATGGTTCCATGCCAATAGAGTAGAAATAGAACTCTATTACTGAGATTTCGTTGTCCGGCCGTACATCCGTAACAAGCCCCGTTGTGCTAAACGGTAAAAAAAATAGAGAGCCGAAATTTTCACTGATCATGTCGTTACCCGGCCGCTACACCGAAAAAATTTTTTTTACTGTTCAAACACAATATTAGCTGAATCAAATAATAAATTTTTATTCAACTTGGGTCCTGCATCTCATAGATGCAGTTAAAAATTTTGCAATATATTTATTGAAAACTAGTTGTCCCCCAGCTAAAGGTGTTTGATGTTTTCCTTTAATTTGCTGAACTAATATCAATTCAAGCATTAATATACCTCAATAAAAGTAATATAGAAGTTAAGAACAGAAAATATTTGTTCAGCACTTTTGATATAAACAAAGGTGTAATAGTTCTTCATTTGAATTTAATTTCAATTTTTTGTAATAAGCTAAAGTTTGCACTTTTTTTTCGTTTCATTTAAAAAAAAAAAAAAACTGCACTTTTGATCAAAACAAAAGTGTCAGATTAATTAACTTACGTAAACAATTTTGTGCAATGGGAATGGATGAGCAACTAGAAATAAGTAGAAAATAATTTTAGTCCAAAGCACATAGTGCTGCAAACAATTACTGAAAATATTTTTAGTCTCACGAAAGCACATAGTGCTGTAAAATTATAAATTAGATTAATTCCATAAGAAAAGTTCAAATAATTAATAATTTTTTCTTTTTGAAACATTTTGTCAAAATTCTTCACAAATTGCGCACAATTGACATCACTATTTTTTGAAACTACTCTGTGAAATGTGTATAATTTTTTCTCCAAGCAGACCCTGAAGCAGCTTTGTTGCCTGCCCATTTATGCCAGGGATTTTTTCTAAGCATACTCATTCTCTCTTTTCACTTGTCTGTGGCCTACAGCCAACACGAAACTGAGGGGAAATAGTGAAAAAAGAGCTTTTTCTTTACATTTTATAGCCATCGTATAAGAGTTTGTTAAGCTTTGGCTAAAATTTATGGCGTAAAAAGAAACCCAAAATAATATTATAACAAACAAAACCTAGATTTCTTCAAGTCATTCACTGTTGCTTCTCTTGCAGGAAATTTTGACCATATTATTATTTTGGAGGGGGGGGGGGAGAGGGGGGATGGCAAAAACACTGTTCCGCAACCCTTTTAAGAGTCATCATCAAACAATAACGAAATTGAACTTTTTTTGTATCCGTTCTCTGCTCATTTTCATTTTCTGGCAATTTGTTTAACATATTGTTTGTCCTACAGTTGCCTTCTTATTCCTTCCTTCAGGAAGTGCTGTGCGTGTGTGTGTGTTTCAATGTTTCAATGCTGTTAAGGGTCGGATTTTCATATGATTTTTCTTTCCTTGGCGTAAGTGGGGATGTTTGTTGGTTGGTTGGTTTATTTGTTTGCTGGCTGGTATGTAGTGGAACATCGCAACAGGAATTGTGGCAGTAAGTCATTTGTTAACATTTTCCTTATTGCTTATTACCATTTATGGTCTGTTATGGTATTAGGCTGGCAGCAAAAGCCGTTAGCATGATTGTTATTTGCGTTTGAATGCGTCTCCTCTGCCAAAAAGGAAGACGAAGAGACGCATTCAGACGCGAAGCATTGTTTTTTGTTGTTGCTGTTTTTTTTTGTCATGTTAAAATATTCCGCAATTAAAGTGTTATTTAACCTAAAAAAAATGCGAAAACAAATACATTTACATTTGCCCTGCTCGCAAAGCGTTTTCTTGTTGTTCGCTTTAGTTTACTTTACTTTTAGGTTACTGCAAAAGTTTTTTTTTTAACATAATTATAAGGAATGTTTTTCGATTTCAAGGATGTTTGACATTTTTGGCAGACATTTAAACTAAATTTTAATTGATTCTTTCCAAAATGAAATTTTAAGGCATTTTTATAAAAAGAAAATAACACATCACTTAAATATTTGTACTGTTTTAAAGTTCTTTAATCCATGTGCAGCTGTAGCAGCAAATCAACACTTTGATATTTGAATTGGATGTGTACAAAATGTATCGGTTAATCTACGTTATGGAGAGTTTTAAAGTCAAAGCTTTGACCGCTTTTGTGGAGACTTCACAACCAGTGTGTGGAAAAAGAATAAATTTACATAATTTAATATAAGCGGGATGCTAAGTTCATTAATAATTTGCTGCAATGTTTAACATTATTACGGAAGGCAGGAAAAGTAATTTGTAGAGTTTTTTTTCTGTTAGAGATGGCATATTGTTTTATTATTGCTAGTGAAGAATCATGGGTTAATCCAATACAAGTGATTGTGAGTAGTACTGGTATCAGCGATGCAATTCAAATAACGTTCTTCTATTGATTGGTGTCAAAAGGATCTCGAAAATGCTATCATATCTTAAGCTTTAGCGCAAAAGTTGTTGCCTTAGAACCTTTGAAATTCATTTGCCTATTGATGGCGTACAAGTCATTAGTACGATCGGTGGGTATTGAGGATGGTTTTCGTTTTGGAACATTCTTTAAATTTAAGCAACTATGTGGGGACAGTCTTGTTTTAATGGAGTTACCGTCATTAAAAATCAGTGAGTCTCAATTTTTACAGCAGTGGTGCAACAGTGTGAAGAGTGTTTTGGCAAAATGCTTTAACAGAGCTGAATAATTAATAGAGACTGAATCGAATTGATGATGTTGTTGTACCTTGCCGCTACAACAACGAATACTAAAACCAACAACAAGTCGAAAACTACCAGGTGTCCCCATACAACGAAAAGTTACAATTAGCTATAACTCTCAAACCGTAAAAGATAGAGGGCTGAAATTTGCATAGTGTATGTATTTATAGATGTTCTACAGCACTAAACACTAAAACCAACATTAAGTCGAAAACTACCAGGTGTCCCCATACAGCGAAAAGTTACAATTAGGTATAACTCTGGAACTGTAAAAGATAGAGCGCTCAAATTTGCATAGTGTATGCACTTGTAGATGTTTCACAACAACATATACTAAAAGCAACAACAATCCGAGAACTACCAGGTGTGCCCATACAACCAAAAGTTACAATTAGCTATAACTCTTGAACCGTAAAAGATAGAAAGCTGAAATTTGCCAAGTGTATGTATTTATGGATGCTTGTCAACAACAAATGCTAAAAACAACAACATGTCAAAAACTACCAGGTGTCCCTATGCAACGTAAAAAACATTAGCCGTAACTTTCAAACTGTAAGAGATAAAGATATGAAATGTGCACAATATATTTACTCGCATATGGCTTACAATAACAAATGCTAAAAACAACAACAACTCGAAAACTACCAGGTGTCCCTATACAACGTAAAGTAACAATTAGCCGTTACTCTCGAACTGTGAGCGACAGAGGAATGAAATTTGCACAATATGTGTATTCACATATGCTCCATAACAGCACTTGCTAAAAACAACAACTGTAAAACTACCAGGTGTCCCTTTACAACGTAGAGTAATAGCTATAACTCTCGAACCGTAAGAGATAGAGAGTCGAAATTCGCATAGTGTATGTATTCCCAAATGCCTTACAACAAATAATTACAAAAACAACAAGTGGAAAATTACTAGGTGTCCGCATACAACATAAAGTAGCTTTAAAAACAGAGAGATGAAATTTATAAAATATACATATGTACGGAACCCTAAGAGTGCGAGCCAGCCTCGTACTTGACTCAATTTATTATATTTAAAAATCACAATTTTTTGTTTTTTTTTTTTGTGTATTGTTTGTTCTGTTTTTGTCCGTCTCCATGACGTTTCAATGTCTGGGTTGCCAAAGTATTTTGAAATGAATTACTATGTGGAAGCAAATTATTCGAATAGCTTTTTAATAATATAAAAAGGAAATTTATATTACAAATCGTTAAAGGCCACATTTTAATTTGTTTTTTTTATATTTTATTTTATTTTATGTTATTTTATTTTTCGATATGTAAAGTAATGATCAAAAAGTAATGAATTACAAATAGTTTCTTTGAAAGCTATCCATTAAAATTAAAGTATAATTTTTATACGGTAACACTGTTTTTGGTTTTTGTCATTTTACTGAAAAGCAAGTAAAAAAAAATTACTGGCAATCAAAATATCTTGCAAGTGAGCTCGCAACTTGCAGAAGTATGATTGTATTAGTAAAAAACTATCAATGTAGTGAGATACTTGCACTTGCACTTGCGTGTGTAAATGTGGGGGTTAGCCGCACCGACATCTCTTCGAACCCAGGCCATGACTAATTGTTTGCTGTTTTTAACCAGCAGCTCATACCCATCCTACCACCGCAGCTCTTCATTACGAACTGTCTATATATAATCTTATTGAACTACTTACAATTTTTATCACTGTATTTTTCTGTTGATTGGAATATATTTTATATTCTCTGGCCAACATCCAATTCATTTGCAATTAATTGCTATTGTATCAGTGATAGCAACAGTTTCAAACGTTATGCCAGGGTCAGCGATTTTTAAGCATTAATTTTAATTTTATAGCGTTATTTTTATATTATTTGATTGGTAGATTGTTAAATTAATTACTCAAGCTTTTGATCTTTGGTTTTTTATAAAAAATAATTTTAGACAATCTTCAGGAAAATAAATTATTTTCCTGAAGATGCCAACAAATTGTTGGCGAAATATTGAAAGTAAATAAATAATTGTCCAAAATATAATTTTTTTATAAAAAACCAAAGGTCAAAAGCTTGAATATGTTATGTTACGCGGGCCGCCGGTCCTGAGGCCGGCTCACTTGGGTCCTAGAATGGTGCCGTTGTGTCAGCCGAATAGGCTGTAGGGAGATGTCCCTAGCCATGCTCCGCCGGTTCCGCCCTGAACCAGCCCGATGAACGGATGAAGAAGTCCACCCTGTCCAATCCGCATTCCGAAACTTCCGGTAATCCATCTAGTGTCGGTCTGCCCCAGCAATTTGCTCTCTTCTTAGAGAGGGCCGGGCATCGACAGAGAAAGTGTTCGACACTCTCCTCCTCTTCCTCATCTCTGCAACCTCTGCAAAATCATTATGTGCAAGATTCAGTCTTCCCGCATGTGCTCCCTGTCAGAGCAGCCACAAGGATATGAAACTTATGCCTCGGAAAGTCCAACAAGGCCATAGTCCTCCTATACTCACACCTGGGTCATGTAAGACCCGATATTCGACAGATGATCTCGTTCGACCACCTCCTACGCGATTCCTAGCAGCTGTCGTTGTACTAGCTGCTTGCAGCTATTAAGGGGAATACCTATTTCGTCTATATCCTCCTGATGAAGACGGGTACCGGATCTTGTCAGTTTATCCGCTATCTCATTTCCGGACACACCGTTGTGTCCCGGTACCCAGCAAAGCTCCAGGTCAGAATGTCTCGCTATCTCGTTTAGAGATACCCGGCATTCCCAAACCAACCGAGATGTTGAGTAAACACCCGCAAGCGTGTTAATGGCGGCCTCACTGTCGGTACAGATAATAATATGCTCCCCGTATATCCTATAGTACCTCAGCCAGTTTATCGCCCTTGTTATCGCCGCAATTTCGGCCTGAAAGATGCTACACTCATCCCGTAGCCTAAAACTGATCCTCCTTTGAAATCGGGGGATGAAGATACCGCCCCCTACCCCAGTGCTCGACTTGGAACCATCCGTAAAGACCAGGAATACATCTTCTGATTGAATGACTAATTTGACAATTTAAATTTTTTAGTTAACTTTGTGTTTTACTATTATTAACTATTTCAACGGGCTCGAATTTTACTTCCTCAAATTTGAGAAAGATTTTTTGTGACAAAATTGTACTTATCTTTATTTTTTTTTTTAATAGGCGGTAATTACTTACTGATCCACAATTTATCTGTGTGTATTGTTGGTATCATGAAGAAATTGCTGTTTTTCTTAAAGTCGATTTTTTTGCATATTTCAAAACAAACGAATGTCACTTGACATGGAATGAATGAATGTTTTTCCTAAAACTCAAACCTGAAATCAATACAAACTACTTGATTTTTTCTAAATGTGAAAAAAAGGAGCACAAAAAACATATAATTTAGGGCCTTTCCACATGGGACCAGCCTTATTATTTAAGGGATCAGAAGTAAAAGTTGAAAATCACAATCAGAATCTACCGCTTGTGTTTACCCTTAAGACTTCTTGTAAAGTCTATAAAAGCATCCGCAACAAAAATTTGTTTTTCCACAGGACAAAGAATAACACAACAGAGAGGACTTACATACGTATTCATGGTATTGGCTTTTTGTTACACTTTCAAACACACTTTAAGTATTCTTTTGAATACGGGCCAAGTAGCTCCATGATCTTTTTTATTTCAATGGTATTTTAATAACCATTTCATTTTCATTCAGCTTTAAGAAACAAATTTTTTCCTCTTTGTGTTTGTTTTCGCCACTTTGAACTTAAATCCTTCTTATTGGTATTTCGTATTGAAAAGCCAGAAACTAAAAAATCAATACGTAAACATTTAAAATGTTGTGCTTTAAATTTAACATTGCTTTTGGAAAAAAATAAAAAAAAACATTCCAGAACTATGGTGTAAAAAACACGCTCTGTAAGTTTTCAAACAAAGAGGGCATTGTGTGACCTTAAAATCAAACTGGCTAAATCGATTTTTGTTGCCGGAGGGACTTGACAAAAGAAAAGCTGTTTTAGCTGTAAACAAGGCACACAAGTTTGATTAATTAATTTACTAGTATACAATATATATAATTATCAGCAGATCCTTTTGAGCAGGGTCCGCCATCCAACGTTTTTTTTTTAATTAGTGCTTATTTCGTGAATGGTAACACTTGGCTCAAGGCTGATTTGACAGATAATTAGTTTTATTCTTCCGCTGAACTCATATGGTTAAAAATACGCTTCGCCAAGTGGGCCTGCGATCGACTAACAGATGATGCCGATTTGGCCAAAAAAAAAAACATCTTTTCAGATGAAGCTTATTTTGATGTTGGCGGGTATGTAAACAAGCAAAATTTTCACATTTGGGGCACAGAAAACCCGCAAGCATACATTGAAAAGCCGACGCACCCAAAACGAGTCACTGTTTGGTGCGGATTTTGATCCAGAGGCATAATTGGGACATTGTGCTTCGAAAATGAGCAAGGAGTGGCATTGACTGTAAAATGGCGATTGTTATTGGGCCATGTTGAACGAGTTTTCGTTCACAAAAATTGAAAAAGAAGACATTGGCAACATTTGGTTTCAACAGGACTGCGGCACGTGCCATACAGCCAAAACTACACTCGATGTTTTGTGCCGTTTAAAAAAAGAAAAAGTTACGTGTTTTGTTCCATTTCTGGTTGAGCTTATAAGGCCTAATATCATTTATAGTTAAAACAATGAAATGGCCAATGTATAATAAAACACCATTTTTATTTAAAAAAAAAAAGTTATTTGGCAGACCCTTTAGTTTTTGGTTACGTCGGCTTGTGTGTGCTTATGCTATGAGGATTGGAAGTACAAGGAGAATAGTAGATCCTACTTCCACACCCAACATGAGCTAGCACAACTCAAGTAACAATTCATTCAGTACACTTTCCCAAAAGGAGGCATTAAGTACACTCTGGGTACTCTGCCCAGGTTTCCTTAAAACTATGAAGCTTTGAAGTTGTCCTAGTTGTTGATACCTCAAAATCTCGAAGAACACAGACATCATTTCTATGTGACTTTCAATAGCAATCTAGAGCTTTTACATTTCAAAAGAGATAGACACATGTTTGTCATGCATTTTTGTATAACTTAAAATTGTATGAAAAACTTTCGCTTATGTTTACCACAGGGAGATGCTATACACCGGTAAATATTAAACTGTTTTCACATGACAAAGCAGAATTTTTAAGGCATATGAATATCTTCCAAAATTGCCAGTTAATATGTAAATGAAAACGAAGTAGAAAGTTTCGAAAAGGGATAAATCGTGGGATGATATTCTTAAATTAGTTAATATTTTATATATTCAATCAGAAAAGTTTTTCTTCAGGATTCTGCCACATTTGTTATGCTTTGTTAAAAAAAAAACAAATAGAACAGTTGTATTGTTTTATAAACATTTGCTGTTTTTTTTGGCCACTTTGTCAAATTGTTTTCTTTACGCTGAAGATTTTGTAGTGCCACAAAGTAAGTTAACCCTTTTTGTTGGCCACAAACTTAAGACAAAAACTAAGTTAATTTTCCTTTTTGTTTTTCATATGAAAAATCATATTGTAATGTATTTAACCAAACCTACACATTGGCAATAATAAATTCTGAGAAAAAAAAAAACAAACAAAAAATAACAACAAACTTTAGCATAACCAACAACATTTTGTAGTTTATTTATCCGTTTCCTGACAGGAACAATCAGAATTTAGCTTTTTTTCTGCTTCTTTGCTCTCCCGACATTTGTTTTTAATTTTATTATAAACTATATATATGTGTGTGTGGGTTAGTGTATGATTTTTTCTTGCGAAATTCTCCCAGCATGACGAGCAAAGTGCGGAGCAGAGGTGAGTCAGTGCAAACATACTGTTACATATATTGAATATCCTGTATCAACATTGCAACACACACACACACACAAGCACTTGCCGTCTGCATACAGAAAGAATGAACAAACACCCACAAATGTTTTTATTTTACCAACAAACACACACACACACACACACACATACACATACACACTGTCTCACCTACCATATGTAGCTTGTTTATGTGATTTTACGTGGAAAATAATTTTATCTGTATAATTTTGCTAGCGTGCATGTGTGTGAGCAGTTTAAATATTTTAACTCTGTATTTATTTGTTTATATTTGTTCGAGTGTATGTCCACAAAAGAAAATAAAAACTTCAAGGAACTGGAAAAAAAACTTAGTCCTTCTAGTGTGTTTTTGTGACTGTTTAAATAAATTGAACTTTTGGTGTACTTTACAATAAAAAAAAACAAAAAAAGTTGAACTAACAAAATTAAACTACTTCCGAATACAAAACCACATACGAGTACAAACATTCATTCATATGGACAAAATCATATCATATTTGTTTCAGTTACAGGTACAGAGATGATGAAAAAGATTTATTACAATTTAAAATAAAATATTTAAAAAAAAGACGATCGCAAGATACAAGATTCACTATCGAAAAATCAGTGGCCGGCACGTTTTTTTTAATAAAAATCTTTTTAAGAGGTCGAAAAAAAAATTACGGGTTCCTTTTGTATTTGATGGCGTTTTTGGTTTTTCTTTGTCACAGCATTTTTATGGAAAAGAAAAAAAATGTTTTTGTTGCATTAAAAACCATATTTTTGCTCTACCTGCCAGGCCTAACTCGAGATCGCTCGCTCTCTGACTTGCATGCAAAACAATAACAAAATTTTAAACTTTGTTGTTGTTTTCAGTGCTTTTGTGTAAGCGAACGATATAGAGTGACTTCGCAGACTTGTCACCAAATATCGGCTGGGCCTTTTTATTAAAGTTTAAGTTTAAAAACTCAATCAGGGAAAATACTAAAATATTGGGCCATTTTAAAGTTTAAAAACTCAATCAGGGAAAATAATAGAAATGTGTACTTTTCTGTGGTTTATTAAATTGAGCTTAACACTGCAGTTACATGACCAAGTTTTGCTATCAAGTTTTTTTCACATGCTGCTTGCCAAAACTCAATAAAATTGATAGCTGTGATGTAGGCTGCAAGCAATTTCATAACAATTGGTTTTCAAGATGCCGTCAAGAAGAAAATTAAAAATAGCTGCTTTATTAAAAGTACTATCAGAAATAAAGAAAATCAAAGAAGAAGAAAAAAACCAGAGGGCAGAAAGGAAATACTGGGTGAAGCCCTTATTAGCAAGAAGGTTGGTAAATATTTAAAAATTATAATGAATGTAGATATGCTCTATAAATCGCAGCATATAATTTTATTTGTTGCTGTTTAATTTTTATCACTTTTAATTGCTACTTTCAAACAAAAAAAACAAAAAAATATTTGCAGACAGAACGAAAAAAAAATTGTTGCCAGCTGTTTTGTTGATTGTGACTTGATGCTCTCTATGGAAAGCAAAAATTGTCATCAAGTTTGCATTAGTTTTCAAAATTGTGAGTGCATTAGTAAAAGAGTGTGAATGTATTAAAACTTGAAAGGCAAAACTTGATCGTGTAACCGCCAAGTTAAGGTCACTTTACATTCAATAAATTGTAATGATTTGAGTTGGGCAACAGCTATATGTTGTGACCTGGCAACACCGTTTGACTAGGCAACATTGTATTGAACATTGTATAGAGAAATGGCAGCCAATCGCAGCTAACTTAAGTACATCCGTTCTAATTGAAAATTGCAACCGACAAGAAGAGTCAGAATAACTGCCTGTTCCTCAATGTTGCGGTCGTGCGATTGTTCGCTTTCTAAGCGAAAGAAAATTGTTTTGGGTTCCTCTATGAAGTTCTTTTATTCCAACGATGACTCGATCGACAAGTCGAAAAAACGTAAGTGTTTTCATACAAAATCCGATTCCTCAATATCGATCTGTCGTCAGCACTGCGAACAGAAATGTCAAAATCAAGCACTTGCTGTGTTGCTATCGAGTGGGAGTTTTTATAGAAAACATTTTTGTTTTTTTTTTTTTTTTTTGTTAAAAAACTGGGAAATAAAACTACAAACCCCACATATTTTTAATTTTTATTAAGTAAATATATTAAACAATTATTACATGCATTCAAGTAGTTTTCTTAAATATTCCACTTGTTTGCTTGATGGAAGAAAATCCTGAGTTTGCCAGAGGAATACCAGTACTCATCGCGTCAAAATACGTATTAAATGTCTATGCGAAAAAAACACTTTTAAATTTTAAAACACCACAAAAGCTATTTCCTCACTTTCAAAATGTTTGCTTTTTTATCACAGAGTACTCTGCACAGAATACTCTATGGTACTCTGTGTTATTTATGTATGTATTTGCTTTGGCTTGTCAAATGCAGCTGACCAGTTTTATGAAAGGTTGTATTTACACCAGAACAATTTAGTAGTTTTTTTCAATACTGCAATAAAAAATCAACTAAAACTTTAATTTACCGATCTGGCATCTCTGTAAAGTAAATGCCAAAAATTTCATGACGTAAGACTATGCGAACGCAAGCTGGCGACATAGAGGAATCCAAATTGATTCGAAATCGAGCGACTACATTTCGATCCCTTACATTTTCTTGCGACATTGAGGAACAGGCAGTAAAATTGTTCTCTTGAATTATTTTCAGTATCTTTTACATATTTATTTGAGCTTAAGGTCTTTTGGAATTTGATTATTTGAGCGAAATATTGACAAAAATACTCAAATTCTAAATGACCTTAACCTAAAATAAATATATAAAATATAAGAAAAAAAGGGTCAAAATAGTTAAATATTAACACCGGTATTCATAAAAAATGAAACTTTGCTGAAACACATTTTACGACAAATTTTTCATATAAAATTTTTTCTAAAATGTATTTGAGCAACGTTTTATTTTTTATGAATATCGGTGTAAATATTTTAAGTATCTGTTATAAAATAGATATTTTTTATTTCTATTTAAATTATTCGATATTTCGATACGTCTTTGTGTATCTTCTGCAGGAAAATGTGTTTTCTAATAAGTTATAAATTTTCAAATATATAATGTTGTTTGTTTTGCACGAATTTCCCTATCAAATTAAGCTTTTTAAAGACGCACTTAAGCATACAAAGTCGTTTTTGATGGGAGTATAACACAACTCAAAAGCCTTCAAAGCTTTTAGAAACTCATACACGCTCACTTAGAATGTGCTTGGAAGCACGTAAACAAACAAGTTTTTGAGTTAAATCTAAAACCTGGGCATTTGAACCAAGTTTTCACATATTTTGATACCACAATAATTCCAGTTTAATGTCTATTACAACAAACTTTAGGTAATAAAGTGTCTTAGCAAAGTATCTGCTATTTATTTAGCCACAATTATCTCCCCCATGTGTGTGAAAGTAAGTCTGCTTGCTTTCGAATATAGAACAAAGTTTAACTTTTGCATCAAAAGTTTCATTTCATTTCATTTTGTTTTGTTTTAGTTTATATTATTCCTTGTTCGTTTTTTCATTTAAAAAATCAAAAAATCTTAATTTTTTTCTGCTCGTCCTTTCCTCTGGCCATCCAGCTCAATCTTAGTTGGTTTCAAGTATTTGCTGGGCAGTACAGAGCTTTAGGGAGGGCACACTGACGGACGGACGGACGGACGGACGGCAGCAGTCAAATGTCAAAATCTTTCTTTGATTTGTGGAAATCAACAAAAGTTCATCTTCTTCAAATTTTGTTTTGTTTGTTTTTTATTATTGCCATTATCTTATTTCTATTCTATTAAGTTTTTATATTTTTCTTCAAAAATGACATCTTAAGCAAAAATTCTGACACTGAGTAGTCAGCCAGCCAGCCAGCCAGCACACAACTGTATGTGTACGCAAGACACGCATACACAGACAAACTGTTGGAACATTTCTGAGAAATTCAAAGTAAATATGTATTGCAATACCAAAGAGGTTATGGGACAGTTATAAATTGATTTGCAAATTATTAAGTGAGTTCTTTAAATTTGACTATGAGTTGAATAAATCATACGTGGACGATTACTTGATGGTTTGGGATTTTAATTCAATTTATTTAATGCATCAGAGACTTCAGGAATTATTCATGAGTTAAAAGTAATTAAAGAACTTGCCATCATAAAGTGTTATCAAGCCAAAACTCATAAAGTAATGTAATATGCTTAATAAAAGTTTATGGAATTATATTCAGAAGTGTTACGGCAGGGAATTCAATTTCATTAGCAGGCGTAGAAAACTAGGGCAACATTAAGCAAAAAAAAAACCCCCCAGAAAGAAATGTATTGAAATTAATTAATTGGAAGGAGAGATTGCTTTCCATAAAAAGAAACTGCTTATCTGTTTTTAGATAATAACTTGTTTAGAATTCATAAAAAAATAATTTACTTAATTTCATAAACTTATCAGTTTTTCTAGTTCCAGGTTTACTTCCTCAACATTGAGAAAGATTTTTTGTGATAAAATGCATTTAAAGGAAATGTGCTTTAAGACTTCTTACCAATAAAAAAAAAAAACTGTTCATATTTTTTTTAAGATAATAATCTGTTTCGAACTCATGGGAAATTAATTTGTTTTGTTAATAGTTTTATTGGGCTTTCTAGTTCGAGTTTTACTTCCTCAGCATTTTTTTTTTTTTTTTTTTTTTTTTTTTTGATAAAATTGGTGTGATCAACATTTTTTTAAGGGAGTCAAGAAAAGTAGAGTTAAAGACTTACTGGCTGCTTCAAACGCACCACGTCACTCATCAGCACCCAAATTTGCCTCCAACCGAGGCCATGACTTATTGTATACTGTTCTCTTTAAGCAGCAGCGCATATCCATCCTACCACCGCAGCTCTTCATTACTGACTGTCTATTGTTAATCTTATTTATCAAATGTCCACTTTATCACTATATTTTACTATTGATTGGAATATGAACTTAATTATTTATTTGCTTTAAGAGCCAATTGAAATGTACTAATTCAGGTCCAAAAATGAACCTTTTCAAAAAATATTTGCTGTATCTTTCAGCTGTCTATATGCCGACGACATTTCGTTGGTGCTAATCAGAATTAGAATCAGAAATGTTCAAACAAACCTTTAACACAGCAAACATTTCTTTTTTCGTTTTGCAACACTTTTACTTTTCTTTGCAACTTTCTATACAACGAGTCACCATACTTTCAAAAATACAAATCGTAGTAAGCAATGGTGACTCGTTGTATAGAAGGTTGCAAAGAAAAGTAGAGGTGTTGCAAAACGAAAAAAGAAATGTTTGCTGTGTTAAAGGTTTGCTTGAACATTTCTGATTCGCATTCTGTTCATGGGAATTATGGAATAAGTAGTTGAGTTTCAAACAAACTTTTAAGAATTTTTCAAGTCTTTTGATGAGTTGATTAGCACCAACGAAATGTCGTCGGCATATAGACAGCTGAGAGATACAGCAAATATTTTTTGAAAAGGTTCATTTTTGGACCTGAATTAGTTGATTGGAATATATTTTTATATTCCCCCGCCAACGGCCAATTGATTTTTGTGGTTGTTGGTTTTGTATCAAAGATAACTTTTTTAATTTTAACTTTGTAGTCGAACTATTTTCTTATATAATTATTTCTGTATTCAGTTTATCAGGCTCAAGTTCTTTCTATATTATAACAAAGACATTTTCGAAACATGGCATGGTTGTCGCTTTAGAAACATGAGCCCCTGAGGGCAAAGACGGGTGCTGACGAGAAAGTGTGGCGGCTTCGAAACAACTAGTTGTCCAGCCTGCTAAATGTCTTTGATGTCTCCTTTGTCTAATTTAATTAATATCAATCACAAGGATAATATAGAAAGAAAGGATAATATAGAAATAAACTTAATACGGTAATATTGGATGAAGAAAGCTGCAGGATTTTTCTGTAGTTCCATTAACAGAACGAAAAAATATGTAATACAATATTTTCGGTAGTCCGGTACAAATAAGGTTAATAGATGTGCTTAAAGAATTTTGATTACAACACATACATGCGCAGCTGTATGTGTGTGCTATTAATTCAACTCAATTTTTGAAATCTTTTTAATCCATTTAATTTACAATAATAAATAATTTTATTGAATTGAGATGAGTCTATAGAAAAGCACAATTTTATGTATTGACATGCATAAACTTATTTCGGTTTCAGCTGCAACAAATGTTAAATGTGAAAAATTTTAAACTACAAAATATCAATGATTAAAAGACATGTTAAAATGATGCAAGGGCATTAAGCAATACCGACAGACAGACAGACAGACAAACAGGCAAATCTATGGAAATTTACACATTGATACATAAATAAATGATAAATATTGAACATAATTATGTATGAAAACATTTGTAAGCAATCAACCGAATTATACTAGACTTTTAAATGCATTTTTTTTGCCATTATCAAGGATTAAGCTCTTGCCGGGCACAGTGTTTAAATAGAAAGTAAAATAAGGAGGAGATATGTGATACTTTTCGGAAGTTTATTTTAGAAAGACAACTCATCACAGAATATCAATTTGGATTTAGGCGAGCTCACTCTTTTATTCAGCAAGTACACAGAGTAACGACCAAAATAACATTTAATATTAATAAAAAAAAAACTACTTTTTTGTAACAGCATACCTCGATGTTGGCAAATCGTTTGAAGGAATATGGCGCAGAGGTCTTCTCCTGAAGCTAAAAACTAAACTACCAAGTGATTTTCATCACAAAGTTATTTACAAAATCGATTTTTCTATAACAGTGTTGGGGTACCTGAAGGCAGTGTCCTGGCTCTAATACTTTACCTTCTGTTAACATGGGATATTCGAGCTGCCGCATCAAAAAATATTATGATTATTTTACTACCATCGCATAAAGTCATAAAAGGTGATATGCGCAATTTGCAAGAACTCTTCGATAACACCTTCTTCGAGTGGTTCCCTATTTGGGGAAGTAAACAAGTAAACAGTGATAAAACAGTTCAAAAAATATATTCTAATAAGAAATTAGCATATATTCAACCGAACAAATAAGTAGCTCACTAATGCTTTTCGATGCAAAGGAAAAAATATTTTGGAATGGTATTTTCACTTCTACTTTGTTGAAAGGAGGCTGTAGGGATTTAGCGCTACACACCTCCCATCAGCTCTTCCCTGAACCAGCCAGATGAACGGATGGAAGACGCTGTACCATTTGCACTCCGACACATCTGCCAGCCCATGTTATGTCGGTTTACCCAAGTAATTTGGTCTTTTGCTGTCGTATAAAGGTTCTCCTATTTTTCCTTTAAGAATATTAGAATATAAAATAACTGAATATCCATGATTAAAAATGTAATTCGTTGTAATATCTATAAGACAAAATCTCGAAAAATGTAGACATGTAGTTTACTAATACTTTAATAAAGATGAAAAATAAAAAAAAAGAGGAAGAGTTCCACACTCTCCTAGTCCTCCTCCTCCTCCTCCTCCTCCCTCTCCTCCTCCTCCCTCTCCTCCTACTCCCCCTCCTCTCCCTCCTCCCCTCCTCCCCCTCCTCAACCTCCTCATCCTCCTCCTCCGCCCCCTCCTCCTCCTAATCTATATCTCGGCAGCCTCTGCATAAATCATTATATGAAAGATTTAGCCCTTTCGCCTGAACTCCCATATGACAGTGACCTCTCGAACAGCCACTAGTGTGAGTAGCCATTGTCTCGCAAAGTCCAACAACGTCAAAGTTCTCTTCTAATCATAGCTGGACCACGTGAGCCACGATTTTCGACAGGTAATCTCAGTCGACCACCTGTCCTGGGCAGTTGTCAACACATGTCGTTCTCTTCGATGTTTACAACTTTTTCGGCAGACAACGTTGTGTGTAGGTATCTAGAGAAGCTGCAGGTCGGAATGCTTCGCAATCTTATTTAGAGATATCCGGCATTCATGAACCAAACTAGATGTTGTGTAAACACCCGCAAGCGCGTTTATGGCTGTCTCTGGACTGTCAGTCCGTATATCATATAGCACCTCTTAAAGTTTACAGCTTTCTTTATCGCCGCAATTTTGGGCTGAATGATGCTGCGCTCATTACATAGCTGATTCTCGGCTGAAGTCTGGGGGATAAACCTACCAACTCCTGCTCTCCACTTGGAATCATCCGTAAAAACCATGATCACGTCCTGTGATTGATCAATCGCCAAGAAAGAATTCAACAGATTTACTCTGAGTCCCTCTGAGTCGATCATTGAGTCGATCATTGAGAACGGTGAGCAATAGTCAAAGCAATTCGGAAGGTCAGTGCGTTAGTTGCCATCATGCAAGCAAAATCCTCTCAAAAGTCTAGCACTATGTGGCATTTTCTAGTACCTTCTACCATACAAGCGACCTTTATACAAATATGGGCTTCCCACCCGTACCATAGAGCCAATAGTCAAAGGTTTCTGGGGTGTATTAACCAGTTTTTAGCAATGTCCCTTCGTCGCAAGAAGTATAAGCCAACAGCTGTTTTGCCTGACGTCCCAGATAAAAAGTTTGCAGATTTATTGTTCTTGTTTTCTTTAATAATTTTAAACACCAACATCTTTCTCAATTTTGTGACCAGTAAAACCGAATTTAAAAGCCTGGTACATAATTGTTGATTTAAAAATATAATTATTAATTATATTAGCCAATTGAAAGTGCATATACATCATACATTATAGATGTATGAAAACGTGGCTAAAGATGGGATCACACGATTGCCGCAATGCACCAATTTTACACAATTTTTATTGGGCTGAATTGGAGCATAATAAAAAAAATTTGTCCCAATCAAATTCTTTGCAATCACATGATTGTCACATGTTACTGAAATTTTATTGTCGCAAATTGCCGCAAAACAATTTAGTACCAATAATTGCCGCATTATAGTCACCCGATTTTTATATTATACAGCAACTCTGAGAAACAGCTGTTGTAGCTGATGACAAACTTTGTTTTCCAAAAAAAAAAAAAAGAATTAAATGTTAAAAATATGGTTTGTTCATTAAAAAGAAAGAAAATTGCTTCGGCTAATATTATAATGTTTTGCGGGCTGAAAAAGCAAAAAATGAATAGTAACAACAATTGAATTTTACTGATTGAAAAGCAGAAATCACGTTTGGAAGACGGGTTTAAACAATTTTGAAACTAAATAAATGTATACATATGTATGTATGGATATTATTGGCGGGCATTTTCTTCTTTGGTTGCCGCATGAGAACACAATAAATATTGGTGCATTTTTAGAATTTTTATTGGTGATTAGTTGTATGTCAAGTGTTCACACGGTTGTCGCATCAGAGTTGTATTTTATTGGGACAAATAGGAACAACATTTGTTTTGGTTACCGCATGAGCCAATAAATTGTGCTATCATACGATTGGCACACAAAATGTAACAAAAATTGGCGCATTGTGGCAATCGTATGATCCCACCTTAAGTAAATAGATATACGAATTTAAATTATAGCTTCAGAGCATAGACTTTTTTTAAATTTTCTTTTGGGAAATCGTAAAAACAGACAAAATGCAAATTTGTCTGATTTAAAATTCTCTGCTATTTTGGTGTTTCAATCCACTGTGTTTGCTTTCAGTTGCCAACATTTGACACACAACCCGGAAAACATGCCCACTTGTCAGAATGCCTTCAGTTACACAAATGCGTATCGGCCTCCTGCATTTTTGTCATTTTTTTTTTTATTTTTTCGGTAAATATCACTTGTAATGTAGTATTTGCTTAAATGATATAAAAATACAATTTGTATTGTAAACACAAAAACACCAGAACATCAAGAGGCAAATCCGAAACTTCGTTTTGAACAAACAACCACACTTCATGTCAGGTATTTTATTTGTATGAAATTGCGTGTGCCAGAACACTGGGTTATTAAGACATGTGTGTATGTGTGTGCAAACAAACTTACTCCAGATATTCTATCAGTATTTATTAATGAAAGGAAGCACACGGACATTAATTATGAACACACACAATATGATTCAAAATAATACAAATTTAAAAATATGCATATTTAAATATGGAAATTGAAGGTGGCATCACATGCATATGTGTGTGTGTGGAGACATGCGTCAAATAGCATGAAAACAATGGTGTGAATGAATAAATATGTTCATATGTATGTATGTATGAAAAAAAATGTGAAACAGAGATGAGCGAGTTTCCGAATGCATGGACTGCGACTTGAGTAGCAATTTTATATTTAATTTGTGTAAAATATTATTTTTTAAGAAGATAATAAAACTGCGAAATTAATTGAATTTTAAGCCAATACATGGGCAAATAAAATTCATATAATTGTGCTTTTTCTTTTTTGCAATGTGTTAAGACTTACATGAACATGAAACATATTTTCTTTTTTACATTCAATATAAACATTCTTGTGCTTGAAAGTTGCAACATATGAAGTTGTGTGGAGAGATGCAAATGTATGTCATAGTAAAGCAATAACCAGCGGATGTTCATATTTTAACACACACACACACACAAATACATTGCTACTCACATTAACACAAACATACAGATATAGATTGTGGTTTATATCCTTAAACCATATTGTGGTCTTGAATATGATATACAAATTGTGCAACAAAAAAACTCTTTAAATGCACTCTACATTTTTTACAGAGATCAACTATAAATCAATTTTTAATGTCAAACTGCATGTTGTGAAATCTTTTTCCAAGTTTTGGTTGCGCGTGAGAGCACTATACTTTTTTTAAGTCCTCTCACATGTTCGCAGATGGCAACGTCCCAACGCGAGAGTCATTAACTTCTCTCAGCTCTGAGTTTGAGAATGTTCAATGGTGAGTTATTTACTTTACTCAGCTCTGAGCTTAAAAATGTTCTATGCTAAGTATTGGCTCTCAAGTGCTTGGTGAGCACTTCAGCACGATACACTTTCTCTTATTGAGCGGTATGTTGTTAGTAAAGTCTAAATAAAACAAAGTGTGTTGTCTAAATCTCCTCGAAGTGTTCTCTTTGTTCGACCTATTGATGCAATTATATGTGGAATATGATAATCAGAGATTATAACTTTTAACAAAATTATATGCCAGGATAACACTGATTGGAAAAAATTTTTATTTTTAAAGAAATATTTGGTCACGGAAGTGCAATATATACGAAATTATGGCTTTGTAATGATCGAGCACAGCCAAAACAATGAGACTGAAAAAGTGAGGCATAAGTGTGTCCCATACCACGCTTGCAAAATTTATATACCCCTGCAACAGGCCATGTACAAAAATCGCTCTATAGTTTCTATTAGTGTATATTGCAATGCATTTATATAATTCCTAATCAACCCCTAGATCAACGCCTACAAGATTCTTTTTTTCGATTTCTGTTTTTTTTTTTATAAAGTTTTTAAAAACTAAAATTGCAACGTGCAATATTCCAAGAGCAAATTTTACCGATACCAATTAATGTAACGAACTAAGTGTAAGTTAAATTTGATGCAAACTTCTATGTTATTATAATTGTATGAATGTAATATTGATGTTGTTGTTTTCTCTTTGTGGTATTAATAAATTAAGACACATCCCCTGAAGAAGTGAACATAAAATTCACGAAACGTCGGATGAAAATATGTAATAAAAATCAAATGCATTTTTATTGACATAAAAAGAATTTAGGCCTCACCAGCTAAAGAAGAAACTTAAAAATACTCATACAACTTACGTCTGGCTAAAAAAAAAAAATTTTAAAAAAGCAATAAAATTGCCATAATTTTGGTCTTAAGTTGTAAACATCCAAGAGAATGTTTAGATCTATTTTTAGCTGGGGAAAATGCTATAACTCTTGCACTCATCAGCACCTAAGTTTGCTTCGAACCTAGGTCATGACTAATTGTAGACTGTTAAGCAGCAACGCATGGTCATTTTTTAACTTTATTGATCAACTTTCCTCTTTATCACTGTGTTATTCTGTTGATTAGCGTAAATTTGATGTTTTATCAACAAAAAAATCTATTAAAAATCTATTTGATGGATTTTTAATAGATCTTTTATGTCTGCTGTCACTGCATCAGTAATGCCAATACTTCCAAACTTTTGCTGGACCCCCGAGATTTTTAAACAAACTTTATGATTTTTAACTCTCTGCAATTTTGAGGAAACTTAATTGAACTATGAGTCCGGTAATGTAATTAGCGATTGTAGATAATAAAGTTTGCCTATAAAGTTAAATTAATGAGCAGGAATTTAGTGTTAAATTTTATGTTTCAGTTATAGTTTCGTAACTACCCAACATTACAGCCCTCGAACTCAAACAAACAGTGCCTGCCCTGCGGCAGTTGCAAATCTACTGACAAGTACTTCTGCTGTCTTAATGCTGCCCGTTTTTCTTGTGTACTTTTAACCAACTGCTTACACATTAAAACACGTTATACAAAATCGATTTATTAGCAACACGAACTTATTAAAAATGTAAAATATGGTTTTACTTGAATACAAGTAAAAATTATGAAATCAAATAAATAATTTTTTTTACCACTGACCGAATCAGCGCCGCAATGAAAAATAATAAAAAAAAAAATTAAATTACAAAATAAGAATCTGTAACACTGAGCACTCGTTTAATATTCCACTTCAAGTGACTTGTCAGTTTGAATTGAATTGCGTATTTTATTGAATTATAAATCAATATCAACTTTGTGGCTTTCTTAATATTTCAAGAAAAAGAAAGAAAAAAAATATTAAGTGGTTTTCAGCACGCAAAAATTAAATAATTTTTCTCTCTTGCAGAGATTTCCTGATCTTTAATTACGTTTAATTTCAAGCAGTACTTTTGATAATAAACTTGCATATGGCGAAGCAGGGGTTAACAAAAAAAGTTAAGGATTAATTTCATTTCTTCAGTTTGCTGCCTTGTAACTATTCGGTATGGCATTTAATTTTAAAAATAAAATTATAGACACAACTTTCTTGCTCTTTATAATTTCATCCAAGAAGGAAAGAAAAAAATATCATGTTATTTAGAACTGCTTTAGTATTATATTAGACAGCACCACAAAGAGACAAAAAATAAATAAATAAATTACCATGGTGTGATATCATTTAAGGAAATTTTTCTTTTATAGCAGCCAGTGTCACGAATTTAAAAAATATGACTGGCCCCCATAAAGTTTTAAATTAATTTTGTTTCGAAAACATTACCTTTATATCAGATTTAAAATCAAAGCAAAGAAGAATTATTAATTACACTGTGCTACTTGAAAAAACCGACAAACGGGGCACCCAGTGACTAAACCTAATTCGGGTACGCTGAATTCAGTGGTGCTATCCGTTTTTCTAGGTTAGCTTGCGTTTTCGAGATTTACCGTTATTTTAAAAATGGAGGAGGTTGCACTACATGTATTGAACTAACTAAAAAAAATTTTCATATATTGAACTTTAGTAGAAAACCGAAATTCCGCAATAAAATAACCTTTAATCTGATATATAATTCATTAAAAAAAAATTTCAGTTTTTAAATTATTTTTTGCAAATTCTTGAAATTTTGTGATCTTTAAAATTGCATAAAAAATTGAAAAATTAAGCTATGCCAACAAATGCGAAATTTGGAAGGTGCACTGCTCGTGAGTAACGTTTAATTTGCCCGCTCCCACTTTCTCATCAACATAATGCAAATTACTCAAAACAGAGAACAGCTGAGTAAATTTTTTTTTATTGTTCTTTTAAAAAATTTGTCATAGATTTTTAAGGACATAAAAATTTATCATGGCTGATTTTACGTCCAATTTTTTATTTATCTATAGCGGAGAATGACAAGAAAGTTTACCATATTGCAGGCTAGCACTTTACATATAAGAAAATTTATCATTTCTACCCGCACTTCTTTGAACTTTGAACTCGATTTATCTAGTGATTTTTCAACTGATGGCAATAACCTGCCTCAGGCATTTGCACATGGAAAATATGTGCAAACTAAACTAAAATATGTGATAAACTAAAAAACGCCCTATTTTTTAGTTTATCTAAAGCGGAAAACAATTACACCGCTTGGTAAAATTTTTTAAAAATTTTCACTATAAGCCATTTTACGGAAAAAAGTTTAACACGATTACTTCTACGTTCACGTTTTTAGTTTGTCTAAAATTGAAACCAGCTGGAGCGATTTGTCCAATTACTTAATTTTTTTCAAATATTTGCCTTAACCTTTTAAGGTTTTACAGAGAAAAAAGAGAGTACGACCTTTTGTACGCCAATCTTTTTCAATTTATCTGAACGATTTAGCCGTTCAATCGATTTGGCAAATTTTTCATTTCAATTTTCATAAATTTCCATTTTTTCCAGTTATAAAAAATTACCAAATTATCTTTAATACCCTTTTGTGGTAGTTTATCTGAAACGGCAAAGGACTCTACCGATTTGGGTAGTTTTTCATCTTGATATTGTTGTGACCCGTCTAAAACTCCTAAAAGTTAAAAAACATTCACCACTTCCAATTTCACGTACTCATCGGAGTGAAACGGAACCCTATAACGGATACTTCTACGTCCGTCCGTCCGTCACAGCAGCCATTCTTCGAAACGGTAAGAGCTAGAGAGCTGAAATTATCACAGAATGTTGTCTTACCTTGCCGCTAAAACAATAAATACTAAAAATAACAACAAGTCAAAAACTACCAGGTGTCCCCATACAACGAAAAGTAACAATTAGCTATAACTCTTAAGCCGTAAAATATAGAGAACCGAACTTCGCATAAAGTATGTATTTACAAATTCTCTACAATAACAAATGCTAAAAACAACAATGAGTCGAAAACTACCAGGTGTCCCTGTACAAAGTAAAGTAAAAATTTGCCGTAACTCCCAAACTGTAAGAGACAGAAAGATTAAATGTGCACAATCTATGAAATCACATATCGCCTACAATAACAAATTCTAAAAACAACAACAAGTCGAAAACTACCAGGTGTCCCCAAACAACGTAAAGTAGCAATTAGCCGTTGCTCTTGAACCGTGATGGACAGAGGGAAGAAATTTCTATAATATATGTATTCACATATGCTCCACAACAACTAATGCTAAAACAACAACAACTTAAAAACTACCAGGTGTCCCTTTACAACGTAAATTAACAGTTAGCTATAACTCTCGAGCCGTAAGAGATAAAGAGCCGAAATTCGCACAGTGTGTGTATTACTAGATGCCTTACAACAGCAAATGACAACAACAACAAGTCGAAAACTACTAGGTGTCCCCATACAACGTAAAGTAACAATTAAACATAACTCTTAAGCTGTAAGAGACAGAGAGATAAAATTTATACAATATATGAAATGATATAGTTAAAATTAAGACAGAAAATATACAACAACTTGGGTGGCTGAGTGGCATGCTTGTCGCTTTAGAAACATGAGCCCCTGAGTTCAAAGACGGGTGCTGACGAGAAAGTGTGGCGGCCTCGAAACAACTAGCTGCCCACCCTGCTAAATGACTTTGATGTTTTCTTTGTCTAATTTAATTAATATCAATCACAAAGATAATACATATAGAAAGAACTTTAGCCTGATAAACTTAATACAGAAATAATTATATATGTATTCATGCAAATTACAACAACAACAATTGGAAAATTACTAGGTATCCACGTACAACATAAAGTAGCTGTAAAAACAGAGAGATCAAATTTATAAAATATACATATGTATTCACATCTGCTATTCCATACGTACATTCCACATACAAACGTACGGAGCTCTAAGTTTGCGAGCCAGCCTCGTACTTGACTGAATTTTTTTTTTTATTTAACCAAAACGTCAAACGGCTTGAACTATTTAATGCGGACATTTCAGTTGCCACAACAGTTGAGTATTCATGTTTCATCAGATGAAGAAATTAAAATAAATGTGATTAAGTACATCTCCAGGACAAATCGTTGAGTTTAAGAAACTTTAACACTGAGAATATGGATGACAAACATTTTCATTGATTATATGGTGGAGTAATAATGCCATTTAAGGAAGGGTACTATCAACAAAATAAAAAACAACACAATCACAATTGAAAATCGATCAACACAGGGGCTAATATATTAAAATTCGTCAAAACACACTTTCCAGCCCTGCTTGAAATGGTGGGACGAGTGCACTTGATAAGGAATTTAAGAGCAACTGAAGCGACCATTACCAGCAGGAGTTTCAATGGCTCATATATCAATGATGCCAATTGACCTAACAACCCCATTTTGAATTTTTCGATAAAAATTATCTCTTGCGATAACTATTAAGTAGTCGGAAGGGCTTCAACAACATTCCATTGAGTTCCAATTGATTTTTGTGTTTCACGCTTTTGCATCAAATCAATTGGATGTTGGCGAAGGAACACAAAATGTATGCCAATCAATAGCAAAACACAGCGATAGAAGTAAAAATACAGTCAGTAATGAAGAGCTCAGGTGACAGGATGGCAATGAGTTGCTGCTTAAAAAAAACAGTAGACAATTAGTCATTGCCTGGGTTAGAAGCAAAGTTTGGGAGCTAATGTTCGATGTGGTGGTCGTGAAACAGCCATGGTATGTGCCCCAGCCAGTAAATCTTTAACTATATCCCTTTTTGTCTGCTTTAAAAATGTTGATCACTTCAATTTTATCATAAAAACTCGAATTCAAGCTGGATTAAATTATTAGAAAGGATCTTTATAAAATACTCTTTTTAAGGCACATTTTATCTGAAAAGTATCCGTTTGTGCCACTTTTTGAATTCTTTCAAAGACAAAGCTAGTAGTCATAGCCACTGTTATGACAATGCAAATTAGACAATTTGAAAATTAGCAAAAATATTTAGTTTACCTTACAAATATCCAAAGTGCAAAGTGTGTGTTTTGGGCAAACTTTAAACAAATGAATTGTTTTAAGCAAATTGCTCTTTTAAAAGTAAAAACACACTTTTTGTATTACGAGTACATGCAGCATATTTGATTTTTCGTTTGTTTTTTTTTTTTTTTGTGGGCCAACATGCAATCAAGTTTAAATTATCATCAGTGCCTGAATGGCAAAAAAGTATCATATTGCAAAAGTAAATATGAAATGGATGGTTAAAGTTTTTACTACCATTGTTGCCTGTTTTTCATGCAATGAACTGCAGTACCTTTTATGAGAATTCAATCTATTCGATTTATAATTTTTTTTTCTGTTGTTTTGTTTTTTTATTAATGATAATGTCATTAAGTTTTATATATATTTGCTTGTTAGTGTCCTTTCAACAGATTTAATAAAATTGATGATGTGGATGGCAGGTTTATGTGGTGGATTATTGAAAACAAAATATTGTGACCAATTTTTAATTGCATTTACTATTCACCTGTTAGAGTTTATTGAGTTTTCTTTTCTATTCAGTATACAATTTTTCAATATTAAGCTTTGTACACACTCACCACAGCAGGGTACACTTGGGACATTGTAACACAGACAGACAGACAGACAGACAGACAGACAGACAGACGGACAGACAGACAGACAGACAGACAGACAGACAGACGGACAGACAGACAGACAGACAGACAGACAGACAGACGAAGTTTGTAGGCGCCGAAATGGTGCGATAGAGTGTATACAAGGCGAATCCATTACAGGTGCCCGCATACCAATTCGCTTCAACATTTCTCCACGATTTTATCTTCTGAGTTGTCAAAGCCGATAGAAAACGACAACAAAACTTGTGACGTCTCGAGAGAAAATGTTGAAGCGAATTGAATTGCGAGCACCTGTAGTTGATTCGCCTTGAGTGTATAGCAAGACTAATTTATTACCAGGTAGGTGCACTAGAATTCGTCGCACAACACTTATGAACCAACGTATGCCTTTTGTTGGTGTAAAATGATCTTGGTTGCCAGAGTCTGAATATTTTATTTATTTTTATTTACTATGAAAATAAAAAATTATTTATCCCAATATGTTTCTACCACTAAAAATCTTTGGAATAAAATAGTGCCTACTGTTTTTTGGTGAGCGAAAAGAAAAATTGTCATCTGCTGAAAGTTTTTTGATGCAAGAAACAAAATAAAATTACCTGTGCTACCAAGTTTATCTTGTATGATTCGCCTTGGTGTATAGTACAGGACAAGGCGAATCCATTACAGGTGCCCGTATCCCAATTCGCTTCAACATTTTTCCACTAGTTTTTTTTCTGAGTTGTCAAAGCTGATAGCAAACGACAACAAAACTTATGACATCTCAAGAGATAATGTTGAAGCGAATTGAATTGCGACCACCTATAATTGATTCGCCTTGGTACTCGACTACCTCCTGTACGATGCATTTGTGGAAATTTGTTGTTGTAATTTTCATGCTGTTGCTTCACATCGTTTTTCTCATGCCATCATAATTTCTATCAAGGCGAATCAAGTACAGCTGGTCTCAATTCAATTCGTTCTAACATTTGCTCTTGAGATGTCATAAGTTTTGTTGTCGTTTGCTATCAGCTTTGACAACTCAGAAGAAAAACTAGTGGAAAAATGTTGAAGCGAATTGGGATGCGGGCACCTGTAATGGATTCGCCTTGAGGGCGATCAACCAAAGTGAATAGATTAGTGGTGCATGCATACCAATTCGCTGCAACATTTTTCCACAAGTTTTTCTTCAGAGTTGCCAAAGCTGATAGCAAACCACAACAACATGTATGACAGCTCGAGAGAAAATGTTGAAGTAAATTCAATTGCCACCACCTGTACTTGATCCGCCTTGGGTTCAACTGCAGCTGGTCGCAATTTAATTCGCTTCAACATTTTCTCACCAGTCGTTGTCATTTGCTACCCACTCTGACTACTTAAGGCCATATTCATAATAATTATTGTAAGTTTATTAAGCTTTTATTTAACGTATTTCTACGGAATATTTGTCAAATAAACGTGTAATAAACCTGCCATAATTTTTGTGAATACGGGTGTTAGAAGATAAAAATCCAGGAAAAATTTTAAAGTGAATTTTGATGCGGACACCTGTAGTGGTGCCCGCCTTGATTTCAATGCTGTAGGCGGCTGTATATATGTACTTGTCCTTATCGGCTATTCGGGTATGTAGAATTTATGTCTGTCTATTAATTTCCCAAGTGTGTAAGCTTTAGACAGACCGTCAGATAATTAAAAAAAAAATTCTGTCTCTCAATTGCCAAAGTAAAAAAGTTCTCTAACTTCGAATGTTGCTTTGTCGTTAGCAGCTTAAATATTCAGGAAGCAGCAGCGACATGTAGCCAACCAGATATGAGACGAACTTTTTAAATAAAATCGGTGGATCTCTAACGTTTTAATTCTGGGGCAAAAACATAATTTTTGAGTTTTGTTGATTATTTTTTTGTTTTTGTTTTTTGAAGATTCTGCTCATAGCTGGTTTTTATTATTTTCATTTAATTTTGCAGTTGATTAAGAGGATTTATATTCCTAAAATTAAGTTCAAGGAGAAAACAGTGTTGACATTATTTTAGTGAAATTTTACTCATATAGAAGTTTTTGCTAAAACAACGATTTTTGAGAAATAT
This sequence comes from Sturmia bella, assembly GCA_963662145.1. NCBI lineage: Eukaryota > Metazoa > Arthropoda > Insecta > Diptera > Tachinidae > Sturmia > Sturmia bella. The sequence continues at coordinate 48,274,762 of OY759172.1, read as the reverse complement.
TTAAATTTATAGACGTCATTACTTAGATTTGTTTTGGGAGAAAATTTGTCCATGTTTTAAAGCAATAAAGCAAAACTTTAATAAACACTAAAAAAAAAAAAAAAAAAAATTGTAAAAATTTTTGACCCAACAAATTTGGGATTTTTTCCAAAACAAATATCACCAAGCTTCACAATTTAGGCAATACATTGCTTACTGATTGGTCAACTGGATTTTTTTTAAATATCAATATAAAAATTAAAGGCCAAACTATTTAATTCTTAAGGCCTTGAAGCGTGATGGGCAAATGGAGAGAAGACCAAAAATACGTACTGCCAGCAAGCAACAACACTGGCAAGGATAATGCAGAAAACCATAAGTAGAGTTTCAAACAACAAAATAAGCAAAATTTATTTCAACATTTATGCAACGAAGTGTGTACAGCCAGCAAGGGGACATGCAATGTAAGAGAAAGTAACAGTGTTAAAAATGGAACAGCAGGATCTATAGTAACAGCATATTTTTTTTTTTTTTGGTATAATGTAAATGTATACTTTTCATAGTTTTTTCCCCGTTTTGCGTCTTTTATTTTTTGGCTTTTCTGTGTAAAGTTGTCATTTCCGGCATGATTAATGGCCGCTTGTTGAGTTGCAATGCCAAACCAGCACTACGTAAATTATACAAATGAGTGTTGTTAGTTTATGTGATGGTATTTGAATGAATGTTGTGGGGACATATGTATGTAGATGTTAGTATGTATTTTGATACGCACTCCTCAGCAAACCAACATAAGCATATACTCTGTATTTACAACGAACTTCGAGTGGGCATTGGATGTGGTAAGTCGATATTTATGCACAAGGACATTGTCGAAATTTAGTAGATGTGCTGGTAAACAATAAAATGTTTACCCAAGGCTCCACATGTTATAGTATACCCTGTGCCATACATACATACATATCTATATCTATCTGCAAATGTATACTGTAATGTATAAGGACACACATGTATACACATACGAGCATTAATATCTTCACAACGAAAAAAAAAAATAACTACTTGCAATATAAACAGAACAAAAACAGCTACAAAATAAACAACACCAACAAGAAAACAAACCCAGCAACCAGCAGCATTTCAACTCAACGTCACACAATTGTTATTTTGATAAATTATTATTTAGTTTAAATCCTTGGCTTCATTACAATATCCTGTGATGTTCAATATGCGGACAACTTTAAATATTTTAAAAAACAAACACATGATGTTAAACATCACACACACGCACACACACACTTCTTGCACAAACAAACTTCTAGACACTGAAGTACACAACCATTAAGTAATTTACTTATTAACTTTCGTCTACACCAGTAGAGAATTTTAAGCGAGATTCCATGTTGGTAACCCCCCCCCCCCCCCCTGGCAAGAGCAGTAAATTTATTAAATTGAATTGTACCAGTATACCAAAAAAAAAAGAGAGAAAGTGAACTATAAGCGGGCGGCTGAGACGAATCTTACATACCCTACAAAATCATATGTTGCATAACATATGTTATCTGATTGTACTCATTTGGACTGAAAGCTTAACATTGTTACGGATAACCTTGAATTAGGGACAAATAACACTACACAGCAGCAAGAAATCCTGCTGTGTTGTGGTACCCCCACCAAACAAATTATCATTATTTAAGATTCTATAGACAAGTTCTTTTTTTTAAATTCTAAAATTGGAGATTTTTGAACAGACTGCCGCATACTTCTAATCATAAATGTTGAATAAACTATTCCATTTTCTTACACAAAGAATTTTTATATTTTATGTATTGTTCTGCTTTTTCTTGATCGAAATAACTTAAAAAAAAGTATGATTAAAAAGATATACAGAACTTCGTACGAATATAAAATTTAGATACTACAATGATACTAACAAATTCCTGATGGTAGGATTTCAAAACGTCTATCAAAGGATATACAGGATGGAAACATATCTTTGAAGCAATCACAGTAACACTTTGTGTACAACTTGTGAATACAAATGTCTTTTTTTCACAGCATATATGAGAAATAGAGCCATTCCTGCTTTGCGACAGCTGAAGACTTAATTTTTCGCAACATCTTTAATTTTCGAAACCCATTCCTGCTTTGCGAGAGCTGAAGACTTATTTTTCGAAACATCTATAATTGAAAAATTCCTGTTGTTAAAATTTTCATAAATTGAAAAAAGGATATAAGGGAAAAAGGCATATCCTGGCATCAGTCATTGCGATTCTTTTTGAGCGGCTTATGAACACAATTTGACAAATTGTAAGCATAAATTTGTTTTGCGTGTGTGTTTTCAAAAAAGGATATATAACACTAAATATTTACTTAGCAGAAATTTGTAGACACAACTATTTATTATATTTAGAAATTCTAGAAATGAAAATTGGTAAGTGTCATAAAAAAGAGGGAACAATATTCTAGCAGCAGTTTTGTTGCGTCTTAATAATACGAATTGACAAGCTGTAACCATATTTGATTACAGCTTTATTTCTTGCAGGTATGTTTTACAAAGGATATATGAGAAATACGCCCATTCTTGCATTCTCAAAAGTGAAGACTTTATTTTTAAAAACAGCTGCAATATGTAAGAATTCTAGATATAAAGATTTTTATAGGTGCAAAAAAGGATACTTTGGAAGAAGGCATATCCTTGCAGCAATCGCAATATTTTATGTATAACTTATGAATACAATTCGACATGTTGCAATAATATTTAATTGAAAAAGTTTTGTCTGCATGTATGTTTTACACAGGATGCATGCGACCTGATATTACCTTGCCAAAGCTGAAAACTTACCTTCTAATTCATAAAAATTATAACAAGTTTATAAAGCTCTTATTTGACAGATTGTCCATACAAATATGTCAAATAACAGCCTTATAAGCCCGTAATAATTTTTATGAATTAGGGGGTTAATTTTTAGAAACATTTATGATATTAGAAAAATTCTTGATGCTAAAATTTTTATGCAGTGAAAAAAGGATATTTGGCTAGTTTTGAGCATATTTAAAAACAAAAATGGTTTTCGCTTGTATTTTTTACAAAGGATACATAAGAAAGAGTTTTAGTTTTGATTTGCCAGAAATCAAAATTTTATTTTTAGAAACAGCTATTACATCTAGAAATACCTGATGTACAAATTGTCACACGTCATAAAAAAGCATATATGGGAAGAAAGAATATGCTGGCAACAATCACATAAATATTTTTTTTTGCTGCCTGTGAATAAAAATTTACAAGTTGTAATCAAATTTGAAGGCCTAATTTCGTTCTTGCATGTATGCTTTGCAAAGGATACATAAAAAAGGACCTATTTTTTTCTTCTCAAAAGTTAAGACTTTATTTTTGTATAAACAGTTGTACTATCTAGAAATTCTAAATGCTAAAATTTTTATGTGTCAAAAAAAGGATATATGGGAAGAAGGTATATCCTTGCAGCAATCACAGTAATATTTTTGGTACAGCTTATAAATACAATTTGACAAGTTGTAATCACATTTTAAGTAAAAAAAATTGTGCATATTTTTCTTAGAGAATACGTGAATAGTATAAATTTTCTTGCCTCGCCAGAGCGTAAAACTAAATTAAATCTTTAGTTTCATTCTACCAATTTTTTTTCTTGAGCTTAAGAACTTTCAATATATGTACATGTGTATATATGTATATATGTACATGTACATTTTATTATTTTTTTTATTTCTTTGAATTTTTTCTCCATATTTTGCTCTCCTTGGGACAGTTTCTTCAAAACAATACTAATAAAAATTTTCAAGTAAATACTCATGGTAAAACTAAATTTTTAAAAACCACTATGATATGTAAAAATTTCTGCTGCTGGAAGAGTTTTAAAATTTTAGACAAAGGATATATGAGAGAAAACTTTTTCCTTGTAGCAATCGCCATAATATTTTTTGTTTCGCTAGGCCATACAGTTTGACAAATTGTAAGCACATTAAGTACACTCTGTAAAGAAATGTCTTTTATATTTTGTGTACATACATGTGTGTACTTATGTCTTGTTCGTTTTCATTTTTTCTTTTTAATATAAACACCAACTGAGAAATCAAGCTAGAGCTAAATGAAGAATTATGTTCAATAAGCACCATAAGGACCAAATTTCTCAGAAATGGTATGTCAACATCACTCAGGTGAGCTGGTCGAAAGGACGAACACCGCTGATTTAATTTTTCTATAAATTCTTCTCCCAAAAATATATATTTTATGATTTGTTAAATAACCAATCGAACTACAAACTGATTTAGTATGCTATTATTACTTGTTGTGCAGGGTACACAAAATGTGAAATTGTAATAAAAGTATTCGCATAATGAGGATATGATATGAGTATAAAAGAAACAGCAGAAGTTTTTGCATAACACTAAGTGTGGCGTCAGGCCAGCGCCACTGTTATTGTCAATACTATGGCAACTATTTACTCATTAAACTCTCTGGGTATTTAAGTTTTTTCTTTTTATTTTTTAATTTATTTACTTTTTCCTCTGCCACATATTTACACTCTTTGAGGAAAAATTTAACTTTATTCTGGTATTTTTTTTTTTTTTTTGTTGTCACCCAACAAACTGGCGGCCAGTAACAATGTTCGGTTTAATTACGGCTATAAATATGTATTCATTTTCGTTTAAGTAAAACAAAAGCAGTCATTTTTCAGACTAAGTGACTTAAAGCATATGCATGCAAATGAAAAGGGATGTGAAAAGTTGAAGACGTAATTATGTATTTTAAATACTTGACGAAGGTTTTTACTTATTTCTTTACGATCTATTTATGTTTTAATGTAGGCAATTGTCGATAGTATTGCCCATCAAACTCGATTTTGTCATATCATTGACATGATATGAAAAGGGAGTGAGCAATTGCTAGTAATGAAAGAGCCCACGAAATTGATTGCACAACAAATGGCTGAAATTGTGCCAGAAATCCATTTGCAGAAGGATACTTAATTTGTTTGAGTTATTTTACTTATTTCGTCTAAAAGTGTGTTAAATAAACTGTAGGTAGAAATACAAAGGCTTAAAAGAAAATTTACCTCATCATCTCCTGCAAGTATGCAATGATTATGTGAATATTATTTCTTCAACAGTGTCTCTGAGAAGCAAGGCTCCCAGATTTGTTTCGAAACGCATTCTTAATTTGGACTTTTTCATCCCCGGAAACCTCAATTGATAAAATTTAATTTAAATTTTCTTAAGCTATTCAAATTGACTCGGGGTTACTTAACAATATTTTTATAACATACACCAAATTTATATTACAAATACCAAAATCATGTCACGCACTATTACAGCATATCAGGAATTATAGCTGATTTGATTAAGAAACCAGTTTTGTGTATTTTATAATTTCAGAAAAAAAGAGTATCAAACTCAGAATTTGGGTGACTACTTATTTTTTTAAATACTATTTAAAAAAAATAAAAATACAATTCTACATAGACAACCGGCCGTTTCGAGGTGGCAACACCTCTCCTCAGTGCCGCTATGAGCTTTATACATGTTACATTTCGCTGCCTAAATCGGCCACCATGTTTATGTTAATTACATATGGAATGGACTTAGCACGGTCTTATTTCAACGAAATTTTCAAAGAAGACGGAAAACGACAACTTGCTAAATCCCATATTCTCCGCAACACCCAATTGCTTCAAACTCAGTTCATAAGAAAACTGAGCACTATATATACTCAACCTAATACTTGATTTTACCACCATATGATTTTTTATTTCTTGGAATATATGTATATATAATGTATTGTGAGAGCAATTGATCACATTTTATCAATGTGACATTCTTTGCTCAAAATCATATTGATAAAAGGTGAAAGTTTTCTCACTTTCGTACTGCGAAAATTTCCAGACATGACAGTTTAGTTCTTGACATTTCATCATTTACTAGCCTATTAATTTAGAGATTCATCCACCCTGTGTATTTTGCGGCCTATAAACGTGCTTGGACTAATGAAAATCTACCATCATTTGTCTGTGTGCATAAAATTGACACCTAAATTAAAATCAGATTTTGTTTTATACTTCACAAACAAACTTCAGTTGCTTATAAGCACATATTAAAGTTTTTGAAATAATGTTTATATGCTATAAAGGAAATTACTTCGAATTGCTGAAATTGTTTCTAGAAAAAGTTTTGTGACTCCTGTCTGGCTGTACTTTTATGTTGATAGTTTTTATATTTTAATATTTACTGTAGTGTTGGCCGCCACTCACTATTCACGTGGTGTTTTATGTCTTCAAAAGGAAGTGGAGAACAGTAGTGCGTTTATAGTGCAAACAAAATTTTTTTTTGTTTTGTTCCCTGTTGTTAAAAATGATTAAAACACAGTATTTTAGAATTTTTTTCTCTCACACCAAAAGCTGTCGAAAAACCGATTGCACAATTATCATCCTCATTGCGATTAGTGTAGCTGTTGTACTAAGAACCGCACATTTTTTGGACGTTTGATGCTGGTAAAATAAATTGTCTGTGACTTACTTCCGTTTAGCATAATTTTCCATCTGTTAAAATAGTGGGTTATTTCTTCGAATGCTCTTTGGGGTTTGTTCATAATAAATTGTGGGGTTAACTATATCAAATCAATACTTAAGTCAGCTTATATGGTAGCTTAATAAGAATGTGATATATGTACATATATAAATCATTTTTTTTATGCAGCAACTTGGCCCTCTCAGTAACGATTAACTAGTTTCGATGGTGAATATTGCTTTTAAATCCCCTGGTTGCCAGTGTTAATTCATTCTACAAAATTATTTGGCTCAGCATTGTTCTGCAACATGTGGGACCTTTGATTATTATAACACGAATGGGACTAGAATTTTATGCCGCCTGAAATTTAATATCAGGTGATATTCTAAACTAGAAGCCATTCTCAATACGTGCATATTTTGAAAAAGCTTAAAACTTGTTAGAAAATGTCTCCACTCACGCTCTTAAAATACCCGGAATTAACTTTCACTCATGTCATCATCTCTGATCTGGTTACGCAAACAATTTTACAAAAAAAAAAAAAAAAAAAAAACTATTTCCAAGTTTTTTGTTTATGGCCTCTATTCACTATTGCTATAATTTTCTGGGTGTGTGCGTGAGTTAATTTCTTAAATGCAAGATTCTCTAAGAGACCCAGCGCATATTTGTGTGCATGTGTGTGTGCGTGCCATATTACATTGCAATTATATTGTATAAATTACTATTTGAAGCAGCAAAACAAAACAAACATTTTACTCACATTTTAACAGTTTTTATAAACGAATTTGAAGATTTTTTTATGGCTGCAAAAAGTATAAAACAAATAACTAGAACAACAATAACAACTGTGTGCATAAACTTTGGCCAACTTTTTTTTATTACTTTAAGCATTCGACGGCAAACAGAACATAAACATTAAACGGTTTTTATAAAGCTTTATTGCATTTTGTTTTTATTACCACATATTGGTTTTGTATTTTGCCAAAGTAACGCTTCACATAAAATGTGTTTCATTTTATGTGAGTGGCTCATTATGACGGTTGTTATTGTAATAGAGAGATAAGTGAACACAGCTTTACATATAAAAAGGTAAATGCAAAAAAAGCAATGGAATAAATGAATAAAAACTGGGGTTTTTATTCAAGTCTTGCCTCAATTTCATTTGTAGCACTTGCACAATTATTAGTATTCCAAATTTGTTTAGTGTTCGCTATTTATTAAATAAGTAAGTACTATTTTGTATTTATGACAGACGAATAACACTCAGGCAATTTAAAACTACTGCTTTCTTTGAAACAGCTTGGCGCTCCATATAGTTTGAATTATTTTGTAAAATAAAAGTGGCTGCAGAAAAGAACACAAATTAACATGAAATAAATTTGACTGAAAATCATGTAAACTTTGTACAAAATTTATTAAATTTAAAACAATTTAAATTACTTGCTGTACTAATTGTTCTAGTTATTAAGCTGTCTGAGTGGGCGTGGCGGCTGCTCAGCAGCAGCAAGATTCGTTGTTCGAATCCAGTCAGAGGCAGCGAAAGAAAGTTACAGTAGAAAAATTGCAGAACAAGTGAGAATACAATTAAATAATAAAAATAACAATTTCAAAACCATTGTTATCACAATAGCAACAAACACAAAAATCAATTGGAAGCCAAACTGGCTGCCAGGGGCAGAACATAAAGTATATTTCAATCAACAGAAAAACATAGTGATAATATAAGAATTTGAGCAATAAGATTAAAAGAATTTATCTAAAGTTGTAAATAAAATAAAATAAAAATATGAATAAGATTAAAAGAAGACGGTCAGAAAAGACAAGCTGAGCTTGAAGGATGGGCTGGGAGCCGGCTGTTAAAAAACAGTATACAATTAGTCATGGCCTGGGTCCAAAGAAGTTAGGTTGCTGATGAGCATCGTGTACCCCAGTCAGTAAGTCTTCAGTTTTGCTTTTCTTGCCCTTTTTAAAAAATGTCAATCACAACAATTTGATCGCCCAAAATCTTTCTCAATCATGATATGTACCTCAGCCAATAATTTTCAATTCTACCTTTCTCGTTTGCCTTGAAAATGTTAATTGCTACAATTTTATCACAAAAGAAAAAAAAATCTGAGAAAGTAAAAATCGAACTCAAGCCCGATAAAGTGTTTAAAAAATAATAATTTTTATTTTGATCTCTGAATATCAAATCAGGGTGAATTAATATGAAAATCTTATAGTACAACCTTGCATTTTTCTGTGTTTATTTACTTACTTCTGTTGAAAGAAAAAAATAAAGGAAAATATTTTTAACCTTAAAGATTTTAGGTTGTAATTTTAAACTGATTTTTGACACACTTACTGGGTTTGTGTAATAATCTTAAAATAACATGTCTTCATACCTTAGACGCGTTAGCCACAAACTCGATATAAAATTTCGTCTTACCTGAAAAGAAAGAAAACAAAAAAATATGCAATTACTAAGTATTTGAGTTACTTTTCGTCTGAATATATTGTTACAAATTTTAGCAATCAAACTTCAGCTAAATATACAAATATTATGCTAATGCTATCGCACTAACTTATGCTGTAAAGAAGTAAATAGAGCTACCAAGTTAAAGTCATCGAAATGTTTTTATGAATAACCCAAACTTTACTGCCAATTCGCACCTAAATTATTAATAATTATGTAGATATTAAATTTCATCATGGTACAATGCTGTCTCACTAGTCAATAATCTAAAGAATTTTAAATTTTCGCCAACAGCACGTTTAGTCATATCTAAAATTTTTGCCTGCTAAAATTATCAATATAATAATTGAGAACCAATCAAACTAGAACAGTTTTATTAACGAATTTAAAGTGCAACTTTAATTCTTTTACAATTTTTAGCTAGAAAAAAACCTTTCTGTTTAGCGTAAATTTACAGTAAAAACAGTTTTATTTTTTCTTAGAGACACAACTCAAGGATACTTTTGACCTTGCGTGACAAATAAAAAATTAGCTTAAACAAGATTTTTATACATAAATTGTGTGTTTATTATACATGCAAACAAAACGTACTTTAATGCATTTTTATAATGAAATATTCATGGGAAGCGAAACATAAACAACTGCACATGCAGAAAAGTTACAGAGTGCAAAATTTAATGCCCGTGAACGACAGTTCATCGAGTCCTGTAGTTCACTAAATTAACAAAAAGAAAAACAAATCTGTTAGTGCACTAAAATTCATTTGAGAACATAAAAGCGTATAGACGATTGTCTATACGCTTCTGACAATATTGTCAGAAAATGTATAGAATATTTTTAACCAATCGTAAGAATTTACAATTTCTTGCTGACAATATTGTACGCAACAGCATGGGCAGGCCACCTGCCTAACAATTAATTGTCAGTTAACTGTCAATCGTCTAAACACTTTGGCATCACCATTGTTAGTACATTGTCAGACATTGTCATATTGTAAGATGTTTAAATTCTCAACACCATACAATGGCGTCATTGTCAGAGAAATGACAAAGATTATTAAGGAAAAATGTGTGTGTACGAAAGGGAGTGAAAAAACAAGAGAATAGTAAAAATGTGAGTACGAGAGGTAAAAAGTTGCAGAAAAGAGAATAAAAAAAATTAAAATCATAGTTATTGAGCGAGAAAAATAAAGAATAAATAATGGCATGTGTGTGTGTGTGTGTGTATTTTGATACTGACAATTATCTGGCAATTTTTGATACGTAGAAAATCTTACATCCTTGTAAGCTGACAACTTTCGTTGGTAGCTAAATTTATTGCCAGGCAATTGTCTAATGCCTGAAGCCTAAAGGTGGGATCATACGATTGCCGCAATGCACCAATTTTTGTTACATTTCGTGTGCCAATCGTGTAATAGCACAATTTACTGGCTCATGCGGCAACCAAAACGAATGTTGTTCCTATTTGTCCCAATCAAATACAACCCTGATGCAACAACCGTGCGAACACTTGACATACAACTAATCACCAATAAAAATTATAAAAATGCACCAATATTTATTGTGTTCTCATGCGGCAACCAAAGAAGACAATGCCCGCCAATAATATACATACATACATATGTATACATTTATTTAGTTTCAAAATGGTTTAAACGCGTCTTCCAAACATGATTTCTGCTTTTCAATCAGTAAAATTCAATTGTTGTTACTATTCATTTTTTGCTTTTTCAGCCCGCACAACATTATAATAATAGCCGAAGCAATTTTCTTTCTTTTTAATGAACAAACCATATTTTTAACATTTAATTAATTTTTTTTTTTTTTTTTTGGGAAAACAAAGTTTGTCATCCGCTACAACAGCTGTTTCTCAGAGTTGCTGTATAATATAACAATCGTATAATGTAATAATGCGGCAATTATTGGTACTAAATTGTTTTGCGGCAATTTGCGACAATAAAATTTCAGTAAAATGTCACAATCATGTGATTGCAGAGAATTTGATTGGGACACATTTTTTATTAGTTCCAATTCAGCCCAATAAAAATTGTGTAAAATTGGTGCATTGCGGCAATCGTGTGATCCCACCTTAATAGCTGTTCTGGCAGGACACTGTCACATGGGAGTACATGCGAGAAGACTAAATCTTCCATATAATGACTTTTGCAGAAGCTGAAGACATGAAGAGGAGGAGGAAGAGAGTGTCGAACACTTCCTCTGCTGATATTCGGCTCTCTCTCTCCCTCTCTCTTTCTCTCTAACAGGAGAGCAAATTACTTACGCAGACCGATTCAAAAAAGAGGGAGTCTTTCATTTGTTCATCTGGCTGGTTGTGTAAGGCTATTTCCCTAAAGCCTTCTCGGTTAGCACAACGGGACCCTCTAGAACCCGAGCGGCCGATCTCATGACTGGCAGCCGGTAACCTAATATAACATAGGACTTACTTTTCAATTTAATTACTTTACCGATATGAAGCTTACTTTATCCGCGTAACGTAAGAAAGACATAATTTTGTTTCTTGACATCAATATTGAAATCACTTTTTAGCCTGAGTTTCACCACAAAAACGCCAACCACAATAAGGATGATTGTTTTTCACAAAAAACAAAATAAATAAATAGCGATCATTTTAATCAATCATTTTGCTTATTCAGAGTTTTGGTGACCTTTTCCTTTCATCTCGCATCTCATTCTCGCTACAAGCAAATAGCCAATCAAAGTCATTTTGATAAGACCACACAATTTGTGGGGCAATGTTATCGTTTACAATATATTGTAAATAATATTGGTATTATATCTAGGGAATAGCTGACAGAATTCGATCAACCGGCCAAGAAATTATATGGTGGTCCAAGCTCACGTACTTACAGAACATGTGGAAAATCATTTCCCGTACATAAATACACTTTCACTGGTATCTTTGCTTAAGTCTGGTTTGAGTCACCAATTGTTATGAAGAACATCAACTCGGTATAAAAATTTTACTATCACATTCACTGATTAAATATTTGCAAATATTTGTTGAGTAATGAATTTGTTAAGAAGTTCAAGGTGATACCATCAAAGTCAGCACTAGAAAGTCCTTGCTTTTCGCAAGCAACGTTGCCTTTAAGAACCCAGATGAACTGGTTTGATGACCGGCACAGCCTGTCGAGCATAAGCAGGATATACCTTTGATAGTATTGATAGATCTGATGTCCTCAAAATTGTATAAATAACTTAATCTCCATGTAGTTCCAGGCGAACTAGCGGGTTTTTAATAAATTGTGCTAAGAAAAATGATGATAATACACTGCTTACACCCACAGCAGCACTCATATACTTTTTTTTATATTTTTACAACAACAACAAAAATTAAATGTTTAAGATCTAGAATAAAAACTGCTCCGACGACAGTTTTATACTCGCACTCGTTCTTAAGTCAGGACATCCGTTGACATCAAATGTGACAGCATAATCATTATTATCTGCAACACTTTATAGTCTGGTACTTATAGTCCTTTTAACAAAAGCACCAATGACACTCGACAAATGCAAATTTTTGTTTTTTCTTTTGCTTTCTGCCATTGTTGGTTGATGTACATAAGTACTTGTAATTTTGCTACACATATGCTCGTTAGAATTTCGTATGTATGGGCAAAAGTGTGTTATTTTTCTTTTATGCCAAGATACCCACACACTTTGCTTCAATGTACTTCTTCTGCCTCTCAGCACAAAAGTTACCAAATGTTTATAGTTATAATCACACAAAGAAAGTAGATACTCACTTTAACATTAAACTCTTCTAGGAAGCAGGTTTGGAAATCAATTGTAGAGTTCTATACGTATTATCATCTATTGGGTAATATAAACGAGGAGCAAAAAAATGTTAAAGAAAAAAACTTTTTCAGAAACTCATTGCAGCCTGACCGATGACAGAAATCAGCACCATTCAATTTGTATATTATTGGCGCGTATTGTCTTCTTTGAGAACACAATTAATATTTTTAAAATTTTAGAATTCTTATTGATAAATAGTTGTATATAAAGTGCTCCCACGGTTGTATTTGATTGGGACAAATAGGAACAACATTCGTTTTGGTTGCCGCATGAGCCAATAAATTAGGCTGTCATACGATTGGTAGACAAAATATAACAAAAATTGCTGCATTGCGGCAATCATACGATCCCACCTTTAGGAAGCAATTGTCATTTTTGGCAGATGTGAGGAAGTAGTAAGTACCTGTGTAAAAGGTATTAAAATACATCTTATAATAACCCTTTTCACCGATATAATTATACTTTGCTTAAGACTTGGTTTATTGGGTTCTCATGCTAAAGCATGATTCATATGTGAATCTAAGGGCGAAGCAAAAAAGTTAAAGGTGAATAAAAACATTATGAATTAATGTGTTTTCAAAAGTTTTTTATTAGTAAATATTCCTAAAAAAAAAATTTAATTTAATTGGTCTCAGAAAAAAACGTGCTTTTAAATTTTTTTTTAAGATTTTTTTTTTTTTTTTTTTTGATGATACCTGTTGTTAAAGGGCAATTCAGACTATTATACTGTGTATTAATACCTGCCAAAAATTCAAGTAATACGTGCAAGTGTGATGGTGTGAATGCAATGTGTTATGAAAACGAGAAATAATACGATAAAAAATTTACATCCCATAAGACTTCACCGTTTTTTGAAAATTTTCTAAACGATAATACATTTCATTCGATCAGGGAATGTTTTTTTGAACACAATCAGCTGTTGAAAAATTTACTAGCCAGTTATTGCACAGCCGTTGGCGTGCCGTCACTGATGGTATTTGATTTCGTTATACAAGGGTTCGAAATTTGGAGTTTGGTTACCGTATACAGATGTGGAATGATTTACGTGAGTACCTGCCACTAGGGCCCAACCTCACGGTGGTCAAACCACGTGGTGTAATCAAGACGTTACACCACCGCCCCCGAGCAGCCGGAACAACTGCTCGGGTGGCAATTTATTTGCTACGTTACTTGGCCATAACAAAACCCCTTGCTCAGGAGTTGAGCTATCTAACCTCTGCTAAGGATACACGACTACCGTGGTAGCCCGAAGTTCCTAAGATCATCAGTCCTTGAACCAACGCTAATGCTCCCGCCAATCTGGTTCCTTACAAAGCAGCGTCTGTTGCTTAGCAACAGCACTACGGGCCCATTTGGGCGACCGAACATAGACCCGAGGGTCTATGATCAGTATAGCTACCAACGTTCCCTTCCATGCGAACTTATGGTAGCAACCACAGCCAGTACGTTTCAGCCAAGGAAGGCTCCTCAACCTATGACCGGCGAGATGACTCCGAAGAGTCATCCCGGGGCTCCAGTCCCCGTACTGCCGAATTGCCCCTCAGTGAGGGGTTTCAGCAAGTCCCTCAGGAGTCGCCGCCCTCCTTCAGGAAATGCCTAAGATTTTAGCCACCAAGCCAGCCGAGGTATCCTGCACCCCTTCTACCCCGTTGACACTACACCAAGCTGGTTACGATCAGCAAGATGCATTTTGTGCCCCCGGGGGGAGGTTACCGTATACAAATGTATTTTGCTCTAGCTGAATTTAGAAGATAAAATATTTTTGTGTTGTTCAATTTTGGTTCTGTTTTACATAACTATTATTTTAGCTGCTGAATATTTTTTAGCTCCGGCACGTCCACCGCCAGCATGAAATTGCTCTTCTGCCGCCGTGTAAAGTTTTATATTGGCACGTTTATTCTGTGATTAACGTACATATGTACATACATACATATGCAACAGCTGTTTTTTTTTCCGCTCAAATTTTTTATTTTATTTGAAGTGTGATGGTGTGAATATAAAATGTAATTTAAGTTAAACTTTTTGACAGTCGCAAGAAATCTAATTATACTTTCATTCTGAAGTGTCCTTAAGTAAGTTAAAACCGACTCCTGCTAGTTTTGAATTTGAAGTAGAACTTTGCGGCTAAAGACAATATTTTCTAGTCTATAGTAAAGAAAAAGCTGACTTTTAATTAGCAAAGACTTCAAATTGCTTAAAACATATTTCTTCGTTGTCTATGGTTTAGGGGCCCTAATTGTGTCTATTTGCTTAATTTTTTGTTATCCTTCACTGTATAATTGCTAATGAAACTCGTGTGCGTAGTATAGGGTATACAAAACCTGAAGAAAAAACTCTAGTGATTTACTATTAACATGGTCACCAGTACTAGTGACATATTTTACCTCATACAATGATTTTTCCTGTTGATATTCCACATGTGCTTGACATTGCAAGTCCACTACTGGCGAAGAAAGTAGAGACTAAGTAGCTCTAATGCGACTATATGACGACCATGGTACTACTGTTTCCCTATAGACATTGTCGCTACCCTGAAAGAAATGCCAGTAGAGAAACTCAGTTGAAAAATCAAGTAACAAAATTTCTCTACTCATTAACAATGTTGTCAACTCAATGTTTTCTTTCCAAATAGAAACGATTTTAGTTCTCATGTTGGTCATAAATTACATTTATAGAAACGATTTTATTTTCACAATTTTCGGTGGGCTTACAAACTTCAACAATCACAACAGTGTTCATAAAACAAAAAACTGTAGACACTGTGTTGACAATTTGATGAAAAAAAAGTCACCATTATAGGCGAAAAATAAAGCGACTTGAAGCCAGTTGACTTTAGATTTCCTACAGGGAATTTATGAAGTTAAAAATATGTTTGGCACACACATTAATACACTTTCACCTTAATACAGGTGCTACCGCCTTTAACAATTTAACATGTATGTTGGCTCGCTTACAACTCCACCTGCATAAACTTTTTATGAGCAGTTTTCTGTTTAGTGCGAAATTACAAACGTTTCAAGTTGCATAAATACATTACAGTTATTCGGGTTTTTCATGCTTTCACGCTTTCACACTATCGCGCAATCAGCTTAAAATGTCAACTGTCATACGAATGACACTACTACACACAACGGGTGTTAATATTAAGCAGGCATTAACAAACATCTTCACCAGCAACACATACACACACACACACACACAAATGTGCCATGGAATAATAAGCTGACTGTGAAATTACCTCTGTTGTATTTTGTTGTGTGTAGAGAACCGAAAAGCACTGATTTCAAGTAACTCGTACCTGGAAACATTTGTAAACTTCAGCAGCTAAAGGCTTTACATATGACTGCGATTTGAATTATTGTGATCATAAATATGGCTAAAAGATGTACGAGTGCTATAAATGGCTGAGTAGAATCTTAAATGAGCCTCACAATAATAAATCTGCTTTTGGCAACTTTGGGTCTATAACTATATATGTGTCAATTATACGCCTCTGAATGGATTTTTTTTTTACCAATTTTACTCTCTAGCACTAAAAGTTTTTAATATCAAAAATGTATGTGCAAAGAAAGTAAACGTTTGAAATACGTCTTAGACTAGCGGCATCATTAATGAACATTATAAAGCTTTGATTTTCACTTTCTTTTAGACAGTTTCTAGTCATTTCAGTCGAAACTCTTATGGCAAGTTACAAAATATATTTTTGTTTATCACCAAACAACTCGTTTAACACAACATTCGAACACGGAACTCAGACAGTTGCCGGTGAATGAAACCCTGAACTAGTTAACCGTTACCAGAAGGGTCAAGTTGTTGTGTAAAAACAAATTATTTATATACTTATATTTTTTTTTTTTTATGGGGTCCGCGTATTGGGGCTCCGTGTACATAGACTGCCGATGGAACCCTTTTACTAACACTGTACAACACATGATTTCGGGACTCAATTCTGATAATTGTTTATGAAAGTAGCCTCAAAAAGAAGAACTTCTGCATCATTAGTTTGGTCAAAGGTACCCTCAAATAATAAATTAAAAATTTAAGTTGAAGTTCGTAAGTATCGTGTAGGGTAGTTTGTCACGCTTTAGGCTCTTTTGTTTGTCATAACTCGAGAACCACTATAACTAAATTGATTATTGAAAGTACTGGCAAGTTGCGCCACCTTGTTGCGACCAAAAGCTAAATATTTTTTGTAAAGTACTGTAAAAATCGCGATTTTTGTCAATTTAGTTAACTCAGTAAATCGTTGCGAAAATTAAAAGTTGTGCACCGATTTCAATGAAATAAATCTCATTTGATTCAAAATATATTAAGCTAAATGCGTTAAGACCAACATTGTGACTTTGGTTGCATTACTTTTTTTTTTTGGTGAATTTTTAAATAAGAATTTTTTTTTTATATAAAAATTTGTTTTTTTTTTTTCAAAACTACAACGATATCTCTGAAACTACTCGTTCAAATTAAAAACAATGTAGGCACGAATTAAAGATAATTTTGTTGACAAATTTCAGTATTTTTTTTCGACTGAATATGCTGAACCGTTTTCAAGTTATTTAAATATTTGTACTGGAGGCGCCATAATTGTAGACATAACGGTATATCTCAAAAAGTCGAGCTGATACAAAAAAACCAAATGCAGATTTGGATTCAGCGTCCCAAATTACCTTTAAAACAGCATTCAATTCATAAACAACAAATACCTTGTTCCCTTGTGTAATCAAACAGTGTTTGTCGTCAAATGGACTGATCAAATGGACCATGTAACTCACAGGGCAGGGTAGGCAAATGCTAGAAGTCATAAAAAAAGCCATAGAAATAAATGCTCATAATTTTCCTAACTCCTACCAGCCAATATTTATTTATCTTCATTTAAGCTAATATTTTCCCACAGAAAGTTTTTCTGTAAGAGCATATACGTTCGCAGGTTAAACAATCCGCACACAAATACCACACTGTTGTGTGTGTGTGTGTGCGGTTACAAAACGGAAGTGCTTCAAACGCACTGATACAAATAAATACAAGCACACACACACACACAAATGATGTCAGCCTGTTTGTTTGCATCCGCACAAATAAAATCACTCACCAACACACTTGCACACACCATATATGAAGCTGTGGGCCTGCAGAAAAAGAAAAGAAACACTCAAATTTAGCCCACGGTAAAGTAGTTAAAAATTGCGGATACAAAAAGTACTTAAAAATAACTAAACAATCTGGTTCATGTAAAAAGTATAAAAAATATTTTCCATAAACTGCCAAATGTAGCATTTGTACTCGCACGAGAGAGGGAGAGAGATGGAGAAAGAGGTAGGGAGAGTAAGGCGTAGTAAGACCAAAAACGACCTGTGGCACGAGAAAAGGTAAAATAATTCAACTAGATGTTGGTGTGGTGGCAAACAAAATGCATTCATGTTTTCACTGAATAAAATAGAATTAATGTAAAACTTTACAAATGTGAATAAATATGCCAAAGTTTTTCCTCTATTTAGTTGTACTCAATTTTTCTTGGTTGTCAGTTTTCTTATTGTTCTTGCTGTAGTTGTCGTATCATCCTGTGGTTAAATGAGTGCAGTCTACATGCTGGTGATGAGGTTAACAGCTGTTTGTTAGCGTGTGTGTGTAAAAGTTTTACAAAAAAAAAAAAACTTTAATAATTTGTATACGAATAAATAAATGTGAAAAGGGACTCATTTTCTGCGCACAGACGTTTCTCTGAAACACGTACTTAAACACGTTCGAAAAACCACTTATACATACATAAGTGCATACACTCAAACATACAACACACACACACACACACGCGCGCCAACACACTCACATAAATGACTATAAAAAAAATATTCTATTCAGTCGCCGTCTGGTTGTGCTTGTGTTACACAGTGTATGGGAACAAACGTTTTAAGGATCATTCAATACTCCCAACAAGCGACTAGCATACTGTCTGTCCAGCCGTCCTATCGTCCAACCCAACATATGAACACAATATACTACGACGTACGTGTAAATGCACTCTATTGCCTTTTCAACAAGCAAGATCCGGATTGAGACAACGTTTTTTTTTTTATTTCTTTGTTTGTTGGTTGAAGAACCATATGGGTGCATTCGTAAAAGAAACTTTGCTTTGGTGTTTTCGTAAGTATTTGCTTTTAGAGAGAAAAGATAAAAGTATAAATATAAGATATAACTTAATAAGAAATTTCAGGTTCCATTCCAGCTATTTGAATATAGGATACATGTTACCTTTTTCGGCTAGAGACTGAGCAAACTAAGAATGGTAAAAGAGAAATATATAAATGTTGGTTTTAACAGGACGGAGCTACGCGCCACACAGCCGCAGCTACACTAGATGTTTGGCGCCATTTTCAACAACAACAAAAGTTATATGTCGGACCCTATATTTATTTTGAAATAAATATCTCTACAATTCTAAGTACTCTCATACTTAGAATTTTTAAGTACAAAAATTTGCTTCATAACAGCAATTCTTTTGTTCAGTAAGATTTTGCTTGCAAATTCGGCAATGACAGTCCGACATCTTAAATGCAGTTAAAAGAAGGATAACTGATGAAACTATTAGAGAGAAAAAAAAACGTTAAAATCAGCACTTGTGATGAGAGTAATGAAAAGCTACGCGACATAGATTTTATTTAAAATTTTTCTGGCGGCATTCACCACTTGATCTATCACCAGTTTTCGTTTGGACGTTACGTTGCGACACAGCCCGTATAGATATCGATATAAAGCTACTAAAATATACAATAGTAGGTTTTCTCGAATACTATGAAATGAGGTTCCTGGCAAATTATCTTGCCCTGTGTATAAGCCCGAAAGCGAATTACTTCGCTTTATTTGGAAAATACTGTACACTTTAAAACCAATGGCAATGTAATTTTAATGACTGAAAAATCAGTTGGAGCTTAAACTTTACTTTAACAAATAATCTCTTTGCGTTAACTAAAGTTAATGCAGCAAATCAGTAAACAATACAGTTATTTCCGCTTAATTGAGTTTCTAAAAATGCACGACTTTTGACGCAATTAAACGGGAACTCAATTAAGCGATACTCGGTTAATTGAATCGGCGACGCAATTAAACGAAAGTCCGTTCATTGAGCAATATGTGCAATAAAGCGAAACACCCATGCGTAGATGGAAAACAAAACTCATTTCTTCAATTACATATTAGGTTGAAAAATTATTTACAATGTACAATGTTTGTAAAGGAACAGAACCAGGACTTTTTTTGCCGCAAAATATTTTATTTTACGTTTGTGAAGCAAAGAATAAAATTAAGTAGACGGAATCAATTAAGCGAAACATTTGCTCTTGTTTTTCGCAATGCGGTCTTAATTTGCGAACCAATTAAACGGGTGACGCAATTAAACGGAACTCAATTAAACGGATATTCGAACATAGACAGGTATACTGAATGACTTAATTCCATGATTTTTAGTGTAATAAAGCGGGAAACTCAATTAAGCGGAAATAACTGTATACTATTTATTGATTGTTTTTGGAAATAGAAATTCGGCAATGCTGCAGAAAATGTCAAACAGCTGCACTGATTGATGAGCGAAGCTTTCCGCTAAATTTTTCACATCTAAATATGGTGCAAGTATTCACTAGCAGAAACGTAAACAAACCCCAACTAAAAGATGAACTCGCACTGGTTTTAAGCACAAAGAAATTTAAAAATAGCGGGACATAAATCTAATTTTTTTTTTTTTTTTAACGAACACAAAACAAAATTGCGAAGCTTCTTGCTTGTCTGCAGAAACACCCAGAGCCCTCGGCAGGAATCGAACCTGCGACCTCGGCGATGATTCTTAGTAGGCCACTCTACCAATTCATCCATCGATGAATTAAACGAATAGCTGAAAATTAGTGCTTTAGAATGGAAAGCACCATATCTTTAATTCACATTTGCAAAAGTATCCAACATTTAAAACAACATGGTGTAACGAAATGACTTCATAGCAAACAAACATTCACAAATGATGGTTAAAACAAGTGAATAAACGAACATACTCGCTCACACACACACACACACACACAAATTCACTGAAAAAAAAAATTAAAAAAACATACAAAAAGAAATCACGAAAACCAATATTCCAACAACTGTCATGTAACACTCCAGCAACACAAAACAAAAAATAGCTGAGAAGAAGCGAATAAAAAACAGTTAGTGGCTTATTATTACAGAAAAGTTGCGGGTGAAAAAATGCGGTAAGACAAGTGCTCCTTTTCAAACAACAGCAACAAGAACAAAAACATATCATCACCATCACCATCAGCATCAACTTTGTGTCGAAGGGACACTACATACAAAGCAATACAAAATGATGAACGGAATGAATATAGTAGAGGCACGAATGGAAATGTGATTGTGTTCAAATACCATGGCTGGGGAACTGTTGTGGCGGTAAGTGAGTATGCTGAGTGTTTGAAAGTTTAGAAGTATGTGTGTGTGTTGTCGTATGTGTTTAGCTATTAAATGTATTCGATCATAAAATGTGCAACGGATACAAGCAATTAAATTTGTTTACGTTGCACAAAAACAAACTCATTTCTACTAGTATGTACTTGTAGTAAGTATAAAGTGGAATCCTTACACACACACACACTCACACACACTTTACATGGACACATTCACGTTTATGGAAAAAGGAAACAAGCACTTAAGATTATTTAACGCACACAAGCAAACGCTTGCTCGTGTACACTGCTATAAAACACTTCTCTGCTTAGCAGATAAATACGGCTGCAGAGACAAGCTTAGCCCCACACATAAAGTCTTTTATAAAAATAAATAATAAAAAAAAAAAAAAATAAGAAAAAAAATACAACCAGCCATTAAGTATGAAGTCATAAACTTTTAAATACTGAGAGTGAGTTAGAGACATAAAAATTCTTCATTTTTTAAGCTCTTTTTTTTGAAGCTTTAAAGCACATTAAACATGTTGTATATGTGAGAAGAGAAAACGAAGAACAAAAATATCTCAATTTCGTTTTTATATTTATGATGACCACGAGCAGAAATAAGAAAATGAAAACGAGCACAAAAAAAAGTCCACCAAGCAGAACATAAACATCAAGTTTCAATGTCACCTTAACATGTTTTCACATCCAATTCATGTACAAAAACATCTTCGACATACACGCAAAATCCAAATCAAATGAAAATTAATGGAAGACCAGGAAGAGAAGCAAATAAAATCGTATAACAACATTTTGATAAACATCGCTGTACGTGCTTGCATTCATTTCCTTTTTCCGTACTTTTACTGACTTCTGTTTTTATATTTTTTTGTTGTTGTGGCGATTTTAATATTATTTCGCTTTGGTTTAATAGGAATCTTAATCTTAAAAGGATTTTTATTAGCGACGCCTCGCTCGATGTATCAATGTCCATTTAAATACGACCAGGGTGACGAGAGAAGTTCAAAGCACTGAATCCAATTGGTCGAATGAGGAAAATAGATAGATAATCGTAGGCACTGGCCACGTTGCAGTACCTCAAATCGTTGCTACTCAAAAGTGTACAAGGGTTGCGTTTTATATGGGGGTTGGTACAAAAACAATTATTTATATTTTCCTTTTACAATCAAGCGGAAACCTTTTTTAAGGTCCAGTACCACCATTTACAAGCCCGTTCCATATTCTTGATTTTTATTAAACTTTCATATGTTCCATAAAATTAGCTTTGAAAACCTGAAAATTAAATTATTTTATATAAAGAACTTAACACACATTCCCCGCTTTAGATGTTGATCAGAAAACGAAACAGCAGCCATAAAACTGCAAAAGGAAAGACAAAAAAATTAATGAAAAAAAAAAAAAATTGAAATGCTGAACATTGTCAACGCGTTTTCAACTGGTACGCACTTAACAAGAGCACGTCCTTAAAACTCGTACCCAGAGCCCCCGCACATACCGAAGAATTTGGCTAGTAGCTGCTCTGGTGACATTCATATAATATTACCCACCATGTTGTATGCACCATCATGTTTTAATATGCATTCAATACCAAAATGCTCATACTTTCACCACAGAGATACTGACAGGACATGCCATTTGGCCTGCAAGTGTGTGTGTGTGTGTGTTTAAGAGTTTGTGTCGTTTTGCTTTTCTTGTGGCTCTCAACTCAATTCGCAGGTTTCCTGTTGAGGTCCATTACATGCAAGTTGTAAAATTTTGTGGAATTGTTTGCGTTTTGTCATCGTAAAATGTTATTTAATTTTTCTTTTGTTTTTTGCTTTATATGTTTACCATTTTAAAGTGGATTGTTTTATACAACTAGAGATAATTGAAGGGCTTTTATTTAATTTGATTAGCTCAAATTAGCTCCAGGATTTTTTTTTTTTACCGAATAGCAGCCAGCAACCAGCAAATGGTCATCGAGATGGGCAGTAAGGAGAATAAAATGGAAACCAGGAATTCATCTTAAATCTTTTATTCTCTTAAGCCAGGAAATACGAAAAATTTGCTTAGAATTTAAAATCTGTAGGAAACAAATTTAATAAATTCGATATGTAGATTTCTTTTAGCACCTGTGTTGCGAGTCTCCCTCGCATAATTTAAGTTATTTATAAATTACGTCATAAATTTGTTTTACTTAAGTGCTGACTGGTAATTCTGCACATTCGCTTCAACCAAGCAATTCATATAAAGTTAATATTTTTAATTAGGTCATAAGTTTTGCATAAGGTTAATCGACACCAACATCAACTCCTTTTAGAAGTAGAGGGTGTTAAAATGTTAACGGCCGATGTTGATTTTGAAAAGAAACAAATTATTTAGAACAGTTTCCCATATCTTTTGGTCATGATTATGTATGGAACAAAATATTAGCCAAATGTCCGCTGCCATCGCAACTGCATTCCTCTACGCGATAGTCGAAATTTTTGATGACCCTGAGGTATAATTGAACTACTATGCCGTTTATGTGCCGTATTCGGGTCTGTTATAGAATCCGATTCGGATTGATTTAGCAAAAATTTTTTTAATCCGTTGTTTTTAGATATTCAAAGTTTCTGCTCGAAAAGAACTATCAGAGGACGAAGCCCATGATAAAAGATAGTTTAACATACAAATAGTCGCCGGCGGCAAACCAAAAACCGACGGTTGAACCGACCGTCTAAACAATGTTTTTACAATCACATAGAAAAATTTAAAAATTAAGTTAAAATATGACCAAAACTAAAACATTAGTAGATTATTCTGAGAAAGCAGCTCTACCGCAAGCAGCAATCAGTCGCTCTTAACCGCGACGGGTGTAAGTAAGGTTGTGAAATTACCGGCGCGGCAGTTTGCCGGCTATGAGCACATGAACTACGATCTATGACAACCATGTGTTGTAAAAACAACGTATTGCCGGACTATTACAATGGAATTTGACCACTAAATACAATCATATTAATATAAATATTGCTTAAATTAAACTAAATATAGGAAATTTATTACAATTTCCTTCAAAATGTCAATTTTTCTTTTTCAATAGATTCTGATTGCATTAAGGAATAGCCCAAAAAACATTGACATATCACACTTTAATATGTAGGGCAACTTCGTGTTTTCGATCATAAGCAAAATTTTTGTATTTTTGTTTTGCGCAAGTGCCATTTGACAAAACATACAAAATTTTCGGAAGAAATTAAAGAAAAGGTTTTTTTTTCACTAATAAGTGTGTGTAAATTCAAAATTTTTTTTATATTATATTTAATAAAAAAAACACTTCAAATTAAAAGAGAAAATTTAGTTGTTATTAAAAAAGTTATCACTTGCATGAATAAAAGCCAATTCGATTTACTTTCACTCACCCTATAATAGTCTAATTGAAAACGAATAAAAACATGGGGATTCGGATGGCAGAACACCAAAAATTCTAAAGTAATCCACTTTAGAGTGAATTCGGATTCTAGAACAGACCCGATTATCCCATTCTTTAGCTCTTTAATTGTTGCTGTCTTATCGATGCACAATTTTTCTTTTACATAGCCCCAAATATAGAAGTCCAACGGCGTCACATTGTCATATCTTGGCGGCCACCATGTGAGATGACATGATCATTAAATTTGTCACGCAAAAGAGCTATTATTGCGTTAGCTGTAAGGCAAATGGCACCATTCTGTTGATACCACATATCATCCTTATCGATATCTAATAATTCGGGATATAGCGAACGCCATAACACAGTAACTGCCTGACCGCCCTCATTTTGGAAAAAAATATGGCCCGATGATGCCGCCAGCCCACAAAATCACACCAAATAGTCTCTCTTTGCAGAGGCATTGGCATCTCGACAATCACTTTTGGATTATCATTCGCCCAAATGCAGCAATTCCGCTTATTGACGAATTCAGTGAGGTGAAAATGTGCGCATTTGAAGTTCATCTTTTGTATATGACTTAATCACCCCTATCGTGAGTAAAATGTGAAATTTTTATTCCCATAAAATTTTCATTTCCCAAGTAGGGAAATTTGCTATCATAATCAAAATACAAAGTAAATTTATTAAAAATTTGTAGGTAAGTGGTGTGAAAAGTAATTAAATTTAGGTTTTATAACTAATAAACAGAAGTTGGTAGTTAAAAAGGTAAAAAGGGTGAATAAATCAGAGTTTTCAGGCCTGTTCAATATTCTGACAGATTCTCTGCTGGAAACAAAAACAATCATATGGTATTCCGCCCATCGTAAAACTAAGCGCATGCTTACGATTTTTTGCAGAGGGTGGATAACAAAAAAGTGTTGAAAGGGATTACGAAGTACGAATGGCGCAATCCACTTTTTGCAAAGTGCTCTCTAAAGTGTTGGGTGCCTTAGAAAAGTCCCTGCGCAGAATGGATAAAATATCCATTTATAAAATTCCATTCATGATCTTTTTTAATGGGAGGGCCAGCACTTTTTAGTTCTTCTGTAAGCGAATACCAAAATTCGGCCACCACATCTTTAGAAACCTTCACAAAATCACATGCAATGGGTCGGTTATTTTGCACCCTATTGAGAAGCATGTCATGTTGCTCATTTTTTTTTATTGATTTAGACCTAAAAATAGTTTTTAGCTAATTTATATATCCAAAGAAAAGAAAATGAACAAATTGATACAAAAAATTGGAAAAATGTCTTTGAAAAATCCATTCACGATAAGGGGAAATTTCGAATGGGAACACATTTTATGGGAAAAGTTATTCATGATCGCACTTTTGGGAAATGGAAAAAAATTTTAAGGGAAAAATGTTTCATGATAGAGGTGAATATCTGAAATAATATGAGGACACTAGGGCCGAAAATTCTATGAAACCCCCTGGGGAATGCATCATTTGAACGATATTATATGAATGTATTTCTAGGCTATAATCGATAATGAAACTGTTGCCGATGAAAAATCTAACCATAAATAAAAAAAAGTTTGTTTATTCAATGAGACAAAAAGTTACTCATCCACCCCTCTATAATATTATATTAATCATGTTTTCAATAAAAAAAATCTTGCCTTTGGTCTTAACAATTGATTGCTGGTTGTGTGAGTGCAAAGTTTCAAAGATTACTTTTTGCTGAACTTTAATCGTTTCAATTAAAAACTTTTCATTCGCCTCCAATCGCTCCTGTCTGCTGAAGGAAATAAATTATTGTTTCAATGTTTGTTGCATTCGTATTTGTCAGTCGCAATGCCATTTCATTTATAATTCCCTGTTCTTTTTTTTGTTTTTTTTTGCAGACAATAATTGTGTAACTCAATGCCAACTTTAATTGTTTGTAATTAAACTTAATGGGAATAAGAGAAAAGATAAATGTGGACAAACGAAAATATCCAAAAAAAAAAAAAAAAACAAAAAAAATGTAGGGCTGGTAAAAAGTGGACCAATTTGTGAATAAAAAATAAAAAACAAAGCAATTTCGAAGGAAGTGATAATAAAAAAAAAAAAAACTCCGCTGCAGAATTTTGACAACTGAAGTTTGAATTTCTAACTATTAGGATTTTGATCACACAAAAAGGAAATAATATGCAGTTCACATATGCCTTTTTAATTGAAACAATATTCAGTTAATTGGCAATATCGTTTTGGTGTTCATACATACTTAATATTGCTACGACAATTAGCATTTGGCAGGTGAAAAAGTTATTGTTTACATTTGGTTATTTTGTAAAGGGTGTTTTTTCGATGTATAGAACTCTAAGTTGGCATTACTGTTCCAGATGGCTACCGATTTAACAGGTGTCAAGTGATCTATTCTCAGTTTGGTTTGGCAATATGTACATCATGAATAAACTCACGCGTGAACAAGGCTTGCAAATAGTGCAATTTTATTTCGAAAACAATGGTTCTGTGCGGAATACGTATCGCGCACAATTTTGTGTAGCAATGAAGCGCACTTCTGGTTGAATGGCTACTTCAACAAACACAACTGCCGCATTTGGAGTGAAGCTAATCCTCAAGTGCATGTCGAAACACCGTTACATCCACAAAAACTGACTGTTTGGTGAGCTTTATGGGCTGGGGAATCATTGGTCCGTACTTCTTCAAAAACGATGATGGCCAGAAAGTTACAGTCTATGGTGATCGATATAGGGTCATGATTACTAACTTTTTCATTCCTGAATTGAATAACCATGATGTCCAGGAGATGTGATTTCAACAAGACTGCGCAACATGCTTGTGCCACAAACGCTTGACCATTTGGAAGACAACATTCGCTGTATTATTGCCGATATACGGCCAGAAATGTTGGAAAAAGTCAACGAAAATTGGAAGTCCAGATTGGACTACATCCGCGCCAGCCGTGGCGGTCATATGCCAGAAGTCATACATATTTAAAATGTAATGCCACAAGATTATCTTTCGGATAAGTAAAATTCATGCCAATCAAATAATCCATCGTTGTTTTATTGCAACTTAAAGTTGTATACATCGAAAAAAAACACCCGTTATCATAAAAAATTTAAAAAAAAAATTTGTTTTTTTTTTATTTATTTTGTTGACATTTGATTAGTAAAATTTTCACAAGGAGTGTTCAATATGTACTGTTATTGTACTGTTAATACAAATTGTACTGTTAATACAAATCTAACAGTGTTGCATTATAAATTTTACTCATTATTGAAACAATTATCTCTTAATTGCCAATAAGCTAATTGTAATTTTTATATGAAAATTTTGTCTCAATAATGGCTTTAATTGTTATAATTTGAATATTGCTGCATGTATGAACAGGATATAAGCATTCTTTCGAAATACATTTTCACGAAATTCTTATATTCTAAATATTTTAAAACACTCAACGAGTGTCTTTTAACACCCCGCCAGATGTTGTTCACCAACTTTTGCCAGAAGCGACAAGTCGAACTCAATGCAGTGCTTAATTAAAACAGACAAAGAAATAAGCCCAACAATATTAAGCCCAACTAAAGGACAAACAAAAAGAAAATGCATAAAATATGGGTTACTGTACTGTAGCGGTCACAAGTTATTTGGTCTAGTGGTTTTTCGTCCTTTTGTCTTTGGACTGACTACAAAATCTTTGGCAGCTTCACTGTGAGCATTGGGCAGAGAACGTAGGGGACAGACAATAAGTAGCAACAGCAGTAGAAGTTTAACCAAATGATATGACATCAAAGTGATGTTTACCACATATTGCGGTTTGAAACAAAAACTCTTTTATTTTTTATGTTGACGAAAACAAAAAGAAAAAAAAAATAAAAGAAATGGAAATCATAATAAAACAGCTTAAGGAAAGAGTTTTTAAAATGAAGTCCAAGGGCTTATGAGTTTGGTATATTTTTGGGTTTTTTTTTTTTTTGTTTTTGCTCTCTGGCCTCCGTTTTTGGCCTTAAAATTTTTGATGGGATTTTAGTGGACATAAAGTTGAGAAATAGATTTCAAGATAATTAACAAAGTTTTCCTTTTTTGTACTATGAAAGAAACAAAAAGGATTAAAACACATTTATATGTGATAAGAAAAACAAAATTCATTAGCGCCCTAATTCTATAATTCACAACAAAATTGAAAATGAACGTAATTATTTATTTGCTTTAAGAGCCAATCCGAGCTGAATTAATACGAATTTAAAATATTTTGCAAATTCCTTATTGGTTTGCACACAAGTGTAACATTAAATTGGAAGCATAATTTTTTGTGGCGTTGAAAATTTTTCTACAAAGCAACAACAATGTTTTGAAAAAATTTCAAATTTAATACCGCTTTCCATATAAAATTTGAATTTGCGTTCTGAATTACAAAAGTAGAGCCTGATAAATATTCACAAAGCTGCTTAAGAAGAAAAAATTAAAACTCCTGGTATATTAATTATTTTTATGTCCTTCCCAACAAGTGTTCAGGGTATATAAGTATGTCACTCCGTTTCTAACTTTCTTACATCTTCATTTACGACCCCGTTAAATTTCATAAAGAGTGGTTAAATTTTAAGGGCCGATGTTGAATGTAAACCACACCTAAACGTCAAGCTCACTTCCGCATTTTATTTGACATTTCTCAATTTCAGACTAACTCAAATTGAATCATGGAAAATACACAGTAGGGGAAACGCGTCGAAGTTATTCAGGCTTATTTTGAATCAAAATGCACATCGCGCTCTCCCTGATTGTTTTAGTTAATTTAATGGTTCAAATGAGGAAAAATCGTGCAACAATTTAAGTAACCCGGGTCTGTAGAAATGACATGACTTTGACTTGACCTCGACTTTACCTTGACATGACCTTGACGTGACCTTGACTTAACCTTAACTTGACCTTGACATGAGCTTGACTTGACCTTGACATGACCTTGACTTGACCTTGACATGACCTTGACTTGACCTTGACATGACCCTGACTTGACCTTGCACTGACCTCGATTTGACCTTGACTTGACCTTGATTTGACCTTGACATGACTTTGACTTAACCTTGACATGACCCTGACTCGACCTTCAGCTTGACTTGACCTTGAACTGACCTTGACTGGACATTGACTTTACCTTAACATGACCTTAATTTTGACCTGATTTGACCTTGATATGACATTGACTTAACCTTGAACTGACCTAAAGTTGACCTTGACATGACCTTGACTTGAAATTGATATGACCCTGACTTGACCTTGACTTGACCTTGACACGGCCTTGTCTGTAGATGTGAATATACCAGTTCATGATCGTACATATCGTACTGCAGAAAATACTGCTGCTGTTCGCGAAAAGTGTGACTGAAGAGCCGTCTATCTCAACGTGCACAACAACTGCACCTCTCACGCTCGTCGTTGATGAACGTTATGCATAAAGCTTTCGTTTGAAATTTTATAAGGAGCAATTGACTGAACAGGTAAATCCTCCTGACCATTCCAATCGTCGTCTCAGTGGATTCGTCAATAAGCAGAATTGCCGCATTGGGGCTAATGATAATGCAACATGCCAGAGTGATTGTCGAAAAACCAATGCACCCCCGAATAGTGCCTATTTGTTGCAGTATATAGGCTGGTCAGGCAGTTAGTGTGAACGGTGCTTGCTATCGTGAGATGATAACGAACTTTTTATGGCTCGAATTGGCAGATATGGATGTGGACGATATGTGGTTTCAACTGGACACATCTAATGAAAAAATGGCTCTTTTCAGTGACAAATTCAATGGCCATGTTATGTCACGTGGTGGCGATTTCAATTCGCCGCCAGGATCCTGCGATTTGACACCGTTGGACTTCTTGCTTTGGATTGATTTACAAAAAAAAAACGTGTACATCAATAAGCCAGCAATAATTTTAAAGCTAAAGGATGAGATAATTTGGCACATTAACGGCATAGAACCTCAATTATGACTCAGCGTCAGCGAAAATTGGGACCATCGAATGGAGGTGTGGCGCCGAATTCGCGACGATTATTTGTTAAATATATAATTGAGTCAAAATACGAAGTCGAAATCGGCCCTTAAAATCTAACCACCCATTTATGTTCTGGATCAGTATCGATAGAAAAGCGGATAAAGCCATGTCCGTCTGTAAACTATTGAAATGCCGTTTTTTCCAATCCCAACTTTTTTTTATATCATGTCATGTGTTTGCTGAAGTTTGAAAACGGTCATTCTTTCATTAAGCTTTACCATTTCGGAGAAAACTACTTTGATCAGAATAAAGCTTTTGCTGCCAAACTATTGATATGTCGCGTTATGTATTTGCTATTGAAATTCAGCGGGATGTGTTCACAATTATGACATGTACAATAAAATTATTGGTCACGGCAACAACTTGGTTGAAAATATAATAGCTGATCATAATAATAATTTGATTCATGCTGCAACATTATTATTGTATGTATTAGTTATGTAGTTGGGTATAATAATCATATGAGCGCCTCGATGGATGAACTGGTAGAGTGTCCTACTAAGAGTCCCCGAGGTCGCAGGTTCGATTCCTGCCAAAGGCTTTGGGTATTTCTGCAGACAAGCCAAAAGCTTCGCAATTTTGTGTTTGCTTTATAAAAAAAAAATGTTATTCTTGGTGACTGACAGCAACTTTATGTCGCAACTTCTTAAATGTGCACACGTATTGTGTTTGGCGTATTTTCAAAGCGACACCAGTCGTTGATATTGTGGAAAAGTTGCAAGTTTTTTCTCTTTTGGCAGTCAACTAATCCAACCGCGATTAAAATTTGACAGCGATCTTGTAGCAGATTTTGAAAAGTGTCGCATATTTTGCGAACCATGACATCAGCTTTCAAAATACTCTTAACTTTTGCCGCCAACACGCCGGACAAAACTATGCCAGTGTTCGTTAGTCTACGCATACTTACATGCGAAAATATATCCCACAAAATCTGTACGCTTTATACTGTAGGAGTTATAGTCATTTTTAACTATACAGATTAAGCAAACACATGCGACTTCTCATTGAAGTCTTTTAATAAATTGTCAAAAATTCAGCCAGATGCTCTGAAAGACTTCTCAGTCCCTGGAGCAAATAGACTTGTATCGCACAAACTTGAACACATGCAGAAGCACATGTGACTTGCAAGAAAATAAAATCAAATTTTCAATTAACAACGAAATAAAAACAAATTCCCAGAACGCTGTTTACAGTAGAGCCAACTGACCGGGCAGTCTGACAATTTGTCTGTCTTTTGAGTTTGTGTTGTGAGTGACTATACTTGTATCAGTACCCAATGGAAACTGTGAATAGTAGTAAAATCTAGTTTGTTTAAAACTTTATAAAATATGAATACAAACAGGTAACAATTTTCTGCCTTTCAGTAATTCCACGAAACAGATTTGAACAAAGGTAAAATATATTACAAGTTTGAAAGAAATTTCGTCAATGCCTTGCGTTTGATATGCAATAGGACAAAATTTGTGCCAATTATTAAAACTAAGCTTTTCACTATCTATAGATTACTTAATCACAAGACAGTAAAAGTTACTACGAAATAGAACGTCATTAGAGTAATTGCTTTGGTAACAGTGTTGCCAGTTTAGGTAGTTTCCCCCCTAGATTTAGGGGTTTTGTTTTCTTTTAGGGGTGAATTTGGGGTGTTTAATTCTTTCGGAGAAAATTTAGGGGAAAACAATTTATTTTTGTGGTATTTTTAGGGGATTTCTGTGTTTGATTAAACGGCAAAATGGCAGGAGTTTTTTCCACTTTTGTCAGAAGCAGTAGTTATGTCGCTAGATATCGTCGCTCTGTTGGATCGAAAAACTCTGATGTCCCTTAATTCGTTGCTGGCAGTCGATTCTACAAATGCAGCAGAACTACTGGTTACTTATGTTTAGCCCAGGCGTTTGATTTTAAAACATGTTATCTATTAGTTTGAAAAACATGAGTGCCGACATTCGCAGCAATAAAATATTAGGCGCTTATAAAGTAAAGGCGAATATGTTACTGGCAAAAAAATTAAATTCACTCCATTACAAAAAGTTACAAACGAAAATTACAAATAATAGCAGTACTCAGCGTTTGGTGCGTTTTTGGTTGCGAATATTTGCGTTTGCGATTATATTGCAACTGATATTGAGCACCCTTTTTAACAACTTTGCAAATTTTATTGCACTCCAAATAACAGCTGATAAATTAATACACAATTTTTAATTTTTCACGTTTTATTTTTTTGGTAAATGCTGCTGGCTCCATCTCTACTATTTTTTGTTTGCTTTGTTTTAAAATGTCAGCTGTTCGACTGTCAGTGTTGCAAACGCAATACTCATGCGAAAAAAGCAAGATGTAATTAGCGGTGCGTAAATGCAAAAATATTGCGAGTGCAACCTTGTATATTTTATTGTTGGCTTGCAAAGAAAAAGCAACGATTTCTTGCATTCGCACTTACGCAAGACATTTGCACCATATAATGAACTGCGCTACTGTAATTTCGCGAAAAATAAAACGACAAAAATGTAGTGATTTGAGCGCCACCTATTGTCAAAAGACTTACGTTTCCCTGCATTTTTCTTGAACTAGTTATTGCTGCTTCTATTAAGTTTTCTCCGGCATCCTTTTTAGTTTCTACGGGAAGAGGTACATTAATCAGTCATAATGGGATTGACTTTAACTAAACTATGGTTTCAACTTTGTACAAATATTTAAAAGTATTTTTCCTATTGACTTCTTTTAAGGTTTTTACCGCAAAC
Organism: Sturmia bella; assembly: GCA_963662145.1. Classification (NCBI taxonomy): domain Eukaryota; kingdom Metazoa; phylum Arthropoda; class Insecta; order Diptera; family Tachinidae; genus Sturmia; species Sturmia bella. The sequence goes on along the minus strand of OY759172.1, from coordinate 48,241,363 downwards.
ATTGTACAAGCACACTCGCATGCATACTCATACATTTTTCAATTCTTCTTTAGTACAGGATTCTGAGCAACAACAAAATTATATAAAATTAAATAATTTAAAATCCCTGAATAACCTAAATAAAATACACAGCACTATATATCAGCAAAAATCTTCAACTTCCTCCACTATTGTCATGTCAGCAGCACACATTTTGCCAAACATTCAAATAATATTGAGTCAGAACCAATTGATCTCTCCCAGCAAACATATTAGACTCAAAGTAAAGTGTAGTATTTTTATTGAAAACAATAGCGAAATTTTTTCCACGTTGCACTTGTGCAAAATAAGTACATATGCATTGTGTTTAGGCCAGGAGTATATGCTACAAAGTAAAGTTTCTAAGTGCTAAGAAAAAAATTTACAAAATGACCTACAAGAGCAGGTTTTAGATTTTATATTAGAGAAACCCTTTTTTCTTATTTATAAATTAGGAAAAGGAAAAAACTTGAATTTTTGCTATATCTGTATTGGTCCATATTTTTAAAGTTGACTTTTGGTTTGAGAACTTGATGTTTGGTAGAGTCAGGGCTACAAGCACCAGAATTTTAGCACATGTTTTATATCTAGCCAAGCAAGCGAAATATTTATAGCATAGAGATCTTGGCTCTGCTAGCTCTTATGGGATCCGCTAGCCCCAAACCATACTCAATCTCTACAGAAAAATAATGTGTGATATGCAAAGAAAACAAATGGGGGAAAACATACTACAGTTCATAACATGTTTTCAGCTTATGTGGATAACGATCAATGACCAAGAAGATGTTTAAGCTCTTCACGTAACAGCAAAGCTGCTTCCACCATGACATGATCAAATGTCTCTTGCACTAAAGCCATATTCGCTTGAGTTGTGTGGCATGTGGCACGGTGGTGTTATTGAAACCACATATTTTCCGAGTTGTATTCTTCAATAGCAGACAAGAAAAAGTCGCTTATCATATGACCATAATGCTCCGAACTGACAGTGAGAGTAGTTCCATCGTCGTTTTCGAAAAAATAAGGTCCACTCACACCTTCGGATTGCATGTAATGGCCTCCCTTCAATTACTTGAGCATTCCCAGAACCCCAAATAAGACAATTTTGTTTTTTAACATACCTACGCCATAATGTACTGTCAGACAGTCCTTATTCCTGAGAATGTGGGGAATCGCCACATTCGGGTCTTCGGCAACACTTTGACTTACAGCAGCGATATTTTCAGCGGAACGAGCGAAACGATAATGTACAGGCCTTACAGTATTTGTAACTGCTCCAGTCTCTCAAATTTCTTCACAATTTTGCCAATTGCTTACGGCAGTTGGACGATTATGTAAACCATAATCTCCTTTTGAAGCACGGCTTGTGGCTGTGGCCGAATTACCATTTTTGTAGTATGTGTTGATAACTTTTAAACGTTGTGTGATAGTTAAGCGATCGTTAAGCGATTTCTTCAATGTCAGACTTTCAGCTGAGAAAAAAAAATGGTTTAACAACTTAGTTTGACAGTCCAGTCCTAAGCACTTGTGTACTTAAATTTTCAAGTATGCTTTGTACTAAGCTCCAGTAAAGAAAATTTAAATTTAGAACTAGTTTTTTCTTTCTGTGTAAGAATGTGCTCTCGAATGTGTGTGCTGGTTACAATTAACCCAACACACTTGTTGTTTGACGACCAACAGATGAACGAATATGTCGGCTCAAGGATACCATCCAGCACAATGTTAAAGGATATGAAAAACACAAAAAACAAAAAAAAAACGAAACGCTGTAAACAAAAACCAAGCCGACCTTTGGTCTATAGTTAATTTAAAAATGTCACCATCGAAGTCAGAGAATATTTTATGTTTGAACTCAGCGGTTAAGCTGGTAAGGCCATTAAAACAGCTCCCACACTCACTGGCATAAAAATGGCAATTTGGAAACACAAGAATATGCTACTGTTTGTTGAAGAAACAAATTCATACTGAGTAATATCTTGCTTGTATATTTGCTGAGTCACTTAAACCGTATTCCTTTAAATGAGTTTTGCCTTTGATTTTGGGAGGCACACGAAAAGAAAAAGTATAGTGCAAAATTGCAGAATACAGGCCTGTTTTTCAAAATCACTGCTTTTAAATCATGTGATTTCTAAACCACAAATGGGCACTAGCCAAACTAGACAAAAAAGTGAAGTAGGGAATAACATTTTGGTGACTTTATTTTAGAAAAAAAAAAAACTATAAAAGATCAGCAAAATATATATAAAAATGTGAATTAATTTTTTATTGCAAATCACTTAATTTCAAGCAAAGTGATTTTCAGCAGAGAACTGGCAGTCAGCAATTAATTTTCTTCCTTATTTTTAAACAAATTCATATATTTACTAAAATAAATAAAAACAAATGCATCATCCACTGCACTAAATGATACAGTGTGTAACCAACAATTACAGCGTCGAAGAGTGTTTCTGCAAGCCATTCTTATTAATCGTTCGTGCAGTTATTATACCCTGGCTAAGGGTGTTTGATGGTTTCATTAATTAATTAATTCATTAGAATCACAACAATAATATTATAGAACCTGCTTGGGCATTATAAACATCATCCAAAATAGTTATAATATATCTTAAATAAAGGCATTATGTGAGGCTCCCATATTCATGCCATTTTCCTCTCGAATTTATTAAAATGTAGAGCCTTTGCTGCAATAAAGTCACAACTCAAAAAAGCTTTTAAAGTATTCAGATTACACACAGTGCTAAAAAATGAATGCAACTATTTATTTGCTATAAAAGCCAATTGACATGTATTATTTTAGGTCTAAAATCTTTTTTTTTTTAATTTATTTCTTTTAGATTTAATATTTAGTTATTTCGACCCCTTCTTCTCTTGTATTTCATATATTTATTCGAGCTTAAGGTCTTTTTAATAATTTGAGTATTTTTGTCGATATTTCGCTCTCCTTCGGATAGCTTCTTCAGGACAATAATAATGAAAAATGTTTTGATTGGTTTTTTTCAAAAAACAAACATAACAACAAACATACATATTTTCCTATTTTTTCTTTCACATTTCAAAATTTAAAAATTATTGTTTTTCCTTTCTATACACAAATAAAAATTATATAAGTATTTAAGAAAATTATCAACATAAAATTATCTATATAAACATACATACATGAAATAACAATTAACATGAACAATAATAATTAAAACAAATTGTTAATCAAACACTTATATGAATGAAAAATATTTTCTTTTTATGAAATTTAATTTACCAAAAAGATTTTAATAGAAAATATTTAACATTCTTACACCGTATTAAATAATGAAAAAATCCATACATTACAATAAACAAAGAACAATAACAATAAACAAAAAAACAATAACAATAACCATAAACAACAAAAAAACCTCTAATTTTTAACTAAATACTTATATATCTGTGCTATATTGTCTGTATCTGCCTTAAAGTTTATTCTCCTATCTACTGGTGTGTTGATAATATGTAACATTTCTAATGTAAGTCTGCGTTTATAATTACTTTCTCTACTCAATATTGAAGTGTCATCAAACTTTGGAACATGATCTAATCTTGCACAATGTGCCGTCAGTGCTGTCTTGTGCGTCAAATTTATCCTCCTATACTTCTGATCTGATCTATGTCCTGCTAATCTAGTTTTAAGCTTATTTTTAGTTGTTCCTATGTACACCTCATTACAGTTTTCTACGTCATTCCCACCACATGGTATACTATAAACTACATTTGACATCTCCATTCTGTCCACTCTATCTTTCATTTTACTAAATAATGTATCTAATGTTTTATAAGTCTTATGGGCCATCATATACTTTTCTTTATTAAATATATTCGATTTTTCCAACTTTTCTGATATTTCCGGGATATATGTAAGTGTTTTATAAATTTTTGGTGCAGTTGTAATAACATTACTATGTGTACCTTGCCTTCCATGTTGTCTTATTAACTTTGTTGCTAGTGCAATTGGAAAACTATTATTGGTCAAAATGTTTCTAACAATATGCTTATTCTTTTCATGAAACTGACTATCACTTATTGTTAAAACTCTATTTATCAAATTTCTAGCTGTATTAAAAATTATTCTTTTTGGATGCTTTGAAAAATAATTAATAATCCTTCCTGATGAAGTGGGTTTCTGATACCAATCTACTAATAACTTATTATCCCTTCTTAATATCAAAGTGTCTAAATATGAAAGTTTACAATTCGATTCTCTTTCAATGGTAAATTTAATGTTCGTGTGATAATTATTAAAAACATTCAAAACATTATCTATCTCACTTTCAGAAATAACACAAAATAAATCATCTACATACTTAGTAATAATCTTTGGTTTAATAGCCATTCTTTTCATACAACTATCTAGCAATTCTTCCATAACTATATCTGCCACAATCGGAGAAGCTGGAGATCCCATCGGAAGTCCTTTTTTCTGAATATACACTTTCTTATCGTATTGAAAGTATCTGCTATCTTCTATACAAAAACCTACTATCCGTAAGAAGAAATTCTTGTCTATATTCGTGTATTCTTTAATTCTGTCCCATTTATTTTCTATAATATGTTTTGCCAAATCAATAGGTATGCTAGGAAATAACGATACAACGTCCAATGAAATTAATCTATCCTCACTATCTAAGTTTAGATCCTTTATCTTGTCCTTAAATTGTAAGGCGTCCTTAATATTATACCTTGAATTCTCAGTAATTTTCTTAAGAATACCTGATACATATTTGCAAAGTTCAAATGTGGGAGTGCCAACACACGAACAAATAGGTCTTAATGGAAAATTCTCCTTATGAACCTTAGGTACCCCGTATATTCTGGGTGCCATAGCTACATTTGTTCTAAGTCTGAATTTCTCATTCTGTGTAATAATCCCAGTCCTAAAAAGTTTCTCAACAATATCATTATTCTGTTTCTGCAATTTATTCGTTGGATCCCTATTTGTAAGAGTGTATCCTGCTGTATCACTAAGAATGTCATTCATCCTTAATTCATAATCACATCTATTCATGGCTACTGTTGTATTGCCCTTATCTGCATTTAAAATAAGAATGTCTTTATTCTCATTCAGAAAACGTTTAGCTTCCTTAACTTTGCTTAATACAAATTTATCTCTATCTGATAATCTGTTGCCTTTAATATGATTATCTATCATTATCGCTAACCTTGACCTAGCAATCTCCTGTTCATCCCTGTTTTCTATAGTCTGTAAAAATTCTTCACTATCTGCTATTACCTTTAAAACTGGGAAGGTCTAAAAATAAACTTTATTACTTTTTTTCTTTTCTTTTTCAGTCATTGTAAATGTTGTGGTATACATTTGCGTTGACTTGGTGTTGTAGCAGGAGTATTTTATGATTATTCTAAGGCTTTCGATGTAGTTGACCACAATATTTTATTTAAAAAAAAACCAAAATTAATTGGGCGGTCGCATATAACTTTAAACATTTTTCAAATGTGGTGTTCCGCAAAGCAGTATTTTGGGACCTCTCTTGTTCAAAATAAATATTAACGATATTAAAAATATTATCTTCAATGGAAGACTGTATATGTATGCTGATGATCTATGCTTATTTTATCAATATAATCACAGCCAAGTTTTACAAAATCAAATTGAACATGAAGCCACAATAATTTCCAAGTTTTCATGGCTTAACAAATCACTTCTCAACTCGGACAAAAGTAAATTTGTAATATTGAAACCGCATCGTTTGAGAGGGGGAAATCAAATGGTAGTTCATATTGCAGGATGTCCAATAATTAAATCAGATGAAAATAAATACTTAGAAATACATTATGTTATGATTTAAAAACATCACCCTCAGTGAATCAACATATTTGGCAAAATGCTACTGTGGCGTCAGCACTATTGCGTGCGGTCACTGCCACTGAAATTAAAACAGCGGCAGGTGACAACAACAACAACAAGTAAATATTGCCAAGGCAGCAATAACTTGCTCTAATAATATTTTTAAAATTCTTCGCCTGGGCATCGCTGATTAAGACAATTCCCAGACCAGAAACACATAAAAGCGGGCTACAGAAATCGGTCAGTGGTCAGTAATCAAAAGGTGAAACAAGAGCAAGAATCAAATAAATTAAATCAAACTAAATTAAATAAAAGCGTTTTTTCTTTTGCTCTCCCAAAAGACTCCTGCGATTCCTGCGGGACCCTCCAGGACATAATAAAATATTATAATATAGAACCTCAACAATTGAAATGCTGATCTATCAGTCACTTGTTCATTCTCACTTGTCATAACTATCACTGATATATGGATTTAATGAAAATCAAGCATTCAACTCACTTCACTTGGAATAACCCCCTAATTCATAAAAATTATTACAGGCTTATAAGACTGTTATTTGACATATTTGTATGGAAAATCTGTCAAATAAGAGCTTTATAAACCTGTTATAATTTTTATGAATTAGACGGTAAAGCTTTAAGGCTCGTGTTTATTTTGGCCATACGTTTTTCTTCCGCAGAACTTTATAAAACCTCTGCTAACAATATTTTGCCTGTTCGAAGTCCTTACAAATTAACACCCATATTCATAAAAACTATTGAAGGTTTATTACACTCTTATTTGACAAATATTCCGTAGAAATACGTCAAATAAGAGCTCAATAAACTTACAAAAATTATTATGAATATGGCCTTAAAACTTTTACATCGGTATTCATAAAATTTAAAACGTTGTTGAAATACATTTTAGAAATAAATTTTATATGAAAAAAACTTTTCTAAAATGTATTTAAACGTATTTAAACTACATTTTATTTTTTATCAATACCAGCATTAATATATATTTTCAAAACAATTAGAGGAAACACTCATCAGTCTATTGAATTCCCCAAAAAAATATATCAATTACGCACCGAAGTACTAGACAGTCAGAAAACCTTATGTTTTCCAGATGCCGCTGGAAGTTAACAAAGCAGGGCATTACGTTTTCCGGTCCGTATGAATTTAATTAATTTCCAAATTTATTAAAAAATATTCCAGTTCTCTTAAAATTAGTGTGAAGACTTATTTGATGCAAAATGTTGAAGCAGTAGATTAAATAAATATATTCTGTAGCTGTCATATTTGTAAAAGTTCTGAACAAAGTTAATTTTAATGAAAACACTTTGAACTCTGAAATACTGATGTGTGGATAATGTTAATTTTAGTAAAAAAAAAAAGCCTTAAACTATGTTGCCAAATAGCCTATCTTTAGCCCTAATGCTAGAAACACAACTGGGACGAATGACGAATTTTTCGCCGCGAATATTCGCCGTCAAAAATAAAACATATTGGTGTATATGGAAATGCACACAGTCACAGCGTCGATCGAAATTCGTTGTAAGCGGCGAACTTGAAATAAATTAATTTCTATTTCTTACGCCGGCGAACGAAGAACAAATCAGTACCGAAATGTGGCCATTTTGGTTTTGGTTTTCTAGTGTTTTAGTAAAAACCAATAATTTTTACTTTAATAGTTTTTACTTTAAGTGCTAAGCTTTGACTTAACATACATTAGATTATAAAACATGTTTGTAGAGTTTAATATTTTGTTTTTGGTAATGCTAAATTTCTTAGCAACCAATTTTTTTTTTAATATAGTCACCCCATCACCCCAGCTGTTCAACTATAATAAGATAAAACTAAGAAACTAAGAAAATGGATACAAGTGAAATTATAATTGAAAATGTTAAACTTCATGAATGTTTATGTTCATGAATGTGTAGGATCATGTTCATTATTTTAATTATTTTTACAAAATTTTAAATTCTTTGATTCATTTAATTTTTTTTATCTTCGAACAAACCATAAACAACTTTATCGTAAATTATAACAGATGTTTTTGTTTTTGTCGTCGTTATTGTGCTTCATACGACGAGTTTACACAGCGAATTTCAACCGGCGTATTCGTCGTGTTGGGCGAAAGTCGCCGTTCGTCCCAGTTTTGTTCCCAGCATAATAAGGGCGCTGAGGTGACTTTTAATTTAATGTAGTACTATTTTGTTAAATAAATAAAAATATTAAAAAAAAAATGGTTGTAGATAGGGGTGAATTGTTTTTTTTTTTTTTTTTTTTTTTTTGTTTGCAAATGAAGGTTACCAAATTTCAATTTTCATGGAGGGTGCCAACAACTTTCGCTCTCCTCTGCCACACAAGTATTTACACGAACAAGTTCCATACCAGTCATAATATCATCCAAATACATATAAAAAAAAAATCCCTAGAGTCATTTTGGAGAGCTCGCATCATAAACTAAATACTAACAAAAATTGTACAACATGTCACCGGACTCCACTCAAATTACAGCATTGGTAGATGTTTTGCCAATATTGATCAAAACTTGTTTACGACATTTTAAATAAAAATGTCTTGGTTGCTGCAACCTTTCGCATTGTTATAGACCACATAATATTGCTGTCTCAACCGTATTGTAAAATGTTTTTACTGTGTTTTTTTCTACAATATAGAACCTGAAATAACGATTAGTATTGCAGTAATAACTCGAAAACTAAATTTTCTTTAGTTATGACACTATTACAACAATGGCTCTGTATACTTGGTTGTACTCACGTCCTGTGATATCACGCACTTACTTATCTATATGACACTGTTTTAAAGAACAAAGATTTTTTTTAAACGAGGAAAACGTAAAGTTTTCGTGTGGGTCCTTTAAAGTTCTCGCAGGATTTAAGACTTTTATTCTGGCTTTATTATTTTCTCAGTCAACATAATTTTTGTCCGGAAAGCTCACAATTATATCTACGACAGCAGTTAATAAATAAAGAGGAGAATAAATATAAAGAGGGAACAGGAAATTGTTAACTATTAACGATAATGTGTATGGTAATGAGGATATCAAAGTCATTATGTGGTCTTTTTTTTTTCTTTGCCATAAAACTTGTCGTTTTTATGTATTTTGCATGATTCGGCTTGTAGTTTGGAAGAAATATCTTAGAGCTGAATAATTAGCCATTATTTTCTCCTTCCTTTACGTTCAATAATACTAAAACAATTTCCCAAAACCATTATTAACAAAAAATAGTCGATTATAGACAAAAATGTGGAAGAAATGTTTGTTCATACATTTCGTTTGTTTATACAACGAGAATGTTTCCATGGCAAAAATAAGAAGAAATGAGCAGTAAACAAACAAGAAATAATCCGAAAATAAATAATAATCTTAAAATAAAGGTCTTAAGATTAAGTCAAATTTTGCCATCTACATAAATAATAAGCGTAGAAAATCAAATATGTATGTATATTTAACCAATAAGGAAGTGGAATCTTGAGGCAATTTCAATTTTGGCATAAAATTGAAATGAACTCACAACACTAAACCAATTGACTGACAACTATGCTATGTTTCACGCCCAAGTAATTCGTAAAAATCCAAACAAATTATATAAAACTAACAACGTTTGAAGAAAAACAGACGTTTGTATGTCTTTCACCGAATTATAAATGTTGAGTTTTTTGAAAAATTGTTTGAACCAATATTCTTCAGCTTTCAAATATGAACCTAATTATTTATTTGATTTAAGAGCCCATTGAAATATGCAAGACCAAAAATAGAACTTTTCAAATGTTTTCTGTCTTTTCAGCCGCCGACATTTCGTTGATGCTAATCAACTCATCAGTAGACTCGAAACATCTACAAAGAATGTTTGAAACTCAACTACTTATTGTGCAACAATTCGTTTGGCTCATTTTGAATAGTTGATGTCTTCAACCAAAAATCGCATATAAAAGAAGGCGCAAAAGTAATCCTCCTGTCAGAAAATGCCATAAATTTTGCGATTGGCTCCTAATGTCAGTTCTGCTTTGACATTTGTGTAGTAAACACGTGCGAAATATACGTTAATAAACAATGTTACGCTACACTGCTCCAGAACGCGGAATATTGGTGACTATTTATTTGACCAATAATCGGTTGGTGACTTTGGCACAACTCGAATTTCATCGCAGATTTCCTGGCCGTCCAACGCCTACTGGTGAAGCACTGCGACGTTTAGCCGCTCGCCTCGAAGAGACAGGCACAACACGAGATGCTTCCAGGCGTGGCAGACCCCGGAGTAGCCGTTCTGCAGAGAATATTGCTGCTGCAGCCGAGGATGTCATGGAAGCGCCGTCGATATCGACCAGACGATGTGCCACGCAAATGGGTATCAGTTGACGGTCTTTACAGCGAAGTTTGGTACAAGATTTGAAGATGTTTCCCTACAATGCCCAGACGGTGCATCAGCTGTGAGCTGCTGACCGCCCATCGCGTCTAACATACCCTCAAGCCATCCTTGATCACCACCAAGAGGAAGATGATTTTTCATCGAAAATAATCATGAGTGATGAGGCTCATTTCCATCCTAGCGGGTACGCAAATAAGCAAAATTCACGCTTCAGGGGCACTGAAAATCTGCGTGTAACCCACGAAGAGTCATTACACCCGCTCAAAGTCACTGTATGGTGTGCTGTTTTGGAAAATTCTATAAAAAGGGCTCAAATGACAATGAACTGTGGTGGCGGCCATTTATATGGCATCATATTCTCGATTCTTGATGTAAAAAAATTAAAAGACCAAATAAAAATAATCCACAAGAATCATTTTTTTTTTTAACTACAGCCAAAAAATATCGGAAGGTTATTTTTGCGCCACCCTGTATAATCGTTTTTTAAAAGGTTTAACAATTTAAAAGTCTGCCAGAGCTCGAAACTGGTTGTTTATAGATTCGATGTTTTTATTTTTGTAAAAAAAAAAATTTTGTATTAGTGCTATATTGCTAGAGGCTTTTTTTAAAACCACATTTTCTGGCGTAAACTTGATAAACCATAATAATGGGTTATCTATTTTGCGGTTTCAAAAGTAAACATAAATAAAACACATATTAAATATTTTTTTCCACGATATTTCTTTTTGATTATAACGCTTGAACGTGGACATTATAAGTGAAACACTACATCATTTAAATGACCACCACGCGAAGTGGTGGTCACAACTGGCCACTCTTAAAAAGCTTTACATCATCTGCAGCTTAAGATATACTTTCATTTTAAAAATTCTTTATTTGTTGCTACTTCAAAAGATAAACAAAGAACTATTGCATAGTTTGAGGCATGCCATTTAAGCAGCACACCATTATGCAAAGGAAATCAAATCATAGCAGCAACAGACTTTATCGGAGAACTCTTCGGAAATAAAAATTTAATTTTTCATGGCATTTTGCAGCAAACCTATGGCAAATAAATAAATAAATTTTATTTATTCTTTTTTTTTTTTGATTTGTAGAAAAGGAACAAATGCTAAAAAAGGTTACAAAAAAAAACAAGAAAAAATATATAAAACTGGCATAAAACAGTTCATTTCATTGACACTTTAACTAATAATACAACAATAAGTCTATTTTGAAAGCGGAAAAAAGAGATAGAAAACTTTCTTATTCAAAGAAAAAGGACAAGAAAAGCAGACCATTGAAAACTTGTTTTAAACGCTTCATATCCGCTCAAGAGCTCTAACTCATTAATTCTTGATAATGCAGATGATTGCCAGTTGGAGTTTTCTTTTTTCTTTTCTTCTTCTTCTTCTTGATATTACACTTTCTTTTGCCTATAACACAAATAAAAGTCATAACTTTTGCTTAACAAAAGAAGATAAAAACATCAAAGCACTCTTTTTAATTCAATCAATTAGAACTTTAACAAAAACCAAAACGGAAGGGATGTTTAGTAAACATCCCTATTACCCTTTTATGAATGAAAGGATAAATTTCATAATATTGCTTCACATGGTATTTTTGAAGAAATAAAATCTTAAAAACTGAATTTAGAATTTAATATACATATACGAGTGTACAAGTGTTCGAAAATTAAAAAGATTGAACTGCTTGATTTGAATGGTCCTAGACGAAAAGAGCAGGTAAAGTAGATGCTAAGTTTTATATAAAATAAAAAAAAATCTAAAAGGTTTTTTGACAATTCAGAGTTTATTGAGACTTTTTTTTTTTTTTTTGATTGCATTATCAAATGAAAATATGAAATGATAACAAAAATAAGGAAAACTTAAAACTGTTTTGTATTATTTTAAAGGCTCAATAACATTTCAAAACGCTGCATGCTGATAGGCAAATATTGTTCTAAGACAAAGTTAAATATTATATTACGTAGCTCAACATGGTAAAAAAGTTTGCAAAGGCAGTAATCATGTCTGTTTAAGACATAAATTACTAGTTAACCTAAAAACCAAAAAATAAAATAAAAAAATTAAACTTAATTAAAAAAACCAAACCAACAATCATCCTCTATTGGAGCCAGGCTCTGGAGTGAGAATAAAACTCCGGAAGAATGTACTCTTCAGTGCTATGGCACGAAATTATGTCCCCAGACAAAATATCAACTGGTGATAAATAAGAGCTGTTTGACCAACCAAATTCAGATTGTGATTGAAACACAGTTTTTAGTAGAATACTCTTGTGATATTCAATAGAGTTAGTAAACTTCATAAGCGAAATTAAGATGTAACTTGATAGCGGTTTCATCCTGGCCTTATGGTAAATAACTGAGTTGGAAAATTTCCTATTATTTATTTATTTATTTATTTATTTATTTATTTCAGTCTCTCGATAATAATAAGCCTCAAAGTTTGTAAAATAACCTAAGTAATTTTAATGACTTAAAAAATACGAACATACTCTGTACAATTCAAGATCAATAAAGCATTTACACTGAGGCCGCTCACTACAGCCAGTCCATCAGGCAAAAGCAACAATGAGACCATGAAAATAATGCAGAATCAATAAAAAACATTTGTCACGATCTATCTATTAAAGATATTTACAAATTAATTGTTTTGAAAACAGTTTTGCAATTATTTTGATGATTTCATATCTACTGCAAGCACACAACCCAATAACCAGACTTATAGTGAACAACCTCAATACAAATACATACATAATGAAGTAAAAACTTATTTACAAATTTATCTAAAAAGAAATGCTAATATCTAATATCAAACTTTCATCTATGCTCCTCAGCATAGTTACTATGACACACATATATAAGTGTATTAGCACGTAAAAAAAGAAAACTTTATTATCAAACGCCTAGTTATAGGAAGTACCAATCCTTTTCAGAAAGAATTTATTCCAATGAGGAGTAAAACTCCACAAGTTTACGCTTGAAAACATTATTCGAATGTGAGAAAACACGCAACTCCAATGGCAAAACGTTCCATGACTTTCGAAATTTGCATTTACGCAAACTCTTAAGCAAGTTCGCTCAAAAACTTCCAACTCTTTCATAACCGTTGGCGAATAATGAAAACCATACTGGAAAACCATAAAGCAAAGCTGAACGTATACAAACTTTATAAATCAATAATTTAGTTTTTCGTCCAAGATCCCTATTAACTAGTAATTTAGAAAACATACCCTTGATACGAAAACCCTTGGCTTTAACATTCCGTGCACGTTGATTAAATTAAAAAAGTTTGTTAAAAGTTACCGCTAGATACTTTATACATCGTGAAACGAGATATACAATGTTTTACTTAATTTAACAGTGTCATAGGGACCCCTACCTGATGCATTCCGAAAGCAAATTGCTTCCGATTTGAGTGTATTAATTTTAATACCCTAAATTTCATAAAACCTGTAGATTTCTAATAAGTGATCCTTAACCTTTCTTAATGCTAAATTAGGATTCCTATCATGGGATTTTTCACCTTCAATTTATTATCATCTCAAACCAAAAGTACAAATAATACAAAATCAGAACTGTATTTAAGTAGAACAAGGAAATATCCTTAAACTCTTGTAAAAATTTATATATACGCTACATTAAGCAATTTTGTAAACACCATAAATTGAAATAAATAAATTGAATTGAATATATAATTTAGAGTGTACATGTGGTCGAAAATTAAAAAGATTGAACTATTTGATTTGAATGATCCAAGACGAAAAGAGCAGGTAAATTAGAATTGAAGGGAAGTGTATTGTAGCCTTAAGCATATGGAGTGTTGCGCTATGTTGTAACAATATGGAACTAAGACAACCCTCTGAATGTAACAAAGTTCTTCAGCTTACCCTTAATTTGGTGGCATAACTCTTCCATTTATTATCAGCTTATCCGGTCAAATAACGTTGCTAGTGTTTTTGTTTTTTGGTTTTGGTTCATTTGATATTGGCTGCTATTTTCCTAAACTCTTTTCAAAGTTAAGACTTTTTTTCTTTTAGTATTATTATTATTATTATTTTTTTTTTTTTGTGATGACTTCATTAACACTTTGAAAGTTTATTCCTGGGGATTGCTTATGCGACTTTCTTTACTATTCATGCAAATTTTTTTCTCAGATAAACGGAAATCGACACTAGTAGTTTTTATTTGTGTTTGTTCAGTGGTACTTTTTATTTTTATTTGTGTCGTCTTATGATTTTCCAAACCAAATACAATGTTAAACAGAAAGCGGAAAAAAAAAGAAAACAGTGATTTTTTCCGTTTCCTGTAACTGCCCATAATACACACACACACACATACACACATATATAAAAAACGCCCACCTAGCAAAACAATCGCCTTTAAGAGATGGAGAGAAAAAAAAGCACGAAATCATTTATGCAAACATACTGCTGCTTTAATCCTGATTTCATTTATCTTCTATTATGTCCTTCCCCTGGGATGATCATCATGCACGCAACAACTGTGTGTGCCGGGTTTGTTTGTGTCTGAAGAAGTGTTTGCGTAACAGGTCATTGTTGATTTTGTTTTCTGACAATTATTTTAGAATTACATTTTTTGTTGTGAACTCCTCTTTCCCGCTTTTTGCTTTTCATAAAACGATGCTGTTAAATCGAATTGCTTTTGCATTATATTTTCACATATTTAAAATGGCTGGTTTGCATGTCGCAAACCGTTTTCCTTTTTTCCTAATCCTGGCAATTGCTCTGATTTTAGAAGGGAGATGGCTTGCCAGCTGCCATGACTACATGTTTGTATGGGTGAGTTTAATTTGTTTTTTTCTTTTTCTTTTTTCGAGTTCTGTTTGCTGACATTGTTGCACTTCAACCGGAAGTAGCACTTTTTTACTATATATGTACATATATTTTTTTATTTTTATTTCACTTCGAATCGCCGCCAAGAACAAAAAGCTACAAAACCATTTTATTTATTTATTTTTAAAACAAATGAAAATGGGAGTTGGTGTCAAAATTTGTTACACCTAAAGAAACGTATTGAGCAAAGCTGATTATTTATTTATTGAAAGTATCTTACAAAAATTAATTTATAAGATACGACACTAGAAATAGTGTGGACCACTTGGTCATTACACTATATATGTTGAGTTCAAACTTCATGTAATAAATTCACAGACTGAAGAATGTTTTTTATTTTTGTTGCTGAATTCCTGTCACTGCAGTCTAGGGTTTCCTCTACGGACTCGTATCTTGAGCTCATCGGGCAACCTTTGAGTATATGCTATATGGATAATTCTTCCGCGCATTTCACATTCCCTAGGCCGAGTTCTTTCGTAATAGTGCTGTGTAGTAAATCTTGTTGTTTCGACTCTTATTCTGGCAAATATAATGCAATCTTTCCTAGAAAGATATTTGTTGTAAATTGGTCTTGGTATGCTGTTGTTGTGGGATTTTAAGAAGCTGTTTGAAGTACTCCATAGAAGTTGTTTATACGATAATTGAAGTTGTTTATGGACATTACATATCACAGTAGCAAGTGGTGATATTTCTGTTATAAGTGCATTTATTAGCTGCATTTTTGGCGGCCACAAAGCTGATTATTATTCTGGGTAAAATTTTTTCTCTAGACACAAGCTCACTGGTTGTAGGTTACTGCCTAAAAAAAAACAGTGTGCAAAAGTATGTGACCGAACTTCAAAAATAAAGAGTGCTGATAAAGTGGTGAATAATTTTATATACATATATGTATATATATACGATTTTTGCTTCCTCGAAATTGACAAAGTTTTTTTTTTGGTTATCAAATTCCAGTCATAAACATTTTAAAAGAAGACCAGAAGAGTAAAGTTGAAGACTTACTGGCTGGAGCACATACCATCGCTGTTTCACGACCACTACGTCGCTCATCAGCACCCAAATTTGCTGCTTTGTCATTATTAAGCCTTCAATGGGAATTAGATCGGTTGATCTCTATGGTCAGGGGATGTCCCTAAAGCGACTGATCAGTTTTTAGGGTAAGTTTTCCAGCAGCACATTTATCAAATTTCTGGCTGTGTGTACAGTCGCCCCATTCCTTTTGAAACCACGTAAGTAAGAGGTACGATAGACGGGCTTGCAGGTTTCGCAAAAATATTTCGGTAATCATGCGTCGATAATTTTTACCGGTGACATTCGTCGCCTGGCTTCGAGAATTTTCGAGAAAAAAAATGTTCCAATTATTTAGTCGACGCTTTCGAGTACTTGGAGAGCAGTAACACGTCAGCTTTGCTTCATGAAAATGAGCCTTGTCGCCCCAAAAAGTGAGATTTAGAAAACTATTTATTACAGCTTCAGATCGTTTTTATATAAACAAATTTTTATTTACAATATTATTCAATATTTCGATCACAAGTTGTCATCGAAATATTGAATAATATTGTAAATAAAAATTTGTTTATATAAAAAACGATCTGAAGCTGTAATAAATAGTTTTTTCAAATAATTAAGAAGATCAAATAAATATTATATATTTAGTGAGATTTAGAGTGCGAAAGCATTTTAACATCGCTTTACAAAAATTTGTACGTAAATCAAAATCCCAATCTTTTTTTCGTTCTTGAATATGAAAAGCTTGACAATTTATATAATATTAGAAAACACATTTTCCTAAAGAAGATACATAAACGCGTATCAAAATATTGAATAATTTAACAATATGAAATATATATTTATTGAATATAAAGTGACCTAAAGCTCAATTTAATAAACCAAAGAGAACTAAATCAAAGGTTGAAACTTTAGATGCTTTTTTAAAATTTCTCGTGAAAATCCCGGTGGAGCGGGAACAGTTGCTTAGAATATCTGTAACCATAAGCGTATTAAGTTTACACTTAGTCCATCATGTATTCGCTGAATTGTGGATACTAAATTGCGTCAGAATTATTACCTTAAACAAATGTCTCCAGAGCGAACGCATGATGCCCGCTCGACCACTACGACATCGTAACTGCCCGCAGTCCGCACAGTCAATACTTCCAACGTTGCCAGCCTCCCCGCACTGTTTATTACTTTTTTAAATAATCGTATTTCAAAACTTAATTTTGTCACTAAACCACCCGTACAATTTCACCAAAATATAACTGGTGATTTTCCGCACGTGAGAATTTTCTATAGAGCAAATAGATCCGCAAGAACATGAAACTTGCGAATAGCACGACAGATTACAAAAGCTCTTTTTTGAGCAACCTTCATAGCCCGATTGCTCAAAACCTATAAACATTTTGAACAAACGGTAAACAGGGCTAAAATACTTGATATAGAGACTCTCACCCCCAAATGGTGCGTTTGTCCCCACCTTTTGATATTTTGACCTTTTTTGAACTTTGAAAAAATGTTCATGTTAAGTGTGTCCCATCTTCATGGCCCGATTGCCCAAAATTTGTCCCCACCCTTTGGTTTTTTTTATCATTAATCAAAATTTTTAAAAATATAAAAAAAACGGAACTAACTTCACAGCTTCGTTTTCAACATAAATAAATATGTTAACATTTTCTCTAAAAATTCTCTATGTTAATGCAATACGTTAGAAATGTTAGCAAACAGATCATTCTGTTAAAATAACAGTGTTGGGCTAAGAAAATGTAAACTAAAACAGAGATGTTAAAAACGAAGCTAACTGACGGAGCTAACTTCACACACATGCAAAAATTTACTTTCAACAGTTTTTCAAAAACGTTCGATTCCTGCAAAAAGTGCAAAAAATCACGAATACAATTGAAAGTAAATCTTTTGCAATTCAGCAGATGTTCTTGAGACAATGAGGGGTACCACGGAATCCGATATTATCGAAATCGTTTTTGTAACCAATAAGAAAAATTACTTTGGTGCAATGAACTCCAATGGCATCAAATTCTTGCACGAACTAAATTTTGCAACTATTTCAAACCAACAACCGACAATCCTACATTTCATGATACCAAGGTAATTTTTTGGTCGGTTTCAAATCCAATGCCAATAATATCGGATTCTATGACAACCTCGAATTTAATTTTCTCAAAAAGATTTTAAGGTATTTTCTTGCAAATTCTGTTTTTGCGAATTTTCACACTGTTGTGCATTTTGCGATTTGCAAATTTTTGGTCACTTGCAGCAGTAATTTTCAACAACTAACCCATTATATTTTTGTCTTTAAACCGAAAGCCAAATATGAATAGCACCATTGCTATAATTTGCTATAATTTTTATTACATTTTTAAGCTTCTGCTCTCAAAAGCCATATGAAACCAGCTGCACTTTTAGTCATGCATTCATGTAGTCTACCGTGGCAAAGGTGTTTATAGCATTAATTAAATTTAACATTTGCTGTCTTAAATTTAAAAATAAAATTTTATTTTGTGGCAATTGATGTTGAATTGTTCTAATAAACTCTAGCAGAGAAGACCCGAAAAGTAAATTTAAAATTTTATTAGCTGGGGTACAACCGCAATATAAATTTAAAGAAAATAATCTCAGTGTGAAAAAAAAATATATTCAGTCAATTTCATATGCATGGGTGTTGGTAATTACAATAACTATTTATGTATGTATGCATATGTTCTCTTGTAATCCTTTTATATTTGCTGAACTTGTTTGCAAATGCAATAGCAATAGTAAACACTGGTAGTTGCTGGAACTTTTGCTAAAGTCCTTGGCAGCGGATGTCATTAAGTTTAATGCACTTCCTTCAGTGCTCGACACAAGTTTTTACATTTAATGTTGCCAAATGACAAACATTATGCAGAAATGTTCAACTTCAACTTTAACTCCGCAACACAAACAGTAGTGGGTGTCACACACCAACACTTGCAACCTCACACACAAAACACCCCTCCACACACACACACATATGTGCAGTTACAGTAACAGTTTTATTTGTTGCAAGAGCTTTTTTTTATGAATTCTCTTTTCTACTTATAAATGCATAACTTTAGTTTTATATAGTCAGTTAGTAAAATGAGAATTGATATTTGTATTTTTCGTTTTAAGTTTTATATTTTTCTCTTTGGTCTTTATTTTTTGTAATAAACAAATTCATAGCAACTTTTTTTATTTTGATTTTTTTTCAACGTTTTTTTTTTTTTTCTCTGAGAAATGTTTGTTTGTCCCCGGTGGGTCGTTTGTTAAAACACATATTCCTGTCATATTCTACAATTGAATGAGCTGCTGACTTCTTTGCTTTTTGGCGCAGTGTTCTGTGTCTCAACAATGGGACCACATTTTGAATTTGTTTTATTTAATTTATATTGCCAATGACTTGTGGGAACTTATTACCCTGAACAATTAAAAATTTAACTTTCAGTTTGTATTTGTAACAAAAACAATTGCCATTTGAAACACTTTCAAAAATAGTAAATTGGTACTTACTTTTTGATTGAGGAAAATACGTGTTGAAACTTTACATTGAAGGTTGTAAATTAAGAAATGAAAAGACACATTGGAGTGCCTGCTATTGAAAAGGTAGTTGAGAAAAATTAGGCAGATATATAGGGTGTGCCATCTAACGTTTCTTAGCTCATGTCTGATTTGACAGATAATTAGTTTTATCCTTGCGCTGAACGAGTATGGTTGTGCATACGCTGGGAAATATTGCGAAATTACTTTGAAAATCATGGTAATGTTGCAGAATGTGTGCGATAATTCCGTACGGATTTTGGAAGAAGAGAAGCACCGTCAGCTCCGTATGTTCGTTAGCTTGTGAAAAAAGTGAAAGAAACTGGCATCCTCATCGATAAACCAAAGTATGTATACCCGAAAATATTGCTGCGGTGGCAGAGAGAGAGAGTGCGTGAAGCGCCCTCAACATCGATTCACCCTCCTTCTGAACAATTGAACATTTCGGAGACATCATTGAGACGAATTTTGCACAAAGACCTTGCTATGACACCATCCAAAGTCCAATTGGTTCAGAAGTTGAAGCCAACTGACCATCCAATGTGTTTTCGCTTCGCTAAGTGGGCCTGCGATCGACTTACAGAAGATGCCGATTTTGCCAAAAAAAAAAATCATCTTTTCAGATGAAGCTCATTTTGATCTTGGCGGCACAGAAAATCCCCACGCATACATTGAAAAGCCGACGCACCCAAAACGAGTCACTGTTTCGTGCGGTTTATGGTCCAGAGGCATAATTGAACCATTTTTCTTAGAAAATAAGAAAGGAGTGGCCGTTACAGTCAATGGCGATCCTCCTCCTCATCTCTGCAGCCATTGCAGAAATCATTATATGGAAGATTTAGTATTCTCGAATGTACTGCCATGTGACAATGTCCCGTCAGAACAGCCACAAGGGTGTGAAGCCTATGTCTCGGAATGTTTAACAAGGCCACAGTTCTCTTATACTCATAGCTGGGCCATGTGAGTCCCGATATTCGACAGGTGATCTCGTTCGATCATCTTTCCTGAGCTGTCGTTGTATTAGCTGTTTGCAACTATTAAGAGGAGCACCAAGGAATCCGTCTATATCCTCCTGCTGTAGTTGGGTACCAGATCTTGCCACTTCATCCGCCACTTCATTTCTGGACACATCGTTGTGTCCAGGTACATAGCGAAGATCCAGGTCTGAATGTCGCGCTATTTTATTTAGAGATATCCCAAATTCATGAACCCATCGAGCTGTTGTATAAACACCCACAAGCGTGATTATGGCGGCCTGGCTGTCAGTACAGATGATAATATGCTCCCCGTACATATATCCTGTAATACCTGATCCAGTTATCTGCCCTTCTTATTGCCGCAACG
Source organism: Sturmia bella (assembly GCA_963662145.1). Classification (NCBI taxonomy): domain Eukaryota; kingdom Metazoa; phylum Arthropoda; class Insecta; order Diptera; family Tachinidae; genus Sturmia; species Sturmia bella. The sequence continues at coordinate 48,220,381 of OY759172.1, read as the reverse complement.
TCGGCCTGAATGACGCTACACTCATCTCGTAGCTTAAAACTCATCCGCCGTTTGATTGCCTTGCTCTTGATGGAGATTACGTTGATGAGTAACGCAAGTTGTGAAACAAAACACGGCTCGGCCGAATTTTAAATACCCCTCACAATGATGTATGTACCATTCTCATTGATTTTTGGTGCCAAAATTTGTTTTATTTGGCCGATTTCTTGAAAAATCGGGAGACGCTATATATCGGGTATATATGGGCCGATTGCAAAAATTCTTGGATTTTTTGGTATCTAATGGGCATTAAAAATGATATGGCTAACTTTTCAGGAAAAAATTTTTTTTCAAAAATCTGATCAAAAATACCCCTTAAAACCTGGCTGTTTTGACATATCTCGGCTATCCGTAGACCAGTGTTACTGAATTGCCATAGCAGACCCACATCCGGGATTTAACACATTTTAGCGAAAGAATAAGGTTTCTATCTCAAACCGTTTTCTCAGAAACGGTATTTCAACATCGCTTAATCGTAGTGTTTATTGATTCTGATCCAGAATATATATATACTTTATGGGGTCTTAGATGGTTATTTCAATGCATTACACACGCAATCACAAACTTATATATACCCTTACACATTTTTGTGAAGGGTATAAAAACTGTGTTTTCTTTGTTAGGCCCGGGTCTTTTCAGCCCCTGTGTTTAATTTAATTTTAACAGCATTTAATTTTTGTTACCTGGTTCATTTTCCAAAACCTCGCAGAGTTTCCCATGAATTCATGGGAATTCATTATTTTCAGAAGTATTTGAAAAAAGAAGTGAAACTAAGATTTTAGTTATAAGCTTTTTTTTCTTTTTTCTTTTGCTCTAGAGCTTCATTAAAAATTAAATTTAAGCAAAATTAATAATTATTTATATTTAATTAACATTTCTGAACTCGTAGTTCATATCAATTACAAAGCATTTAAAATAATGAATGAAAGAAGGAAAACAAAAAAAAAAAAACATTTACTAGAACATGCCCTCATTAAAAGCAAATACTTAACTAAGGGCAAACATTTTACTTTATTAAAGGACTGAGATGATTGTTAAGAAACAGCAAAAGAATCTGCTGATGAAATCGAGAATGGAAGAATAAAAGAAATGTAAGAAGAAATGCATGCAATATAATTTTCTTATGAAAATATAATTACAGGATTCAATTTCCTTAAATTAATATTGATTTCTGCTGTAATTTTGTTTATGTTTGTACGGAAATGGAATGGCTGGTTGTCGTTTAAGAGCACCAGGAATGCTGTCGGAAAATGTAGTAGTTGTTGCAGAATGTTTTGCAGGCCATTAAAAATGTAGAGAATTCAATTACTTTTGTAGCGTGTATACTTAATTGCCTATTAAGAATAAACACACAGTGATACTAGCTGTTGTATTTATAATATAATGGAAATTGTAACAGAAACATGGGCGATAATTATAATACAGCATCGATGCTCTTGTGGGGGTATTAGACGTTTCTAAAACAATGCAAACATACACACACACACACATATATATATATATATTTAATATGCTTTCTGGCAGTTGTTTTCTTGTTGTACATTGGCGCATAAAATGTTGTTGTAAAAGTCTCTTGTTCACACAGTTGGTAGGCCAAGTCACTTTGTGGTTATAAATTGCAAACATTGAAAAATACTTTGGACTTAAAACAAAAATAGAAATTCTGCTGAATTGCAAAGCCTTTGAAATCTTTGAAACGACAGCCAGTTATGAAATGAAATGTAAAATATATTTGCATATGCCCGTGGCTCAATTTATTGGCTGCCAGAACCACTGTGGTCGTGCACCACTCACTGATAACTGAGCCTGAGCTTCCTCACAGCAATAACAACGTTTGGTTGATACTGACGTTTGGTTGAAAAGACCCGGGCCTAACAAAGAAAACACAGTTTTTATACCCTTCACATAAATGTGTTTGTAAGTTTGTGATTCCGTATGTAACGCATTGAAATAACCATCTAAGACCCCATAAAGTATATACATATATTCTGGATCAGAATCAATAAACACTACGATTAAGCGATGTCCGTCTGTAGTCGTTGAAATACCGTTTCTGAGAAAACGGTTTGAGATAGAAACCTCATTCTTTCGCTTAAATGTGTTAAATCCCGGATGTGGGTCTGCTATTGCAATTCAGTAAGATTGGTCCACGGATAGCCGAGATGTCGCAGGTCGTAGGTCGGAGGTATTGTACTGAGCTTCACATTTTTGGGCCAGAAAGTATTCTGGTACTTTAAAGAAACAACTGAACTGTTTCACTATCGTCTAATCTATTAAAATTTTCTGTCGTTATAAATTTTATTCACGCCATTTTAAAGGTACATACACTTAAAAAAGTAAAGAAATAAATATGTACGTACATATGATTTCAAACAAACAAATTATAGGCAAAAAAAATAAAATTCAGAATAAAAACTACAGCTCCAAAACGATTTGAGAAGATGGTAGAGTTGATGGAAGAAAATCGACAGTTATGTAAAAAGTTTTGCAAAAGTTCTCAGCAACTAATTTTTAATTTAAAATATTAAAAGTGGGGTAAATTGCAGAATAGCTCAATGCATAGGTCCACCAATAAGCAATGCTGAAGGCTGGATGAAATTATGGGCCGGATGAAATAAGCGCAAATAAAAAAAAATTTGACCACAAGTCGGAATATTGAGCCACTGGAGGAGGACCAAACAAGCCATTCCCGCTAACGCCAAATGAGAAAGCAGCTGCAAGCTTTTTGCAATGGCACTCAATAATTTCTTCCGGGAAAACGTTCGGCGGTCCAAGGTTAATGCAAACTACCCTCAGCAATAATTCTCCAGGTAACTGCAATTTTCAACATGTTTAACACACTACTTCTTTTTTTTCAGCTTGGACCAGTACTCAAGGGACGACCCCTATTTACGCACGCGCATCGTACCGGAACTAGGAAAATAGGTTTTGGGGAGGAGGAAAGAGGGAGTAGTGTTAAAAAACTCTTTTTCGTAATTGGGCCAACTTTTAAATGCTTCTTTATGTATATCTAAAATAACTCGCGAATTTGAAAAATAAAAATTTTTATACGTAGTTTATGTTTTGTGGAAATAGTTCTATTTATATATCATGTTCACTGATCTGATGCAAGATAGAAAACTGATCACATGCTCAAGCAGCGTGTTCCCAACGCTAACAGATTCTTTACTCTTTATCCCCCATGTGTAGTGTCACTAGAGCACGTTAGAAAAAAGGCTTATCTTTCTTTATCCCTGCAAGAAGAGACTGATGGAAACTAACACAGTAACAGCTTATTTACGAACACATTCAAAGCAATTTTATACCTTTCAGCGTTGCCATTATAATGATTGTTTTAGTATTGTACTGGTTATCTATTCAAATGAAACCACTTGTTTTCTCGTGTACGTGTTTCTCGATACTGATTTATTTTCCATTCCTCTTAATTCTATCCTTACACTATGTTCTTATAATTTACACGGTAGTACATCTAGCGTACTATCCAGTGTTGTATGAAATATGTTCACTACACCTCCCTTTTTTGGGGGAAAAAATGTTGAAACAAACAGTTGATCAGGCTGTTTGATTCGACATTTTTTTTTCGTTTGTAGTTTTATTACTTTTACATTTTTCAGCAAAATGTTTAAAATCGTGTATTTCGCGCTCTTCATTATTTCAATCTACATATACATACGTTTTTAAAGCTATAAATACATACATAGTATGTACATATGCACTAATGTTGCATATAAAAATGATTAGTTTATTAATTTAAAAAGAAAAAAAAAATTTTTTTTTGTTTTTTTTGTTTACATAGTTTTAGAAATGTATAATATGTGTATACTTCTTTGTTTTACATATAAAAATGTATATTTTTCATTTTTATTAAATATAAAAAAAAATATATTAAAGTGTTTTGAATTCAGTTTTGTTTAGGTTATTCAAATAAATGAATAATTTATAAAATTTTCAATATCTTCTAATGTTGTTTGATTACTATTTAAAATAGATACACATTTTTTAATTATTATTTATTTATTTATTTTTTTTTAACTTATACTATATATGGATGTTGATATTTTTAACATTGTGTTGTTTCCTTTTTGTTTTGTTTGAAGTCTGTTGTTTGAATTTTATAAGTTAATATATTTTTAAGCTTTTCGAATTCTATTTTTGTGCAACGTTTTTTCTTTTTTTGTATTTGGATGGTAGATAGTACTTAGATAAAAGATAAAAACAAAACATTACAACAAACATTTTACACCAAGTCCTCGATTTAATTCCATGTATAGATATGTATGTAATGAAAAACATGCAAACCACAACGCTAATATGAACTAAAACAATCACAACTTTTTACAAAAGAAACAACAAATATTTACATACATCCTTACAACTTAATGAAAATAATCAACATTAACAACATAAGTCAAGTTAACAACAAGAAGATGGGAAGCTGTATGTTATCATCAGAAATCAGCAACAATCCATGGTATTATCAGAGATGAGCAGCAGATACAACTTCATTAAGGTTTTTATTACATAAGTAGTGTAAACAATTTTTTTTACGTACTATTAACATATATAAATCAATCCATTTATTTTGAATAATTTATAATTATTTTATTATAATTATAAATATTTACTATAATTATAAATATTTACTATCATTACAAATATAACTCTATCTGCGATATAAGCCATCATGTAATTGTATGTATACATTAATAATATATATGTATATTCATATGAATATTGAAAAAAAAATAAAAAAAAAAATTTAAAACTAAAATAAATAAAAATTTCATATCACCAGGTTTATGTACATAAGAATTTATATTTTCAACAATCGTTTTCGTATCAATTTTAACACAATTCAAACGTTAGCAACGCAGTCGAATAAATTTACGAGTTTTGTTTTCATTTATATCACATTAAAGTGAGTCTACAATTAATGTTTACAATAACTAGAGAGAACATTTTTATTTAATGATATTTCAATTATCAGTAATTTCAAAAATATTAAATGTCGGTAAAAACTTTCGATATTACCGTGTTTCAAGAATTAGTGGCAAATTTTTACAAAGTAAAGAAGCGAATTTTACAAAATAGGCCAATTTCTAAGAAACAACATAAAATTGAAGAATATGTCAATTTAGTAATTGATACTTACAATAGTATTTTAACATATTCTGAACCGTACGTCGATATATGGTCTAATAGTGAAAAACAAGATATATGTAAGACTATAACACATTGCAGGGAATTGGTTTTAAAATGTTTCTGCAAACTTAATTGCAACATAAAAATACCACCTGGCGTAAATTTATTTGGCAAAATACAAAAAGACATCTTGACAGATCCCGAATCCGAAATAGAAACTGGTGCAAGTGGATCCGATTCTGAAACTGACCACGAAAAGAAAAGTAACGTCCAGCAAAATATAGAAGAAAGCATAAAAGAAAACACTTCCATAATGGCCTCAATAGCTGAAAAAACAAAATTTATCTCAATGTGTTCTAACATTATTCGAGAGAATTATGATGGAAACCCATTGACATTAAATTCTTTCCTTGACAAGATCGAGTTGATTAAGGAACTTACCGAGCAAAATTTAGAGACGTGTTTCATTTCTTTTATAAAATCTAAACTTGATGGCAAGGCTAGAGAAGTTTTACCAGATGAGATAACTAGCGTAGATCAGATTAAAACTACACTTAAGAGCAGGATAAAACCTGATAGTTCTAAAGTTGTAATGGGTAGAATGACTGGTCAACATATTAAACAAAACAATTATATGGATTTTGCAAAAAATGTTGAGGAATTGGCAGATGCTTTAGAACGTTCGCTCGTCATGGAAGGCATAACGAAAGAAAAGGCGCATGAAATGGCCATTGAGCAGACGGTTACTGTGTGTAGAAGTAATGCAAAATCAGATATGGTGAAGGCTATACTAGCATCAAGTACTTTCAAAGAACCAAAAGATGTTCTAGCAAAACTCATAATTGAAGATTCCGACAGGGAGAAGCAGTGTCAGGTATTATCAGTAGGATATAATAGGAACAGGTCTAATTTTGAAAATCAAAATCGTGTGCGAAATGGTAGATATCCTCGATACAATAACTATAACTATAGACCTAGATCATATAATAACGATGATCGTGGTCGTGCAACATATGGCCCTGCAAGTAACCACAATAGTCGTGGAAGGGGCAATTTTAGGTCAAATAGAGGTCGAAATACGGGACACCATTTTTCTTCACGGAATGCCTCAATCAGGGTTTTAAACTCGGAAGGCCCTCAGCAGGATATGTTGAGGGAAGAAGAGGAAAATTAAATAATGATGGAGGAGAAATAATCAAATCGGTATATAGTTTCAATTTAAATTTTTCGGATTTTATATTTTTGCAATGCAAAGCTTCGTCTCGAATTAATACGTTTTTAGTCGACTCACAGGCCGACATATCTGTTATAAAACTTTCTTGTATTAAAGGTAATTCAAAAATAAATGATGGTGATACGATCAACATCGTAGGTATAACCACTAACGCAACAAGGTCCTTAGGCACAATAGATACTAAGCTTTTATTTCCAAATTGCACAATATCACAAGTTCTACATGTCGTTCCGAATGATTTTAATATACCTTCGGACGGTATCTTAGGTAAAGATTTTCTCAAAACTAATAAGTGTCGACTCGATTATAATACAATGACTATTTCCTTTTACGCATATGGAAGAAAAATAACAATTCCAATATCTCCTGGCAGGATCGCCATGTACTGGTTATCTATTCAAATGAAACCACTTGTTTTCTCGTGTACGTGTTTCTCGATACTGATTTATTTTCCATTCCTCTTAATTCTATCCTTACACTATGTTCTTATAATTTACACGGTAGTACATCTAGCGTACTATCCAGTGTTGTATGAAATATGTTCACTACAGTATTTTGATTTTCCCTTATTAATTTGGTAATTTCATTTGGAACTACGTTTATGCATTAATGTTTTTATATGTTCATTTGTCCATTTTTTTTAAATATAGTTTATTATATTCTCTTTGAATTGTTTTTTGACAATTTTTGAAAAATTCTGTTTACATTTATCAACAAAGAAGTTAATAGCATTGAATGTAAATTGATGGGCATTTTAAAACAAAGATTTCTAATGATCGCTTTGCTGAGGTGGTAACGCTGGTTAAAAAAATAGCTCACACGTACACCAATGTTTACATCAGTTTTTTCATTTTGCACTTAAGAAAATGATATGAATCAATCAGCAGTGTCGGTCATATGATGGATCATATGACCGACACTGTTCTTGCAGGGTAATTTTCACCCTCTCCATATGGTGTCACTATTGCTAATCTCAGCAATCAGATATTGTTCGTATCTTTTAAATCTACACCAAAGCTAGTCATTGGTTTTAGAGTACTTCCTATGCAGGGTAATGATCTACTTAGTTTTGTTATTTTGGAAAAAAAATAAACTTCTTTTCCGGAGAACCAGGGCTTAATACCTGTCTAAGTCCAAGCCATGGTATATTCTTCGCAGGGGCTACTTAGTGCATTCAAGAGGAGCAAAATCGGCTACTTCTAATTTAACTATTTATACTCACGAGCAGCAGATTTTGGACAAGCTCTATATTTAACGATTAAAACATAGAATAATGTGGCTGATATTACACTATTTCTATTCTGAAAACAAATGATCCTGCTAGTGTTTCAAACTGCTTGCCTTCAAGCATGTTCCAAGCAATCGACTATTTCTTAAGTTTATTTGCTTCAGCTTATGTGTTAAGTAAAAAAAAAAAAAAAATCAATCGCATTTTTTCTTGTCCTATTTATGAGTTACCTTTCTGCAAATACATACATTTTGTATGTCAAATGAACATCCAATTAACCCACTATTTTGTAGATTTTATTTTACTTATATTGTCGACTAAGTGCAAGAGGATATTAAAATAACATAATGCATTGTCATGACAGAATTTAAAACAACCTTGTGAGCATATATTCCAAAGGAAAGTTTACCAAGAAACATTTCTAGAATTTTATAAATAGAAATAATTTCAATTTAACATATTCATAGGTACTCACTCTTGAGGATAGATAAAATTGTTCAAAAGGACATAGACATACCTGAAAAGAAAATTAGCAGAAATTAATAAAAATTTATGGAAAAATAAAGAGTAAGAAATTTATTTTTAATTCAAATATCAACGGCATTATGCATAGTAAAAAATTCCAATATGTATAATTTTGTTAAAAAGGGTGTTTTTTTTCGATGTATAGAACTTTAAGTTGCAATAACATAAGGATGGATTATTCGATTGATATAAATTTTATTTATCCGAAAGATAATCTTGTGACATTACATTTTTAATATGATTTCTGGCATATGAGCGGCACGGCGGGCGCGGATGTAGTCCAATCTGGACATCTAATTTTCAATGAGTTTTTCCAACATTTGTGGCCGTATATCGGCAATAATACGGTGAATGTTGTCTTCCAAATGGTCAATCGTTTGTGGCTTATCCGCATAGACCAATGACTTTACATGGCACCACAGAAAGTAGTCTAGCGCTGTTGAATCACAAGATCTTGGAGGCCAATTCACAGGTCCAAAACGTGGAAGTAGGTGGTCACCAAACGTGTCTTTCAACAAATCGATTGTGGCACGAGCTGTGTGACATGTTGGGCCGTCTTGTTGAAACCACATCTCCTGGACATCATGGTTATTCAATTCAGGAATGAAAAAGTTAATAATCATGACTCTATACCAATCACCATTGACTGTAGCGTTCTGGCCATCACCGTTTTTGAAGAAGTACGGACCAATGATTCCACCAGCCCATAAAGCGCACCAAACAGTCAGTTTTTCTGAATGTAACGGTGTTTCAACATACACTTGAGGATTAGTTTCACTCCAAATGCGGCCATTCCAGAACCAGAAGTGCGCTTCATCGCTAAACAAAATTCGCTTATGAAAATCGGGAACAACGGCAATCTCGTTTTGCACTAAAATTGCACTATTTGCAAGCGTTGTTCAGGCGTGAGTCTATTCATGATGAATTGCCCAACCAAACTGAGAATAAATCACTTGACAGCTGTTAAATCGGTCGCCATCTTGAACAGTAATGCCAACTTAAAGTTAAGTTCTATACATTAAAAAAAACAGCCTTTATAATTTCCACATGGACATTAACCTTAAGAAAAGCTGACAATCAGTTGGGTGGTGGTGGGTAGGGGGAAACTTTAGAATAAGCAGCCAGGCTTTGAAAGAAATGAGTTTTATAGGTTTGTAGAGGGGGTCGTGGACCTCCCAAAACTGAAGTCAAAGTCTGCCGGAGGCTTTTATATTATTATTAATTCGATGATGAAGTTGCGGAATTTACTAAGAGAAATATAAAAATGTTGGTAAAACAGTGTTGCCAGAGGAAAGTTTTACGCAGAACATAAAATCGTTTAAACCATCCAAAAACATATTTTTTTACATTTAGTTAAATAAATTTTTCCAAAATTTTTTCATGTTATAACCAACACCGGCGTAGCGTACAAAATCTTTAAGAATCTGGCAGCACACTTTTTCATTTAACGGCAATTGGTACCATTATACTAAAGCCGATCCGTAAATAGACTTTATACCTAGTTCAAACACACATCTTATTTACAATTATTATTTAATGTATTAATTCAGATCCAAAAATGAAACTTTCAGATAGCTCATCTATCATTACTTTTTTGCCTTATATTTTCCTTTTCGATTGAAAAAGAAACGAACAATCCAACCTGCACTGGCATTGCCTGACTCAGGCTAATTTACTCCAACATATGGACGTTAGCAGACAGCCGTCTCTACTATGATACGAGCACGGACCTTTCTGAATGCTTTTCTGACATTCAAAATTTTTTTTATTACCGTATGCTCATAACGACTAACTGCTTAACCCTTTCCTCTGCAAAACTAGAGTTTATTTGAATTTGTATATTTGTATAATTCAGTGATCATTTAAGCATACTTCCCTATTCGAATATATTACAAAGTTAATATTTCTTCCATTAGGAACGTAGTTTGATTATAGTGGGATGGATGTTGGTTTAGTTGTTATTGTTATTACTCTAAAACATTTTTGTTTCTTTTCTTTTGTTTTTGTAGTTTTATTCATTTTTTGCGTTCCTTCTACTGCTGCTGCTGCTGCTGCTGCTGCTGCTACAGCCATATCCTGCCGTCCTACTGGCGCCGTAATGCAATTTCAATGACGCATAATACAGTAAACAATAATTTCTCAAGCTATTTCTTCTTCGGCCCCAGCTCTCTTACGTCTTATTACCCAAACTCACTTTTAAAGTTTGTGTGTGTGTGTTTTTTTTTCTTTTTATAGCGTTAAATAACTAAATTGAAAGAAAATTATGCGACAAAATTGTAACAACATAGCATGTGGTAAATTATGTGACCATATTAAGTAGAAAAGCAAATTTATATACAAACCAACACGAATACATACAAATATCCTTTATGAAAGATATTGCGTAGTTACAGTAACCCAGCAAACATAAAGTTAAATATTTGAATAATTTAAATTTTTTAAATTTTTAATTTGAACTTCACACTTGCTTTAGGGAACACAAGTTGGGGAATACTATCCCATTGAAAGGTAACAAACACCCAGTAAATGTGCTTACACATCCAAAACAAAATGTAATCCTTACGTAAATTAAAGTTTGGGAAAAATAAGAAGCAAACGAAACATGTCTAGACTTATTGCCCAATTGCTCAAGGCAATATGTACAATATGTTTTCTGTTGCACATGCATTTTATTCCATCACACTGAGCACTCACTTTGTTTGGTCAAGTTTATTAACTCTTTTTTAATACTTTACTAATACTTTATTAATATTTTCTCAATACTTTAATACTGTATGGCAGATTCCATTAAGAAATTAGATGCCTGTCGACCTTGAACTAGTTCTTTGTAGCTCGGATTGCTAATAGTTTCCAGTTCATTCCAAGAAAACCATCCACTTTTTCTTCTGACCCTCATAAAGCAATCGACAACTATTGTTGGCCTTGTAATCTCCACCATCCTTCTGTGTTTACGCAGAAGCGACTAACTTGGAATAATCACTAACAACTATTCCTGTTGTCGCTCTTGATATCCCTTTATCCCACTCAAAAGCGCATCGGTATTGTCCCCTTTCAAGCCTGCTTTCTATCTTTACCACAGAAAGCCCTTCAATCATTTCAACAAACTATCTGCGCCTTATGCTACGAACACAAACGGGACGAACGACAAATTTCGCCCAACACGACGAATACGCCGGTTAAAATTCGCTGTGTAAATTCATCGTTTGTTATCATTGATGATAAAGCTGTTTATTGTTTGTTCAAAGATAAAAAAAAATTAAATGAATCAAAGAATTTCAGATTTTGTAAAAATATTAATTTAGGACCAAAAATGAACCTTTCTAAAAAAAAATATTTGCTGTCTTTTTCAGCTGCCTATATGCCGACGACATTTCGTTGGTGCTAATCAGCTCATCAGTAGACTTGAAAAAAACATTTCAATTGGCTCTTAAAGCAAAGTTCATATGTGAATTTTTAAAAAATAATTAAAATAATGAACATCATGTTCATTATGGTAAAAGCCCTGCACCGGTATTCATAAAAAAATAAAACGTTGCTCAAATATATTTTAGAAAAAATTTTATATGAAAAATTTCTCGTAAAATGTGTTTCAACAATGTTTTATTTTTTATAAATACCGGTGTTGAAGTTAAACATTTTCAATTATAATTTCACTTGCATCCATTTTCTCAGTTTTTTAATTTTATCTTAATATAGTTGAACAGCTGATGGGGTGACCATATTAAAAAAATTGATTGCTAAAAAATTTTGCATTACCAAAAACAAAAAATTAAACACAACAAACATCTTCTATAATCTAATGTATATTGGCTTTTTATTTTAAATGCAAAAAGTCAAAATTTAGCACTTAAAATAAAAACTATTAAAGTAAAAATTATTGGTTTTTACTAAAACACTAGAAATCCAAAATGGCCACATTTTGGTATTGTTTTGTTTGTCGTTCGCCGGCGTAAGAAATAGAAATAAATCTATTTCAAGTTCGCCGCGTATAACGAATTTCATTCGACTCTGTGACTGTGTGCATTTCCATATACACCAATTTGTTTTATTTTTGACGGCGAATATTCGCGGCGAAAAATTCGTCGTTCGTCCCATTTGTGTTCCCAGCATTATGTTACCAAATAGTGATGTAAGCTTACAGAATAATAGTAGCAAACATTTAAACAGTTTTATATTTCGCCCACAATGGCCTCAATAGGTCTCTCAAACCAACCAGCAAATTTCGATGTTTAAAACACATTTAAATTTTAGTTTAAATTTAAATAGGAAATGCTTATGAAAAATCCTTGCGAAGGTTAGGAGCAGGTCTTTTCGATCATTATGGCTCATCAAATTGTAAGCCTGATGGGCACGGCTTTACGAAGAGCAATAAATTAAAAAAATTCAGCTGTTAAATTGTTTGAATACTTTTACAATTTTATTTACTGCAAGCGAACATCAACTCCACGAACTTGTTGGGTAAATATTTTCTTACAAATATGCACAAGAGTGTTTTTTGAGCACTAACATTTGCAAATAAATTGACTGATGGCCGACATTCATAAGCACACGCACACACACACACACACTCAATCAATTACAAGAAATTGCTGAAATATATCACGAACAGAATTCTAAAATATTTATGTGGTAAAAATAGAAAGACAAAAAAAAATGTTAACTTATTTACATAAACTATTTGGGAATTGTTAAGGTTTATTAAAAATCTTCTTCAAAATGAATTTCTTTTATAAGTATTTTTAATGAACTTGACAAATTTTTTTAGTAAATCATGTCACATAAAATTGTTCTCAAATAATAATAAATGTTTGGCCAAGAATCGGAAGTTATGCCACTTTTTTCTACTCTGCTGACATTTACTGTCATTTAACACAAGTCAAGTTTCGTCATTTAATTTGGATTTCTGATTTGCTACTTTTCTTATTTGGAAGTGGGTTTCCAACCTTACATGCGAACATACATATGTATGTAGGTGTGTTTGTTGCTTCAAATTAAAGAACGACAAAGATTTTTCTAAAAAAAAAATAGTGGGCGCCATAATAAAATTCCAGCGAATACTTTTTAGGGTTCCGTACTCATCAGAGTGAAACGGAACTCAGTTGAGTTTAGAGATTTTTGGCAATGTCTCTAGTTTTAGCTAGTTCTGAATAGGACGGCAGTATGGTTTTAATTATTTTTTTTTACATAATCGTAGTTTTGACTACCTTTTCTTTTCTCATCTGAATCACGCTAAACTATTAACACGCTAAGAAATGCACACTTTTTTTTAGAAAAATTAAATAAGCTTAGAGGGCAGCTGATAAACATGAGTCAACCAAACCAATCAGCAACAAAACAAGTAGACCAATATGCCTAAATATAGACAGTGCTCAGGTGGTAGGATATAAAATTGCTTCGAAAAAATCTAGTTACTTGTGAGCGTTGTGGTGGCCGTAAAACAGCCATGATGTGTACCCCAGCCAGTAAGGCTTCAATTTTACTATTCTTGACTTCTTCAAAAATGTTGGATTAAACCAATTTTATCACAAAAAAAAAACTTTCTCAATTCTGAGCAGGTAAAAATCGAACTAGAAAGCCAAATAAAATTATTAACAAGAGTGTGGAATTTTTTAATTCTAGAAATACAAATGCCCTTTAAATTATTAAAACAAAAACCAAAAATAATGCACAGCATTCAACTACTTCAACAACTATGGCAGTAATTCTCTTTAATTTCTTAGTTGCTTTCATTGGAGTCACAAAGTTTTTTAATAAAACAAAAAAAAAACTCAATTAGATAATTGCTTAAAACTAATTTGACCAAGATATGCTAAAGAAATAACAAGAACTCCAAATATTGTGGCTTCAATGGTAAATTGTTTTGTGTTTTTTCCCCCTCCGTTCATTTAATTGGCAAAAAACTTTTGTTGGCAATTATATTAATTGCACTGGGAAAGAGTTTGGGAAAAACGAATATGTGTATTTGTTAATAAAATTATTTGGATTACAAGAAACTTGCCACCCATCAGCAAATATTCGTAACACAAACCCTCCTTGGCGCTTCTATCATAATTAATTTCTTTTTCATTTATCCAAATGCCGAATGTTTGCTTGCTTATTTAGCTTCTGGGGTGCTTCAAATTATTTGTAGAGTGTTTGGTGTTGTAATACAGTCAAACTTCCTTATAGTGAACTTCTATACAATGAGGTTCTCCTTATTATGAACTAAAATCAAGTACACAGCTTTTTTGTTCTACTTTCAATGTATTTTGATCTACGTATAATGAATTTCCCTACAGTGAATTTTTCGGTGCAATGAATAAATTTTTGGAAACAAAACTAGATATTATGTGTGTTTTTGTCGCCATTTAGTGAACTATTTTTTAGCAGCTTTATTTTACACTATTTATTAAAGAAAATAAGTTATATTTTTGGGATTCCCAAAGTAATGAAAACCAAAAACTTTATGATTTGACTTTTAACATCAGTTGACCGAGTTCAGTGAACGAAAATGATGCACCGGAGTAGTATTAGATACTCATGAAAACAAGTTATTATTAATTAAGAGAGTTGAAGAAGGGACAACAAAGAAAAAAGATATACAGTATTTTTCGGTTAATTGACACTTCGGTTAATTGGTTTCCACGCTTAATTGAACCACATGATCGGGCGAAAAAAGTATTGCATACGAATACCATGTGAATTTCCTCGGATAATTGAACCCGGTTAATTGATTTTCCCGCTTAATTCGTTCAAAATTCATGTCATCAAAAATAAATTTCCTCTTACTTTTATCCGGTTAATTGCATTGAAAAATAATCTGTCATTTTTGCACATACATATTTGACATCATTTGTGAAAAACACTGTTACTCTGTTACTTGCATTTTTTTTTTCGTTTAAGGTAAAAAAAATTATTTTGAAAAACTTAAAGTGCACATATGCGATTTCGTTTAACTCATTAGTACATAGTTCATATTATGCGTGATTTCTGTAATTGAACAAACTGTTCAATTAAATAGGGTTCTTGTAATTGAACGAATTGTTCAATTAAACGGGTATTGGTTAATTGGTTCCCCGGTTAATTGAACAAAAAGTTGTGCAAATTTGGATGTGCAATTAACCGAAAAATACTGTAGCTAAAAAGTTTGGAATTCTTACCAGCAATTTATCAAACATTTTTAAAAAAAAGTCAGTTATTCAGTTAGGCATTAAGCGTAAGCGACTTTGAACTTGTCTATTCGAAGACAATGCCGCTCGTTCTAAGAATCTTTCCATATCTGGAGTATTATTGATAAAGAAAAATTAAAAACTGTAGTTCAAACAAAAATACCTGATTATTTTAAATAAATAAAAAATTAAAAATAAATATTTCTGTATAATGAAGTTTCTATATAGTGAAATAATTTTCTGTCACCGTGGAGATTCACTATAGGGAAACTCGACTGTATAATGAAATACTTGATTTGTAGTACATATCTTTTTTTTTATTAAAACTGAATAGTTGAATATTTTTTTCAACGAATATGAGGGGAAAAGAATCCAAAAGCGATCTTGTCTAGTTTTAATAATTATGTGCTTGGCTGCCCAAAGTTGAAATTTTCGTCAAAAAAATCACGCGTGACTTAAGCTTTTGTTTGTTGCACTTAACCTTAAAGGAGCATGTTCCCGCTCTAGTCTACCATTATTTTAAGCAAATACATGCATACAAACAACTAAAACTGCGTATAACATACATACTAGAGATATGCGCGTGAGTGTAGTTGGGCTCACGTCATGCATGCTCGTGATCAAAATAATTTTTTTTACGCAATTTCGCGCACAACAATTTTTTATTTTTTTAGACCTCACGTCACCCATTCTCACGAACAAAATTTCTTCAATCACGCAATTTCAAATGTGTTGGAAAGAGCATATTAACTTGCAATAAGTACCAAAGTATCCTAAAAGACATGTTTAAATTAAATCGCATATGAATTCTTCAGTACTATAAACTTTTATTTATCAAAAAACTCTTCTAAAATGTCCGTGCTGATATTTTCAAAGACATTCTCAACTTCGCAGACAGGACTGTCTCGAAACTTATGTTTTAAGACTTTGGCTGTTATCGCCTCCTTCTATTATATTAGTAGAATATATGTATATTAAAAAGATAACTCCCTGAAGATGACCAACAAAGTTGGCCGAAATATTGGAGATAATAAAATAATTGCAATATCCATTTAAATATGGTGTAAAATTATTTAGTAAAGCACCTCAAGCCGAACTCACTTTATAAATAAAAAAGAAATGCGGTCGGGGGACCCCCGTTAGGAACGAAGTTCCTTACGTTTTTTCTTCATCTTCGAATGTAATACAAGGTGAAATCTGTATGTTTTATTTTGTGTTGTTTTTGAAATTTTATATGCTTCTTAAATTTTTTGGAACGTTTTATTTTTTTACTTTTGACACGTGCAGTATTTTTTTTTTGTCAATCTGCTACAAAACGAAGAATATTTTTCAATACTGCTGTTTTTTTTGTTGTGACATACTTTACTTTAGCGACATCTATCAACAGATAGTGTCCGTTTTCACAACGAATTAATATTTATTGGTAGGTGTCTCCGCTGACAGCGCCGGAGACACCTACACAATTGTTTGTCGACAGATACACCAATACATATAAACAGCTCACACGCTTTCGTGACGATTTCTACTAATTTGCACTACCAGCAAGCCGCGTTAAGGAACTTCGTTCCAGAAAAAAAATTAAATCAAAAAATAAATAAATAAAATAAATGAGCTGTCTCCATTTCGACTACTGTTACGCTAGTGTGTAAAAATCTTATATTTCATTCATTAAAACTTACTTATATGCGGTTTGGTTTCAGGGTCTTGGTAGCCAGAACGACAGTCTCTATTTGTATTGTCCATAAATTTATAACTAATCATATCTAATTTAGTTTCAAGGTATTGAGAAAAAGCGATAATCTCGAGTTTTATTACTTTCAAGCTTGGCTGCCTAAACATTATATTCTCTTCGTGAAAAATCATTTGTGGCTTAGTTTGGGGCTAATGGAAACAAAACGGACTATCTCCATTTCTATTACCTCCAAGTTAGGATAACTAAAACCTATACAGTATTTTTCGGTTAATTGCACATCAAAATTTGCACAATTTTTTGGGGAACCAATTAGCCGATACCCGTTTAATTGAACAATTCGTTCAATTACGAGAACCCTATTTAATTGAACAGTTTGTTCAATTACAGAAATCACGCATAATTGAAACTATGTACTAATGAATTAAAAGAAATCGCTATGTGCACTTTAAGTTTTTCAAAATAATTTTTTTTTATCTTAAACGAAAAAAATGCAAGTAACAGCAAAAAATGTACATATATGTGTATAGTAGAGATGCCACCCAGTGTTTTTCACAAATGATGTCAAATATGTATGTGCAAAAATGCCAGATTATTTTTCAATGCAATTAAGCGGGTAAAAGTAAGAGGAAATGTATTTTTGATGACATGAATTTTGAACGAATTAAGCGGGAAAATCAATTAACCGGGTTCAATTATCCGAGGAAATTCACATGGTGTTCGTATGCAATATTTTTTTTGCCCGATCATGTGGTTCAATTAAGCGTGGAAACCAATTAACCGAAAAATACTGTATAGGGTCTGCCATCTAATGTTTTTTTAACTAGTGTTTATTTCGTGAATGGTAACACTTAGCACATGTCTGATTTGACAGATCATTAGTTTTATCCTTTCGCTGAACTCATACGGTTAAGTACACGCTTCGCTAAGGGGGCCTGCAATCAACTTACAGAAGATGCTGATTTTGCAAACATGAAATCATCTTTTCAGACGAAGCTCATTTTGATCTTGGCGGGTATGTAAACAAGCAAAATTGTCGCATTTGGGCACGCATACATTGAAAAGCCAACGCACCCCAAAAAGAGCCACTGTTTGGTGCGGATTTTGGTCCAGAGGCATAATTGGTGCATTTTTCTTCGAAAATGAGCAAGCAGTGGCCGTTACAGTCAATGACGATCGTTATTGGGCCATGTTGAATGAATTTTTGTGCACAAAACTTGAAGAGGAGGATACTGGCAACATTTGATTTCAACAGCACTACGCTACATGCCACACAGCCTAAGCTACACTCAATGTTTAGCGCCGTCTTAAAAAAAAAAAAAAAAAGTTATTTTGCAGACCCTTTATTTCAGTTATAAGGATTAGAATGTTATTAAACAATATTTACTATCTCCATTTTTTTTTTGTTTGACCAGCTACTGCCCATCGAAAATAGAAGGCAGCCCTTCTTTTCACTTTTAAAAAATATTTACACATATGTTTTCATATATTAAAACTTAATGTTTTGCATTTGTATGATTTCTCTTCGCCATCAGCATTTGTTCATTTACATGTGAGTATTCACTTTTAATGCGTTTTCATTGCGTCAATTTGCATTTGCAGGATATTGGCAATTTGCAAATCGTTGCTGTAATTCTTGGCACAGTATGAAGATAATTGAATGTTGCACACTAAATGAAGCACAAAAATGTTTTAATAATTCGTTTATATATTTATTTTGCTGTAACAAAAACAAACAAAAGAAAATCACGAAAAAAAAATTCATTGAAATAGAATAGCAGCCAGTTGCAGAATGTTCTTAACGTTATTGTGTTTTACCAATTTGTATGAACGAAACAATTACATCCCTGTATTTTATAAAACCATTTTAACTGCCATACATTTCAAGGGAAATTAAAATACAAGATTAAAACGAATCACAACAACAGCAACAAATATAGAACAACAGCTCAACAGTGTTTTCATGCTTAATTATGCAATTTGCATAAAATACTAATTTTTAGTCTGAAGTCTCTACCCACATCCGATCCTCCTGAGCCATACAAAAGCCAGAATTCCCCCTCAGTTCTTTTTTTATGTTTCTATTGTTTTTTTTTTGTTTTTGCCCAAAGGGCTGCCGAGCAATTTTATTTAACACTCAAACATTAAATTCAATTTGGCGCAAAGTGTTTAATGAACTTTGAAACATGGTTGTCGACATGGACATCTTACAAAAAAAAAATAATAATAAAAAGTCAAAAATAAATAATAAAAATACACCAGCAATAACAACAACAACAACAACAAATATGTACAATTAAACGATAAAAGTGCAAATGGAAAAAATTCATCTACTGATAGAACAAAAGAAGTGAGTAACAATCAGTATCATTAACATTTCAGCAAAACTGAAATGAGATGCACTTCGCATCCTGCAACAGTTACATGCACACAAAATAGTTGAATCCTTGTTACAATTAATGAAAGTAAAAAAAAAAAAAAAATCAACAAAAAATTAAAACAGTTTGAAGCTAAAGAAAAAGTTGTTTGGAAAATTGTGTTGGGGTGCAGCAGCAGAGTGTAGGATACACAAGTACAAAAACATTTTACACATCCATACATAAATATTTCATTTAGTTTTATGATAAACTTAAGTGAACAAGACATCTGTGTTACAAAAATGGAAACACAAAAAAGTATTCGCAAGCCAAAGATGTTCAGCGAAATTCTCATAACAAACGGTACTTTTAGATGGCCAGTTGACCTAATTAAAATAAAACGTTTCAACTGCAAGCAATTGTAATGAGACGAAGTTTTTTCGATCCAAAGCATAAACTATACTTTTCATGACTCCAAACTTACAACGAGAAGGAAAAAGTTTTTGGATAAAAACTAAAATGTCTGTTTTCTAAGCACTGAGCAAAAAAAAAATTACATCACTCAATTGGGGTGACTATCTCGCTAATCCAGTTGTCCCCCAGCTTCAACTTAATTACAAAGCAAACAATACTTTCAGATGGCCAATTGTCCTAATTAAGATATCAAGGTGTTCGCCAATAAATATGCTGGACTTTTCAGCTGAAGGTAGCGGTAATGAAACGCCGAACAAAAGGGAATATTCTATCTATAGAAAAATGCAAAAGAAGCATTTAAGTGCCTTGGTTTTTTAAAACGGTACAAGACATACTACGCTCCATCCGATCCCCTCACAATTTATACCACCTTTGTCCGACCGAAAATGGAATACAACTCTCATGTTAGGGCCGGTGCCTCAAAGTCTATTTTGGGGCTTCTCGACCGTGTACAGGAGAGGGCGAAGAAGCTTATCAGTGACAGTAGGGTATCCAGCTCTATTAACCCACTGCAGCATCCTCGCAGTGTGGGGTGTGTTCCACTGTTCTATCGCTATTATAACGGATTTTGTTCCGACGAGATCAGGCATCTTGTTCCCGAGACCCGCATATTTTTACGCAGCACACGTGCATCGTCAAGAGCACATCCGTTTGTAGTCGATTGACCAGTGACCCGCACAACGCATTACAGAGAGAATTGGTTTTTCCGCCGCATGATTCGTCTGTGGAACAAATTGCCTGCAGACACACTCCCCGCCAGCTACAATGTAAAGAAGTTCAAATCAAATGCTCACAAACACTACTCCCTCTTTCCTCCTCCCTAAAACCTATTTTCCTAGTTCCGGTACGATGCGCATACATAAATAGTGGTCGTCCCCTGAGTACTGGTCCAAACTAATAAAAAAAAAAATAAAAAAAGAAGAAATCATACATTTAATAACTCCAAACTATGTACGGCAACAAAATGTTTTTATCTCGTAACTAAAATAACTGTTTTCTGAGCACTGAGCCAAAAAAATTAGATCAGTCAGAACGACCTGTCGTTATCCCAGTTGTCCCCTAGCTTCAAGCTAATTATAGTCTTTTGTCTTTTTGAATAGATATTTATTGTTTGTAAGCAATAAATCTCAATTAAGTGAGTAAAATTAATTTCAGTTTATGGGGTACAAATTTGGTTCTTAAATCGAAAGGTACAAAAGATGGGTACTTTTGGAGCTGCACTACAGTGATGGCATTTTTCGGTTTATCTTGCTTATTTTTTTTTTCAATAAAAAGCTACTTACTGCATACTGCAGCAAGCTCACGATACAAAAAGTGAAGAAAGACACAGAGAAAAGCAGGAGAAAACTGATTTCTTTGATGAACTAAATCAAGTACTGCGAGGAACTTCTAAAATAAATGATGCCAATTAAATGATATATTTTAAGTAATGCAACGTTAATTCAACCTGCAGAGCATTGAAACGTGTTTACGCATATTTTCTTATTCAAACACAAGTGCAAGTCGCATTGGGTCAAGAAAACATATTAATGAAATATGCATTGATATATAAAATATAAGTATGATATTGATAGAAAATTAATGTCTCTAAATATTGCAACTAAAATTAATATCCTCTAAGTTGCCTGATCAGGAACAATACACCAAGAATTTTAAGGCTCATTATTACGACTTCTACATATTTTTTGCAGCATTGCTGAATTTATATTTCTTAAAACTATCCACACCAAGCAGAAATACGTTTTAAGCCCCCAGCAAATACATCGGTCTAGCAGTAAGCAGGTTTGTAAGCGAGAGACACTTACTAACCTGCTCGGCATTACATGATTATTATAATGCCCTACTTGATAGGGCTCTTGATTAGCACCAACGAAATGTCGTCGGCATATAGACAGCTGAAAAATACAGCAAATATTTTTTGAAAAGGTACATTTTTGGACCTGGATTAATACATTTCAATTGGCTCTTAAAGCAAATAAATAATTAAGTTCATATTTGAATATCCAAAAACTTTTTGATATTTTCAAAAATACAAATCGTAGTAACCAATGGTGACTTGTTGTATAGAATGTTGCAAAGAAAAGTAGAAGTGTTGCAAAACGAAAAAAGAAATGTTTGCTGTGTTAAAGGTTTGTTTGAACATTTCTGATTCTCATTCTGTTCATGAGAATTATGAAATAAGTAGTTAAGTTTCAAACAAACTTTTAAGAATTTTTCAAGTCTACTGATGAGTTGATTAGCACCAACGAAATGTCGTCGGCATATAGACAGCTGAAAAATACAGCAAATATTTTTTGAAAAGGTTCATTTTTGGACCTGAATTACAACTTTAACGCATAGATTTTAATAAATGAGTGCTCATTTTATTGCCATTGCAGGCAGCTATATAAATAAATAAAAAAACTGAAAAATATTGGCAAATTTATATATATATATTATAAATTTTCCAAAATCAAAAAATTTGGAATTTTTCAAAAAAAAATTTTATTTTTTTTATTTTTTTTCCAATAACTTTAAAATTATAAACGACACCAAGAAATGATTTTAGCCAAACTTAAAGCTGTCATAATTTGTAATTTTTTGATTTATTACAGGATAAAATTGGACACGCCGTTTTTAGGTTATGACTAGAAGTCTTGATCAACCTTTGCGAAAATCTCATATTTAAAAAAAATTCTAAAAAAAAACTGATTCTTAGAATTAAAAATTTATGATTTTTGTACTTATGATTTTTTTTTTTTGTATTTATGATTTTTGTACTTACCCCCCATTTACACACCCAAGTACAAGTGCAAGTAACTCAATGCATTGTTATTTCTTTTACGAATACCAACCATCATACTTCTGCAAGTTGTAACTTTTTTTTTGAATTTTTAAAAAAAAATTATAACCCGTTAATTAATTTCTCTTATGCGAACTTTTTCTTATGTAATTATTTCTGTTCTTTCTATATTATATGAAAGACATTCGCGAAACATGGCATGGTTGTCGCTTTAGAAACATGAGACCCTGAGTTCAAAGACGGGTGCTGACGAGAAAGTGTGGCGGCTTCGAAACAACTATAGTTGTTCACCCTGCTAAATGTATTTGATGTCTTCTTTGTCTAATTTAATTAATATCAATCACAAGGATAATATAGAAAGAACTTGAGAACTAACTTAATACAGAAATAATTATAACCAGTAATTTTTTTTTTAAATGACAAAAATCGAAAACAGTTACCTTATAAAGTTCATATTTTATGTTTAATAAATAATTTATAAGGCATGATTTTTTTTTTCTTACAGACCGAAAAATAAGATAAAATATAAAAAAAGTTGAAGTAAAATATGGCTTTTATGGATTCTTAATAAAAATTTTCTATTTATTTAATAAAAAAAAAACTATTCGTATAATATGCTTCCCCATAACAGTACGTATGATAATACTTTGGCAACTCAGCCATTAAAAAGAAATGTAGACGGCCAAAAACAGAATAAGCAATACACAAAAATAAGCAAAAAATAGTGATTTTTATATGTAAAAAAAATTAAACATTGGTTTTGTAGTTTTTTTCCGTATAATCGTTTTATTATTATTGCTTTCATTTAATTATTTTATTTTATAAAGCAAAGCATTTCTCTTTGATTCCATTTTAAAAATGAGCTTGCACTTGCCTGTGTAAACAATGAAGCAAGTAGAAACAGCTTTTTTTGTCTCTGTCAGTGTGTTGGTTGTTAATATATACACACAACCTGCGACAAGGTACTGGCATGTCTAGATAGGGTGTTAGATAGGCATAACACATAAAAAAAAATATAGTGGTCACCCATGATTTTTCTGGCTGTTATGTAGTGCAATTGAAGCTCGCTTTTTGTGAAAGGGACGTTTATGTATCATACTTTTAACTAACGGGAGATTGTAATAATGACCCTTATAGGTTGAATAACATTGTTATCTTCAGGTTTATATCTCTAACGGATAGGGATTTACTGCTAATTTTCAAGCTAAAGAGTGATCTCATGTATGAGACAACGTTTAAGTTTGGGTTTTTGGTCATTTGTGGAATTTGCTGTTGTGGAGGCTAGTCGACTAAATATTCTGCGCAAATTTCAAGTGTATATCTTATGCGATTTACAAATTACATCTGATTTTCAAAATAAGGAGTACCCACATGTATTAGACACTATTTAAATTGTAAGTTTTTGATATTTGTTATTGTAAGGACCAGGTATGTTATATTATGTTTCGCGAGCAGCCAGTCATGAGACCGGCCCACTTGAGTCCAATTGTACCACCCGAAGAGGCTGTAGGAAAGTAGCCCCATGCACCTTCCACCGGTTCTGCCCTAAGCCAGCCAAATGAACGGATGAAAGACTCCACCCAGTCCAGTCCACACTCCGACAGATCCGCCCATTAGGTGTCAGTCAGCCGAAGTGGTTTGCTCTTTTGTTACAGACAGTCGGACATCGGCACAGAAAGTGTTCGACACTAACCTCCTCCTCCTCCTCTTCATCTCTGCAGCCTCTTCAGAAGTCATTGTATGGAAGATTTCATCTTCTTGCATGTACTCCCATGTGACAGTGTCCTGTCAGAACAACCACTGAGGTAATTAGCCTTTGTCTCGGAAAGTATAATAAAGCCAAAGTTCTCTTGCAACTATAGCTGGGCCATGTGAGCCCCGATATTCGACACGTGATCTCATTCCACCACCTGTCCTGCTCATTTCTGAACAGTTGAGGGGAATAGCAGCGAATTCATTGCCAATTAAACATAGTTGCTTTAACAAATTTTCAAGCTAAAGGGTGTCCCCATGTATTGAGCAATATCTAATTATTACTTTTTTTTATTATAAGTGACCTTTGTTGTTGTAGAGGCCAGGCAACTAAACATATTATTCAAACTTCAAGTGTCTGTCTCTTACGGCTTAGACGTAACAGCCAATTTTCAAACTAAAGGGAGACCCCTTGTAAGAGGTGAGCCAAAAGAAGTCATCCCATATCGGTTATGGCTCGCGAAGTGTGTGTCGTTGCTCCGTCCTGTTGTAACCACATGTCCTCCAGATCTAAATCGTCCAATAGCGGTAGAAAAAACTATATTAACACGGCCCTACAGTGGCCTCCTTGAAAAAAAAAGTGGCCCGATGACTCCTGAAGCGTGACCAGCACACCATGCTGTCACTTTGAGCGCATACAGTGGCTTCTCTTGCGTCACTGGTGGATTTTCGGTGCCCCAGAAGCGATAGCTTTGCTTGATCATGTATCCGTTAAGGTGGAAGGGAGCCTCATCGCTCATTATGATTAGGGGCGAAAAATTGTCCACTTCACTATAGACAGGATTATCCCGCGTTCTTGGGGGTGTATCGCTCCATGGCTTGTTCACTTGTATTCTACAGCTTCACAAATGAAAAAAACAGATTATAGATTGACCGAAATTTGCATTTATTGCCTGTTTTAGAGGCCAGGCAGCTACCGTATACTGCTTAAATTTCAAGTTTCCAATTGCTATAGATCAAAAATAGCAACTAACTTTGAATTTATTGTATAAGAACACCCTGTAGGTTTTAATTTTTTTGTATTTAATATTGTAGAGCTCGTGTAAATAAAAACGCAAGTCTTTGCAAAATTCAAATCCCTTATGGCGTGAAAGTTACAGCTAATTTTCAAAATTTCTTGTATAGGGACACCCTTTAGTTTATAACTTTTTATTGTTTTAGTATTTTTTTTTTTTTTGTAGCTGCACGTGATTACAAATAATGTGAATTATTCAGTTCTGTGTCTCTTACCGTTTTCAAGAATAGACTCTATGAAAGATGGACAGTAAAGTCTCAAGAATATTATTCCGTTTCACTCTACGAGTGCGGAACCCTAACAACCAGACTACTTTACTTTTTGAGATTCCCAGATTGAGTGCATACATATGTTTTCTCTTAGGTGAGAAATGATTCGCCTTAATTTTCTTAACAATTACTTTTATTTAATGTAAGTAATTGAATACATGCCTGCAGTACAAAACAAAACTACTTCAAATTTTAATGCGCTACGGACTGCATGATATTGCATTTCAAATAGTAATATCGCATTGACATCACTGCTTCAGAATGCATTTTCTTGTTACTCGACTCATTTAAACATTAAACATTTTACGTTTAATTTAAGAATTAAAACAAAACAAAAGGAAGGGAAACATGAAAAGAAATAATAATAAAAATGTAAAACAAAATTGCACAAGCGAAGAAACTTTGAATGTCATGCAGGACAAATGTAGACGATATGCATCAATTTATTTTTATATTATTCTCTTATCGCGCTGTTGTACTCTTTATTCTACTCCCCCCAAAACTCTGCTTTTTCTGTTTTAATAAACAATAACAACAACAAAAAGCACCGTCCATCTTGTTTGCATATAACGAATTCCCCATGATAGTTTTCCTGTGATTTCTCATTACAATTTTTTTTCTTCTCACTCAGTGATGAAAATTAATTCAGATTTTCATAAAATTGTGCAATAAAAATTACAATTAACACGTTACGCTCCGTTTGACATTTGAATTAATTGAAAATATTGTAAACACACAAAACAACCAGGAGGAATGTTAAAGTCAAGACTGCCTGACGAATGGATGGATGATGAAATTGAGAACGGATACGACAAAAAAGGATGACAGGATATATTTCTTTATAGGGGAGTATTTAATTGTTTGCAATAACGTTGTTTTGTATGCTCCTTTTTTTATAAATAAGGCACCCTACATACAGCAGAGCAAAGTAAAATTCAAGCAATGGTGTAATTTCAATTTAAATGATGACTGCATGATGTGCGACCATTTTAATGTACTTTGGATAAAAATGAAACTAATTTGACAAAATACAATTTAAAATATTACAACATAATGTGTTAAACAAATTTTAACAGCCGTATTTAAAGAAAATTTATAAAACAGAAGAAAACGACTAGCATTTGTTAGTTACGAGGAGATTTCTCTTTAACTGAACTTCTACACTTGACAAAATTTTGTTGAGACACATTTTAGGCTGTATATGAAATTGTATTTGGCTTTGCTTTTTAATTTTTTGATCAAAAGTATGTTGCAACAAAACGTTGTCAGGTGAAGATGCTGAGCAATAAACATTTGCAAAAAAAATGTATTTACAAGTAATTTACAGTGATTAAATATATTTAAAATTTTTGAAATTTTGGCTACACTTTCAAAATCAAAGATTTTCATTAAAATAAATATTTTGGAAAAAAAAATGTTTACAAAAAAATTCTTGTAAAAACGATAACACCTGCTACCTTAAAATATTTAAACCAGTTATTAACTTAAAAGAGAAAAGAGAAGAGAAGAAAAGAGAGCAAAATAATGGAAAAGAGAATCGAAGAGAAAAGTAGAGTAAAGTAAAGTAGAGTAGAGTAGAGTAGAGTAGAGTAGAGTAGAGTAGAGTAGAGTAGAGTAGAGTAGAGTAGAGTAGAGTAGAGTAGAGTAGAGTAGAGTAGAGTAGAGTAGAGTAGAGTAGAGTAGAGTAGAGTAGAGTAGAGTAGAGTAGAGTAGAGTAGAGTAGAGTAGAGTAGAGTAGAGAAGAGTAGAGAAGAGTAGAGTAGCGTAGAGTAGAGTAGAGTAGAGTAGAGTAGAGTAGAGTAGAGTAGAGTAGAGTAGAGTAGAGTAGAGTAGAGTAGAGTAGAGTAGAGTAGAGTAGAGTAGAGTAGAGTAGAGTAGAGTAGAGTAGAGTAGAGTAGAGTAGAGTAGAGAAGAGTAGAGTAGCGTAGAGTAGAGTAGCCTAGAGTAGAGTAGAGTAGAGTAGAGTAGAGTAGAGTAGAGTAGAGTAGAGTAGAGTAGAGTAAAGTAGAGTAGAGTAGAGTAGAGTAGAGTAGCGTAGAGTAGAGTAGAGTAGAGTAGAGTAGAGTAGCGTAGAGTAGAGTAGCCTAGAAAAGAGTAGAGTAGAGTAGAGTAGAGTAGAGTAGAGTAGAGTAGAGTAGAGTAGAGTAGAGTAGAGTAGAGTAGAGTAGAGTAGAGTAGAGTAGAGTAGAGTAGAGTAGAGTAGAGTAGAGTAGAGTAGAGTAGAGTAGAGTAGAGTAGAGTAGCGTAGAGTAGAGTAGCCTAGAAAAGAGTAGAGTAGAGTAGAGTAGAGTAGAGTAGAGTAGAGTAGAGTAGAGTAGAGTAGAGTAGAGTAGAGTAGAGTAGAGTAGACTAGAGTAGAGTAGAGTAGAGTAGAGTAGAGTAGAGTAGAGTAGAGTAGAGTAGAGTAGAGTAGAGTAGAGTAGAGTAGAGTAGAGTAGAGTAGAGTAGAGTAGAGTAGAGTAGAGTAGAGTAGAGTAGAGTAGAGAAGAGTAGAGTAGCGTAGAGTAGCGTAGAGTAGAGTAGCCTAGAGTAGAGTAGAGTAGAGTAGAGTAGAGTAGAGTAGAGTAAAGTAGAGTAGAGTAGAGTAGAGTAGAGTAGAGTAGAGTAGAGTAGAGTAGAGTAGAGTAGAGTAGAGTAGAGTAGAGTAGAGTAGAGTAGCGTAGAGTAGAGTAGCCTAGAAAAGAGTAGAGTAGAGTAGAGTAGAGTAGAGTAGAGTAGAGTAGAGTAGAGTAGAGTAGAGTAGAGCAGAGCAGAGTACAGTAGAGTAGAGTTGAATCGAGTAGAGTAGAGTAGCGTAGAGAAGAGTAGCGTAGAGTAGCGTAGATTAGAGAAGAGTAGAGTAGAAAAAAGATGAGAAGAGACGAGAAGAGCAGAGAAGCGAAAAGAGAAGCTACAACCGAGAAAATATTGTATAAACAAATGTGAGCGTGACTATTGTGAAGAGTATTTAAGATTTCATATCGCCAAATATAACAACCGCACTTGCAGCTTCATCCAACGTTATTCTGTGAGAATTTTTCTTCACAACTCTACAAATCTCTTCTTCAAATATCATATAAGTTTTTCCATTCAGTTGAAAAAAAAAAAAAACACTGTAGTGAACTTTCCAATCGGTGCATATCGTTAATAATTTGATATGTATTTAAAAAAGAAAAAAATTAAATTGTTTTCGCATTTGTGTAAGGGAGTCATAACTTCAATTTATAGTGCAGTTCTTAAAGAACACAAAGAAATTGAGAAAAAAAACTGCATTACAAGAAAGTCATTAAAAATTTCTAGACGAAAAGATTTTGCTATCATTAATATACTGTGAATCCTGTGCAGCATTTATGCAATTTGTGTGCATTTATTGTTGAGGGAATTTTAAATAAATATTTTAATTTAAATTTTCTCAAACTAGTAAAAGGGTTCATGAAATAATTTAATTGCTTGTTTCATATACTGCAAATGATGCTTTAAGTCAGGGAATATTTTTTAATGCCTAAATAAGAGCACGCGTTAAGAATTTGTACTCGAATTTGTTTTTAAGTATATATTTTTATAATGTGGCCTTAAAAATATTACACAATCCCAAAAAGTTGGACAGGGTGTTCGGCTCTATAAGCCAAATAAAACAAGTTTTGGCACCAAAAATCAATCAGAATGGTACATATATCATTGTGAAGGGTATTTCAGATTCGGCTCAGCCGAATCTGAATTCAAATGCTGAAAATAGGAGTTTTTGTTTTTATTCCTTTTTTTTGAGTTTAATTGAAACTCAATATATGTTATATTTAAATTTATGAAATTTGCTCATTATTTTAACTTGTAAAATAGATTGCAAATAAAAATAATAAAAAAAAAAAAAAAAAAAAATGTTGCTCATAGACTAATATAATAATTAAAAATGTTTTCCTTAAGCTATCTAGCCTTTTAACAATATTAAATTCTTTATCTTTTCTTAACTAAAAACCTGTAATTTTGAGCTAAATTTGTCCATGTTCACCTTCAAATTTATTCTCTGTGGTGCTGGTGCATAAATAATCTCTAACATTTCGTAATTCTTTCTTTTTTCTTTCTTTCTTTCTTTATTTATATAATCGAGCCCATAGGGCCATATTTGATTAATACATTTGGTTAATTGTAATGAATTCATGAAATAAAATAATATTAGTCTAAAATTAAATCCATATACATATATATATATATATATATATATATATATATATATATATATATATATATATATATATATGTATATATATATATATATATATATATATATATATATATATATATATATATATATATATATATATATATATATATATATATATATATATATATATATATATATATATATATATATATATATATATATATATATATATATATATATATATATATATATATATATATATATATATATATATATATATTGTACGATTGCAATGTATGCACATGTAAGCCTTTGCTGGAAAACATTGGTTCAATTGTAAAATTTATACAATTTGCGTTTAAAATATCCTATAGAACATTCAAAACTTCTTAGATGTATGGGAAGGTTATTTTAGAGTCTGCACACTCTGATTTCAAATGATCTTTCAAACGTAGAGTTATTGATTCTAGATAAAATTAATTGGTGGTTTCGTGTTGAATTTGAGAACCGGAATAATAGTTTTAAGCAAGATTTAGATTTTATAATAAGATAAAAATAAGATAAGATTCTTATCTTAATACAATCATAAAAGGAACATTTCAAAAAGAGTTTTGTATAGTTTGATACATGTTGATAAATCTTAAGTCTGAAGACAAATCTTATAATGCGATTAAAAACCAGTTTCAGTCTGTTCAAATTCGATGACGTGCAGCCACTATAGATTACAAGGCAATACTGAATATGAGTCATAAGCAACGAATGAGCTAAGTTAATCTTTGTTTTGAGCGGCAGATTAAGATTGAGACTGTATAAAGACCTCAACACTTTATTAACACTAGCTGAAACATTAGATATATGAGCGTCAAAAGACAGGGTATTCTCAAGTGTTAAGCCAAGACATTTCATAGTGTTGATAAATGGCACACACACGCCATCAAAGTTAATACTGACTGATGGATGATTGGTAGACCCAAAATATAAAGCTTTTGTTTTAGAGGGATTAAAGTTCAGCTTGTTACGGGTTGCCCAGGTGGAAACTAGTGATAAGGTGTAGTTGATGTTCGATTCATGGCAGTCCAAAGATTTTGATTCACCACTAAATAAGAGATTTATGTCGTCTGCAAATAGGAAAATTTTACATTGCGTGGAGCTAATAAAATTAACGAAACCATTCATATAGATTAAAAATAAAAGTGGCCCCAGAATTGAACCTTGAGGTATACCACTCACACAGGGAGAAACAGAAGAACTAAGACAGCCAACACCAACATATTGCGTACGGCCAGTTAAATATGAATATAAAAAAAATATAATTCAGTGTATTTAGTAAAATTAGTTTGTTTTTAGAATAATATGTTGTAGAACTACCGTCTAATTCATAAAAATTATAACAGGTTTATAAAGCTCTTATTTGACAGATTTTCCATACAAATATGTCAAATAACAGTCTTATAAGCCGGTAATAATTTTTATGAATTAGGGGGCTAAGTTTTATTTTCTTGAATTGTCAAGTAATTTTTACACGACTCAATATACCTGAATCAATCGCTAGACTAAATATGTTTGTAACTTTTGAAGTTTTTTTTTTTTTTTAAATATTCGCATGGTGTATTAGTTTATGAATTAATTGAGGAACAATTACACTTACCTCCATGTTAAATCAGTTTTATCCCACTTCGGTCCCTGCAGAACATAACGTTTCATGCGACCGTGATGCAAATTATCTGGCGAAAACGCCAATGAATTATTATTGTCGCCGACACCACAACGTGGACGTTTTATAAGTTTTTTTGTTTCACTATCGATAACACCGGTCACTGGAATGTTGCCAAAACTCTGCGAAAGATAAAAACCGCATAAAATAACACATTTTGTATTCTCTTGCATGCATTTCAGTTGTAATATATTCTGCTTTTTTTTCTTAAATTTAATTTAATTTAATTCAATTTTTTTTTTTTTATTCTCATTTACCTGAAGATTTCGTATGGCCTCTTTAAGTTGTTCTTCGGTTCTTAAAGCTCCTGTTTCGATGTCTGATTTCGGCAGATAATCAAACTCCATCAAGTAATTGTACTGCAAAGAGGAAAATTTTATACAAAAATTAGTATGCTTCGTTTGTGAGAAAAGTTTTATATAAGAGTGCAAGCAGAAGAAGAAGAAGAAAAAAACTCAAACACAAACACAAATTTTAGGTTATTAGCATTTGGTGAAGAGCATTTGAATAGGATGGGCATTTAGCCAAAAAGTGAATGCACAATCATCACATGCAAAACAAGTACAAGATGTAGGAAGTCCAATATTAAAGAAGTGATAGCAGAAGTACAGAGTGTAAGAGCAGAATATATAAAACACTAATGCATATTTATGGCATTGTTGCTGGCCATGTTTTTTTTCCTCCCACTTTTTTTTTTTGTTAATATTTAAGAAACAACAACAGCAGCAAAAACGAACTTCTAAGCAAACAATAGTTTAAATGTTTCAGGAAAAACTCTTAGCAACACCCTCATGTTGTTGAGGTTTTGTTACTGCTGCTGCTGCTGCTGCTGCTGCTGATGATGATGATGACGATGCTTCTGTTGCTGTTTTATGCCAAATTATCCATGTACTATGGAATAACTAAATAACCATTTTTATTATTATTGTTTTTTTATCAAGAATCTGTTGCCAGCGAAATATTGTATATCTTTTTTATATCCTTTCCTTATGGGGATGTGTGGGTGTGTGTGTGTGTGAGTGTGTTTTCGTGTGGTTACAGTATGCAGTTTGTGGCCAATCTATAATGTACATATTTTAATTTTTTTTTTTCTTTGCTGTTGTTGTGGTATTTTAAATACTTAAATCTATGACATGATTTTTAAACTTAAGCAAAGCATTGCAACAATATGAACTGTTTCATTTCATGGTTTTGTAACAGATTATGCATTTATTTCAATCTATTTTACATTTTCGTATCCAGTTGCTCTGGAACTCACACTCAAGCTGTTTACTTACACACACACACACACACACACACACACATATGCTTTCAAAATTATCTTGAATGTATTTGTTACCATTTTTTTTTTTTTTTGCATTTAAACGTATTTGGTGAATTTTTTGAGATAACAATACTTTCGAATAAAAAGGCAGATTAACAAAAGAATGCAAAATAATTTTGGCAGCCACTTCTAAAGATACATTAGCTTAACAGAAGTTTTTTTAGTTTAGTTTTATTTTTATTAGTTCTTGCCTGACATATATTTTAGATAACTATTACTGTAGTTCTTAGTATTAAGTAATAGAAAACCGAATTGCAGTAGGACAGAGCGTATACACATACATACATATGTATGTGTGTGAACACCAATTAAATTTAAACTTTTAGCCATTTTTATTAGATTTTGGTGAAGAGACCTGCCAGCTGCTTACATATACTGTACAAAACTCTTAGTCTCTGTCTTTTACAACTCGAAAATTAGAATCAATTTTAATCCCACGCTATTCGTTAATGTGTAGCCCTGATAACTGCACATAATGCCAGGAACACAACTGAGACGAACGGCGAATTTCGCCCAACACGACGAATATGCCGGTTAAAAGTCGTCGTATGAAGCACAATAACGACGTGTCACATACGGCAAGTCTGTCAACAACTTCGTAGTTAGTACGCAACCGTGGACGAGCAACGACGTGAAATTTAACAAGTGTTTTATTTTTAATAAATATATATGTAATTGAATTATACAGACAACCGTGTTTTTTTTTCGACCGTCCGTGACAGACGGAAAACAAAAAACATCTGTTATAATTGATAACAACTTTATTGTTTGTTCACAGATAAAAAAAAATTAAATGAATCAAAGAATTTCAAATTTTGTGAAAATAATTAAAATAATGAACCTGATCCCAGATTATATAAACATTGATGACGTTTAACATTTTCCATTATAATTTCACTTGTATCCATTTTCTCAGTTTTTTAATTTTATTTTATTATAGTTGACCAGCTAATGGGGTGACCATATTAAAAAAATTGGCTACTAAAAAATTTAGCATTACCAAAAACAAAAAATTAAACACTACAAACATGTTTTATAATCTAATGTACGCTGGCGTTTTATTTTAAATGCAAAAAGTCAAAGCTTAGCACTTAAAATAAAAACTATTAAAGTAAAAATTATTGGTTTTTACTAAAACTCGTGACAACTAAAACCGAAATGGCCACATTTTGGTACTGATTTGTTCGTCCTTCGCCGGCGTAAGAAAAAGAAAGAAATCTTTTTCAAGTTCGCCACGTACAATGAATTTCGATCAATGCTGTGACTGTGTG
The DNA here is from genome assembly GCA_963662145.1 of Sturmia bella. Classification (NCBI taxonomy): domain Eukaryota; kingdom Metazoa; phylum Arthropoda; class Insecta; order Diptera; family Tachinidae; genus Sturmia; species Sturmia bella. Next base: position 48,186,279 of record OY759172.1, on the reverse strand, counting down.
CATTTTCCTATACACCAATGTGTTTTATTTTTGACGGCGAATATTCGCCGTGAAAAATTCGTCGCTCGTCCCAGTTATGTTCTTAGCATAGTGGGTAAATTTCAAGGCCCTAACTCTTACGGTTCAGAAGTTACAGTCAATTTCAATTTCTGACACAGAAAACTACCAGAAGGCTCAGCAGTTATAACGGACAACAAAAATTACCAGTTTTTCTGTCAAATCTCATGAAAGTGGCAGTCTTGGGGTGCTGCCGCATTCAAGGGAGGACAGAAATCACGAAAATATTTATATAGCTATCTCTGTTGGTAGACTCTGCATTTGTTTGCAGTTGATTTTTGGTTAGAAAAATTCAGTGCAAATCTAATGCAAACAAAACAGCTTTGCCAGCAAACAAATAATAATTATTTTTATTTAATATTTTATTTGCGTTGAGTGCATCACCAGCAGACATGGAATATGTTTAAAACTTAGTTTTCAAAGCTTTTCATTCATGTTTTCTACTTTTTTCAATGCGCGAGTATAGGCGGACATGAGGAAGCAAATTCGCTTGCTTTAAGAGCCAGAGGTTAAAGTAAGATACGATTGGAACGTACAAAATCCTTTGCAGCAATTAAATCTGAGCTCACTCACACAACTCCTTGAAGTAATGAAACCGTGCAATTAAAAAAACAGTAGTCCTAAGCGAAGAGCCAGAACACAAAAAAAAAAAAAAACGAAAACTTAGCAAGCCCAAGTTAAGTAGAATAATGGGGGGATAACAGGTCACTTAGAACTACTACACATGTAAACCGCATGGGAATAGAGTCACTGAATGAATGTAGAGCACGTTTCGAGGATATTGAAACATTAGAGCATTGCTTAAGCGGTCATGCTACTTAGGCAGCGACGACTCGGCGGATATAACACACCTATAGGGGTATATGCTGAAGGAAGTTAAGGAACCTTGAGTACGACCTTGTGTTTCTTTAGACCCATTGGTCAACGCTACAATGGTTAAGTGCACAACAAACTTACAATGGCTTAAGTGTCTGCCGGAACACATGAGCTAACTAAATTATAAACTGGGTTGCTACTGGAACTGTCAATTAAAATTTTAATTTTTTTTTATACCCTTCACAAAAATGTGTAAGGGTATTATAAGTTTGTGATTCCGTATGTAGCGCATTGAAATAATCATCTGAGAATCCATAAAGTATATATATTCTGGATCAGAATCAATAGAGATTACGATTAAGCGATGCCCGGCTGTCCGTCTGTAGTCGTCGAAATACCGTTTCTGAGAAAACAGTTTGAGATAGAAACCTCATTCTTTCGCTAAAATGTGTTAAATCACAGTAGTGGGCCTGCTGTTGAAACACAATAAGATCGATCCATGGATATTTGGCCATTTTTTGTGGAGATTTTAAAAAAAAAATATTTCCTAAAAAAATAGCCATATCATTTTTAATGCCCATTAGATCCAAAAAATCGAAGAATTTTTGAAATCGGCCCATATGCACCCGAGATAACGCTTCTCCCGATTTCTTAAGAAGTCGCCATTAAAAGCCAAATAAAACAACGTTTGGTACCAAACATCGATCAGAATGGTACATATGTATATCACTGTGAAGGGTATTTAAGATTCAGCCCAGCCGAATATGGCACTCTTACTTTTTTTTTTTTAAGATTTAGTTAACTTACATTTTAAACTATTTAAATGACTGTTCATTAAGTCAATTATATGAAACTATATTTTAGTATTCCTTTCAAACACTAATGTCACAATAAGACATAATAAAACAAATCAAATTCAAATATTTAAGAGCTTCTACAACTTAAATATGTTTATCAAATTTCCTCATAAATTTACATGTTTTGATTGGTTTGCAGTTTTATTTTTGATGGAAGGATAGGAGACACTGTACATGTACATAACTGTAAGAAAAATTATGCAGGCATAAATGTCAAAAGGCCATTAGATAAAATGTATTTGTGATTTTCAAAATTATGACAGCCACTTTGTGCCAACTGTCAAATTGACATAAAGACATAGGCATAGTAATTTTTTTCTTGCCAAGTGCAGCCATAAAAATTCTCTATCACACACAATCACGTAAGAGCAGATATGTAGAAGAAATTAGTTATAGGAATTAAAGTAATATAATTGATTCTTACACTCAGAAAAATTTGTCAGTAAAATTAACTAAAAAAAACTCTTCAAAAAATAAATGAAATTCGATTTAAAAGCTATCCTAGTTCTTTTTCATTTAAATTTACTTAATAGTTCATTTGAATTTAAATGTTGAAAAATCTAGGGAGCCCAAAATAATGATTTTTACTTTTTTCTAACTGTCACATAATTCATGAGTAATGAATTTGTAAATTTGGTTTTAGGTGGCCATTTTATTTAATTATAGTTTTCTTTCGCTAATTTAATTTTTGTACTGCAAAGCCTCTGCTGAGATTCGAACATGCAGCATCTCCACTGGACAGCAGCTGCCATACCAACTCAGCCATCAATCAATTTAAGTAAAGAGTATATATGCTACATACATTGTATGTATCAAGAAACAAAATTATAAATATGTATATACATATTAACAGCTTGGTTCCCTTAAGCTTAGCTTAGACGATATGTTGAATCAGCCTATACATATATGCTAACAACTGTATGATTAAAAATAACATCAAATGCACATGTCATCACATATCATATTTCTATGCTGAAACTACCAAATTTTTTAATTCAACATACATATGTCAGCAAATGCAATGTCAACATAAAAGTTAGCATACAATTTTTGTGTTTATACGATATGTTGATAATTACATGGTGATATGTATGCTGAATCGTATAAACATTTGCTTGTAAAATAAGTTTGATACTACTTTCTATTTTTTTTATATAAAAAAAAATTTCTTCGGAAGAAATATCGCTTGCTATTGCTTGTGCAGTCCTTGTTTTTGAAAGTGATGAAATTGAAGTAAAAGAAAAAAGAAGCCGAGCTTGGAAATGAAAATGGGTAGAACGCGGCGGGCAGAAGAAGGTTTTTGTGCAAAATTATACAAAGATTTAGAAGACGTTCGAAGATCATTTCAATTTTCATTTTGGCAGCCGCTGAAAATAAAAGTGCGGCGGCTGTTGAAATTCGGATGTATGCATGTAATCAATGCCTTGCCGTTGATTGTTGATTATTCGAACTATTTCAAGTAGAGTTCATACCAGGTGGACTTGAAACACCGGTAATTACTTTCACTTCTAGCTTTTTGTTCACTTTGAAATATATCTAATGAAATACATGTATTTTTTTTTCATTTTGCAGCAAATTCCCTTGCACCCACCTGGTATGAATTCACCTTGAGCTATTTATTGTTTTTTTAATTTGAGAGCAATTAATTAATTGAATTTCATTTCATTACGTGTGTGCTCGTTTGCAAATTTTGAAGAAGATATATATTTACATAAACGAAAATTCTCGGCGGCTCAACAAAGCCATTCGGTAAATATACATACAAATTAGATATATGCTGAAGCGTTTAAACAGCATTTTCAACAAATGGCATATCAGCTAGCGTACGCAGGAAATTAGTCAAAGACTAAAAGCATGCTGTGCACATGATATGCTAAAACTGCCAACATATATTTGTTGGTATTGTTAACAAATTGTTTGCAAACGTTGTTAAACATACGTATGCTGGTAAAGATATGATGACACTTAAACAAAATTTTCAGCATAAATATGCTGATTCAACATATCGTCTAAACTATGCTTTATGTATGTATGTGTCTTATTAACTGTCAGCGAAAAAATATGGTATTTATGTATCCGTAGTTAGTTTTTTAAGTAACTGTACAATTCAGTTAAAATTAAAGTTTAATTTATTTTCAAACGTTTGGTCATTTAAAAATAACTGCACTGATTACTTAAACTATTGTCAGTTATTGCAGAAATATTCTGAGTAAAGTTTTAAGCCACCAATTTATTGTTTATGCCAAAGTTTGCCTTTTATAATAACTAAGTAATGTCATATTAAGTAATGTCATATTTTGTTCAAGGGAATTATGAAATAAGTAAAGGGTCCACCAAATAACTTTTTTTTTTGAAAATGGCGCCAAACATCGAGTATAGCTTTGGCTGTGTGGCACGTAGCGCAGTGCTGTTGAAAGCAAATGTTGCCAATATGCTCCTCTTCAAATTTTGTGAACCAACATTCGTTCAACATCGCCATTGACTGTAGCGGCCACTGCTTGCTCATTTTCGAAGAAAAATGGCCCAATTATGCTTCTGGACCAAAATCCGCATCAAAGAGTGACTCGTTTTGGGTGCGTCGTCGGCTTCTCAATGTATGCATACGGGGTTTCTGTTCCCCAAATGCGACAATTTTGCTTGTTTACTTATCCGCCAAGATCAAAATGAGCTTCATCTGAAAAGATGATTTTTTTTTGGCAATATTGGCACCTTGTTTTCAAAGTAATGTCACAATATTTCTCAGCATTGTTCGAGAGTTGTATAGGAAATCAAAATCATTAAATAAATAAATAGTTCACTAAGTATACACAACCATATTCGTTCAGCGGAAGGATAAAACTAATTATGTGGCAAATCAGACATGAGCTAAGTGCTAGCATTCACAAAATAAGCACTAGTTGAAAGAAAAATGTTAGATGGCGGACCCTTTAGTTTAGATTGAAACATTCTTCTAAGAATTTTTCGAGGCTTCTGATGAGTTGATGAGCACCAACGTAATTGAAAAAGACAGAAAACATTAAGGTCTGTTTTTAGACCTAAAATAATACATTTCAAAGGACTCTTGTAGCGAATAAATAATTAAATTCATTTTTGCATACTACATGTCTGCTATTCAATAGTTGAGTATTTTCGTTCTTTAATGAGCTATGCTATTGATTTAAAGGTCCTTATTTTATTTGGCAACTCCACTGTGGCTCATGTAAATCGGGATAAGACTATCCCGCACACGCACACAGGCTCAAACACACATCAATATCATGCACGCAACAAATATTTAGAAATTCAAATTGTATTCAAACATTTCACAAACTTAATTGTTTTAGTCACAGATTCGGCTTTTGTGTGGGAGTGACAGAGTACCACACTTTAAATATGTATATTAGGGTGGATTGATTCAGCAATTAATGTTGGGCTATTGATTTTTCAATAGATTTAGCGGGTGCAAAAAAAAATTCACTACAAACAAAACATTTTCGAGGCGTGCGATTTTCAATACTTTTTTGTTTTTTATTTTCGTTTAAGGCCGTGATTCACTATCCTACTCAATCGTACGATTCATTCACTGAAAATTGCTAGCTAAATCTTATAGAATTCTGTCCTACTTTAAGAAGTCGATTCAAAATGGCCACACTATTAAACTTTTGTAAACAACTTCAAAAAGCCAACCCTGATCGCATTGAAAAAGATAAGTTTTTGAAAATTTTCAATAGATTAGCAAATCGGACAGACTTGTCAAAAAGTCTTTCACACACACATACATTTTTAGTCCAGACTATCACACTTTTTGGACACGCATGTCATTTTTAACAGATGGTGCCATTCAGTAGTGTAGTGAATCACGGCCTTTAGAAGTCATCCCAAGGAGGCTTGGCAGGGGGCCGGTAAGCCTGAAAAAATACCCACAGAAATAGGGAATAAATCATAACTGGTTGGTCGGACATATTACCCTTTCACGGGCACTCTAGAACCTGTTTTATACCAGGAGCCCGTATTGTGGCGCCTGGAAAATTAAATTTTCCTTTCAACATTTTTCCTTCCAGCAACTTAGGTTCTCGTAGAGACAACAAATGTATGACCAATCTGTAATCATTTTTCTCGCCAATATTTCTTTTGAACACAACGACCGTGAGCCACATCTTCCCAGGGGAGCTCCCATACAAAAATACAAAAAAGAACTGAAAATCGGTCACCTGGAATTTTTTCTCAAGCGAAAAACTATGGGAAAATTTGTATCCATACAAATTGATCTGTACTAATGTACATACATACATTCTTGCGGGTGGCTTTGGGTGTGTGTTTGCGTGTGTATATTTGTGTTGGAATATAACTGACATAATTGAAATTGGCATAAAGTGGAAACTTGTGTTTTGAAAATTTTAATGATTTTCTTACATAAAAATACCAAGGCGCTTGCAACGCACCCGAACCCGCACCCACACACGCACACGCATTTCCATAAACCAACGATACGCAACTCAAACAATTGCACGAACATAAATGCTGAAATGAAATTACTTGTATATTCATTTTGGTTAAAATGTGAATGTTCATAATTGTGTTTGTATTATAATTGCACCAAGTGTTTGTCTACTATTTGCATTTGAGTATGCCAAAGTGGATGTGTAAAATTATTTTAATATGTTGCTGAAATTGCTATGTATAAGCTTAAGTGTTTAATACACATACATAACAAATTTATAAGCGATAATCTCACTTACTATAAAATGAAATATTTAAGCTGAAACTAAAACTTGAATATATCTTGAGAATAATTGCAAAACAAGACAGAGAAAACTCCACGAAGCTGTCATTGAGGCCTTACGCCCATAATTCACTATCCCACACAACTGCACGTTTCATGCATTGGAAATTACTATATAAATGTGATATAATTCATTGCTATTTAAAAACTCGCCTCAAAATGGCCACACTAAAGTTGATGTCTACGCGAAGGCAAAAAAAATTTTTTTAAAGTTTTTTTTTTTTTTTTTTAAATTAGGAAATCCAACAAACTTGTCTAAAACTCGATCACACAAATACACTTTTGATCCGCACTACCGCATTTCTTGAGCGCACATGTCTTTAAAAGCAGATCATACGATTGTATGATCAGAGAGTGAATTACAGGCTTTACCATGAACTACACCAGTTTTAATTGAAACTGGGAAAATTCTAAATGTAATTGAGGATTTGAATTGGAATTTGAGGAAATTTGTAATGAGAATCATTAATGAGAATCATTTGATATTCATACCTTTGTGAATAAAAGCGAAACGCGTCCATCGATTTTTATGATTTATGTCTCAGTTTGTTCATAGTAAAACCAATAAGGGGTTGCGCAAAAGGTAGTTTTTATTTATTATATATTTTTATCTAATAATGGTGCGACTATGTGTCGCTTCCAAGAGAAGATCCAGATTGACCTTTACATTAAAATTACTTCAGCTTATATAGTACTTATGAGAATATACTAGTTTAATTTTTTATAAATATTTATTATTAAAAACTGTGGGAATGTTTTGGGAAATTTGATTTTCCTTAAAATATTTATTCATTCCCACAGCGGCGAATGTTTCGGTGTCTAAGAATATGCATGGCAATTTCAAGTGGTATAGCAACAACAACAATAACAAAATGTATCGCTGCATAATAGGCGCAATGCTTGCAGTCATATTTAAGTGCAGCGATACTTTTGATTTTCATGTGAACTCGGGGTGTTACTTGATCTATTTAAATAATTTTCCCATGACAAAACTAAAGTGCGCCACACACACACACAAGACATTAATATTTCATGGTCACTTCAAGAGGTGCAAAGGCGGCGGTGTTTAAAGTATTAAAATATGTTTGCCGGCCAGTGTTGTTATTTTAGTGACACATGATACTCTTTTGGTTGTTTAACTAATGCCTTTGAAACTATTAATTCTTTCATGTTGCTGTTGCTTAAAAGAGTCAATTCATATTATGCTACACCTCCACTTTTCGCAAGAATGTTCATATAACGAAAGTTTTATGGACATTCTTTTACAAGTATATTTTTGAGAGAAATTAAAAAAATGTAAATTGACAATTGTTTTATTTGTTAAATAGTTACTTATATATGTAAATTATTTATGTTTTATTTATTATTGTTTGAATGATTACTTTCGCGGAATTTTTAATTAAATGTGTATCATGTGCTATTATATAACTTAAGTCTATTTTTGTGTACTATTTGTTCTTTATTATTTGTCTTATCAATTATAGTAACATTATTTCTTATGTCTATGTTTTTAATTTCGTATGGTCCTTTGTAGTTTGGTTCTATTTTGTGACCTGCTTCATTTTTAATTAGGACTAAATCTCCTATGTTTAAATTGTAATCTATAACATTTTTATCATAAATTTGTTTTTGCTTAATTTTATTTTTATCTAATAATTGTTGGGCCCTTTTATATGCTACTTCTAATCTAAATTTTGCCTCTTTGGCGTAATCATCTATGTTATATAGGGGAGAAATTCTATCTACTTCAGTAAATTGTTTAAATTTGTTAGGAAGTTTTGAAAAAACTAATTCATAAGGACAATAATTGTGAACTGTTGAAGGTGTTGTGTTAAAACAGTATGTGAAATATTTCAACCATTCATCCCAATCTGTTTTATCTACTGATATGTATGAACGTACATATTCATTGAAAGTTCTATGACTTCTTTCTATTGTTCCTAGTGTCTGATGATGATATGCTGTTGAAGTTAGTTTTTCAATTTTCAATAAATTACATATTTCCGTTAAGATAGAATTTTTATATTCTGTACCCATGTCCGAAATGAACGTCTTCATTGGACCATAGATAAGTATGAAGTTTTCAAATATCGCTTTAGCGATTGTTTTAGCGCTTTTGTCTTGAACAGGTATAGTAACTAAATATTTAGTTAAATCACATATTAGTGTGATTGCATATTCATTTCCATTTATTGATTTTGGAAATGGACCTATTGTGTCTATATACACTGTGTTAAACGGTTTGTCTGGTGTTTCTGTAATGGTCATTGGACTTTTTAAGTGTTTAGTTGTTTTAGCTGTTTGACATTTATGACATGATTTTACATAATTTGTTATATCTTTGGACATATTTTTCCAGTAGTAATATCTTTTAATTTTTTCTATTGTTCTATATATTCCACAATGTCCTCCTTCGACGGGATCATCGTGATACTTCAGCATTATTTCGAGAATTGCCTTGGCATTCTGACTATTTATTTGGGTCACCTCATTTAGTAGCGCTACTTTAATTTTATTTAATATCTTATTGCCCATAATTTTAAATTCATTAATAGAGACAAATTCGAAAATTTTCTCACTAGGTGCCACTTGTAATTTATATATATTATATTTACCGGCCACATATTCGAGCCTAGGGAGAAATTGTCCTAAGTCAAAGCTCCCTTTAGTAAATAAATCATTAATTTGTATATATGTTACTATAGATTTTCCTCGTTTGATGTAACATCTTCCGGGGGAAATCTTTAGTTTATAATATTTTCTGACGTCAGTGTTGTTTAAAGGTACATATATACTGGGCATATTATCATTTCCATTATTTTTATTAATACTTTGCTGAGTTATTTTATTATTTCTTTTTTGTTTATCTGTCATCGACCTAGTCGTGACTTGTAATATAGAACATATTTTATTATTCATGTCTTTTAAATCCTTTATTGTTATTCTTGATAATGCGTCGGCAATATAATTATCTTTTCCCCTAAGGTATTCTACCGTAAAGTCATATTCTTCCAAATCTAGCCGAATTCTTGTTAATTTAGAGCTTGGATTTTTCATTGAAAATAGATAGGATAGTGGTCTATGGTCGCTGCGAACTGTGAAATGTTTTCCATAGATATATGGCCTGAAGTGTTTTATTGCCCAATGAATAGCTGTTAATTCTTGTTCTATTGTGGATTTATTGCTTTCGCCCTTAGTGAAGGTTTTTGATGCATATGCTATAGGTAATTGATTGCCATTAAACTCTTGAGTCAATACTGCACCACAAGCAAACTTGCTTGCGTCTGTAATTATACAAAATTCTTTTGTGAAATCAGGATATTGCAGTAAGGTTGGGTGTATCAAGGCTTTTTTCAGATATTTGAATGCTAAATCACAATCTGTAGTCCATTCGAATTTGACATTTTTCTTGGAGAGTTTTGTTAGATGTCTAGAATATTCAGAAAAGTTTTTTATAAATCTACGATAGTAATTGCAAAAAGCAATGAATCTTTTGGCACTATCGGCGTCAGTTGGTGTTGGATAATTTTCTATTATGGAATATTTACTATCATCTGGGAGTATCCCTTTGTCTGTGCATTTGTGTCCAAGGTAAGTTACTTCTGTTCGGAAAAATGAACATTTTTCTGGGTGTAGTTTCAGATTGTATTTGCGGCATAATTCAAAAACATCTTTTAGGTTTGACAGCATATGTTTCTCAGAGCATCCTAGTACAACTAGATCGTCCATGTATAGAAAAGCTTGATTTGGCGTTAATCCACTGAAAGCAAGTGTCATCATTCTTTGGAATGAATTTGGTGCTATTTTTAGACCATATGGTAATCTGGTAAATCTATAAGAGCCATTGTTTGTTGAAAATGAAGTTAAGTCTCTTGAATTTTTGTCTAGAGGGATTTGATGAAATCCTGACATAAGATCTAAACATGAAAAATATTTTGCTCTTCCCAATTGGTCTAAAATGTCATCTATTCTGGGTAATGGGAATTTATCAGCCACTAGTTTCTTATTTATTTGTCTATAATCTATTACAAGTCTCCATCTTTTATTATCTGAATTAGGTAATGCTTTCTTTGGTACTAATAAAATTGGGCTGTTGTATTCAGAACATGATGGTTCTACTATTTTATCTTTGATTAATTTTTCCACATGCTTATCTATTTCTTCTTTATGTGAATGTGGGATTCTGTAATTTTTAATGTATACTGGTTGTTTATCTTTTATTCTCAACTTTTGTTCATAGAAATTATTAGTAGTTATTGATTCTGTTTCTAAACCGAAAATATCGTAATATGAGCCACAAAGCTGTGTTAAATTGTGCTCAAATTGTTTTGGGAAATTTTGTTTCAACATTTTTATAACTTTTGCTTTTCTGTCTGTATTTTTTATAGAACTTTGTTTAAAAATTTCATAATTTAAGATGCTTTCGGTTTTTATTTTAGTTTGGTTAATTTTAGTAATAGAGTTGTTGGTATTTAAAATACGAATGAAAGCTTTATTAGTTGTAACTAATGTATTTGCAATAAAAATACCGGGTTCTATTTCTTGGTTGGGTATTAGTAATTCAATTTCTGATGAAAACAATTTAACCTGACGAATTACTTCTGTTCTTGGAGGTAAAATTATTTCATCACCGTTGTTAGAAATTGGTATTTCTATTGGTTGTTTAATATTTGAAGGTCTTAGGACGAGGTAATCAAAATCATTATTGAAGTCTAATATGCAATTATATTTTTTGATAAAGTCCATGCCGATGATTCCATCGCATGGTATTGGAAAATTATTTTCTACTACCTGGAAATTATGTGGTATTAAAAGGTTTTTGTATTTTAAATCGAAAAATATGCTTCCAATTGATTTTATTTTACCTTGACCTATTCCGCTTAGTGTTGTTGTTTTGTTAGTATTTATCTGTTTTATGTTAAAGTGTGCTGATTTTATTAGTGAAATGTCTGCTCCTGTATCTATTAGTAATGTTATTGGTATGTTAATTTTATTTATGTGAAGTTGTACGCAGAAGCACAAGTTGAGGTTAAGATTGTATACTTTGTTATTTATTGAATTTGGCTTAGGGGAACGTTTGGGTTTTCCGAATCAAATTCGTTTGATTCTGTTGCTCTGACACAATTTCCATTTCTACGGCTATTATTTGGTCTATGTCTGTAATTATTATTATTATTGTTGGTATTGTTATTGTACCTGTAGTTATTATTGCTATTATTTCGCGTGTAATTATTTCTTCCACGGAAACTTGTAAAATTTCTACGGAAATTATTATTCCGGTTATTTTTTCTTTGCCTGTAATGTAGTATAGCGTTTTGTTGTCCAGTTGCTTCTGTGCAGCTGTTGACAAATTTGCTTATAGCATCATTCATGCTATTAAATTGGCCTGCTTCCATGATAAGCTTTACCTTATCAATAGTGCAGTTTTTTGTAAGTGCTTTTACAGCTATTTGTGTTGAATATTTTGTTGATAATTCGCATGATAGTCCATCTGAAATATATGCGTTTTCCAATGATTTAGTTAAATTTTCAATTTCACTGCAATAAGCGTTAGCAGTTTTATTATTTTGTTTAATGTTCATAATTTTTGCAGTTAGAACTTCTACTGATTCTCCTTTAACTGAATTTTGTAGTTTAGTTATAATGTCTTTTATTGTTGTCTCGTTACTTATTAAGTTCCGTGCTGTTCCTTTCAGTTTTGTTTTAATTAGTGATATGGCTGTTGATTCATGAGTTTCTTTAATTGAATCAACCAGAGTTAAAGAATCAATAAATGAGCGTAAGTTCTCTGACTTACCATCAAAATCTGTAATCAGCTTTGAAGCTGTACTTAAGAATTCTACTACTGTTTGTGGCATATTGGAATGGTTTGTTTCAAAGGTTATTGTATATGGTTCACTTTCATGTAGTGAATTTGGTAGTTCAATAGATATATCCTTTTTAGTAGCTATTTTTAAAATTCTAGTTTTTAAGTCAAGAAAAAATGCTTTAGCTGCTGCTTGATGAGCTGCAGTAAGCCTGTTATAATTTACGTTAAATAGTACTCTTATCTTCTCTAAATTTGTGAAAAGATTCTGAAAGTGCTGTTTAATAGTTTCTTCCCTAATTGGTCTATCGATATTAAGACACTTATAGGAGCGTTCAAAGTTTTCTTTCGATATTCTTGCTTTTTGTACAATATCTTCCCATTCCATTTAAAAAAAAATTTTAATTCACTTAAACTTTATCTAAATCATTTGCTCGGCTGGCATACCTTTTTCTGAGTGATCTTTTATGCAATAGATATAATTTTATAATTAAATTGACAGCAGTAATAATTATCAGAATTAAAAGTAATTTCCATAGGGAATTAATTTGTTCTCTATGGTCAATAATTTCTACATTGTTAACGACGTTTGCGTTTGGTTTCTCTAATTTTGATTCAGTTTTCCCCATTTTACTAATATATATGAAAATGTTTTGATCAATTTATTGCTGCTATTAATTATTCTTCTGTTCTATGTTTATTTATAACTTCGTCTTCATCTGGGGTTCCTTCTAATCCTATTATTTTCCAGTATTTAGTTAAGAAATCTATAAATTTTTCTTCTACTATTTCCTAGTAGCGTTAGGGTTTCTTATTCTATTGGGTTCTTATTTTTGTTTTATTCATAGTGAGGTTTTAACTATAAAGGACCATTTACAAAAGAGTTCATTTTATATTTAAGATTTTATTACATGTTTATTTATATAAAAAAAAAGTGTTTTTTTTTTTTTTTTTTTTTTTTTTTTTTTTTTTTTTTAGAAACTATTTAAAAATTTTTTTCTTTTTGGCTTTTTGCCCTTTTTTGCTCTAGTTGGATGTCAATATTTCCAATTTGAATCCACATTTGTTGTGCAGATTCCCAAGATGGTAGTGGTTTGCTGTGTATCAGTCTATAGAGGATTGCTCGTTCCCTTTTTAATTTTTGGGTAACGCCACCTCTTCTATTTTTACGTTTTGTTTTTTCTATGGAAATTAGTTTTTGATCTTTTTTGGTCTCTTGCCTTTTCCTATATTCGTCGAGGGTGAGACGCCTAGGACCATCTTGCATTAAAAATTTTTTTTTTTTTGAAAGAAGAGAAAAAAAAATGTTTGCCTCGAGCGATGCGTCGCTTATAGGCCCTATGTGTGCGGCTTTTAACGCACTACAAAATTAAATTTAATTAGAAAAAAAAATTTTGTTGTTGTCCTCTCTTGGGCTGTGGCTTGACGTTTCTGGTGGTTTGTCCTTCGTCTTCCCAGTGTCTTTAGGCTGGACACTCTTCCAACGGAGACTCGGCTGTCCGTTGGGAACCTTTAATGCTCAATCAAGAGCAGGATCGCCATAAAACCAATAAGGGGTTGCGCAAAAGGTAGTTTTTATTTATTATATATTTTTATCTAATAATGGTGCGACTATGTGTCGCTTCCAAGAGAAGATCCAGATTGACCTTTACATTAAAATTACTTCAGCTTATATAGTACTTATGAGAATATACTAGTTTAATTTTTTATAAATATTTATTATTAAAAACTGTGGGAATGTTTTGGGAAATTTGATTTTCCTTAAAATATTTATTCATTCCCACAGCGGCGAATGTTTCGGTGTCTAAGAATATGCATGGCAATTTCAAGTGGTATAGCAACAACAACAATAACAAAATGTATCGCTGCATAATAGGCGCAATGCTTGCAGTCATATTTAAGTGCAGCGATACTTTTGATTTTCATGTGAACTCGGGGTGTTACTTGATCTATTTAAATAATTTTCCCATGACAAAACTAAAGTGCGCCACACACACACACAAGACATTAATATTTCATGGTCACTTCAAGAGGTGCAAAGGCGGCGGTGTTTAAAGTATTAAAATATGTTTGCCGGCCAGTGTTGTTATTTTAGTGACACATGATACTCTTTTGGTTGTTTAACTAATGCCTTTGAAACTATTAATTCTTTCATGTTGCTGTTGCTTAAAAGAGTCAATTCATATTATGCTACAATAGCTTATGCGAATTTACGTGAAAGTAATAGGACTTGACACTTTTTTACCGTTTTAGATTTTTTATGAATTAAAAATTTAAAAAATCCGTTTTTTTAGGCAAAAAATATTTTTTTTTCTTCATACATTTATTTATAACTCTGAAACTTTTGCTTATGTAGCGAAACGTTGTATGAACTGATTAAAGGAATTGTAGTTTTTAATTTTTTTAAATTTATTTCAGCTTATTCGGAGTAGTGGTTCTCGAGTTATGACAAACAAAAGAGCCTAACACATGACAAACTCCCCTACACGATACTTACTAACTTCAACTTAATTTTTAAATTATTATGTGAGGGTACCTTTGACCAAACGATTGATGCAGAAGTTCTTCTTTTTGGGGCTACTTTCATAAACAATTAACAGAATTGAGTCCCGAAATCATGTGTAATGAGCTAACAACTTTTCCACCTCGTGGTCTTAGGTTTCAGCTGCAGAAAGAATGACTGAGTTACTGCATATATGTATATTCCAATGAACAGAAAACTGCTCTGATAAAATGGAAAGTTGAACAACACGTAGAGCGAAAACTACCTAATAGAATCAATAAGATTTTCTCTTTGAAACGTATAACTAATAAAAGCAATAAGTTTCCCCTTTGATTTTTTCAATAAGGTTTTCCCAGTTAAAATAATAAGGACTCCTTTTTGAAAAACAAAAACCATAGAGATATCTTATTGATTTTGTTCTATTTTATTAGGTGGTGTTTTCTCTCTGCAGGACTAAATTAAGACAGTCTGTCATGAAGAGCTCAAGTGATAGGTTGGCTATGCGCAGCTGCTTAAAAACAGTATACAATTAGTCTTAGCCTGGTTTCGAAGCAAATTGGGATGCTGATGAGCGATGTGGTGGTCAGAAAACAGCCAGGGTATATTTATTTCCGACAAAACGTATTCAAACGCTTCCTTACAGAGCCGAAAACGTACTTTGAATCTATGTACAAACATCTTTTGAATCTACTATGTATGAAACATTTAGTTCTAATCTTTTGCTTCAAACTCACAACTTACTCAGCTTCAGGCAATGAAAAAGGATTGCTTTTGTCACAAATGTTCCTACTTATAATGGCAATATTGGGCTCATCCTCCGATTCCAAAGATGAGAAAAATAAAAAAAAAAACATGTGGATTCATTTATCTTGAAGATTTTCACCAATTTATTTATATTTTGTTTTCCTTTTTCTTTTCTTTTTCTTTATTATCATGTGCGTGCTGCGATGTAAAAAATAGTAGTAGACAATATTAATTGCGATCGAATACTGTGATCCAAAAAAAATTGCAGCCGTCGAAATATTTGTACACACGAAAGAAGACTCCATTTCGAATGCGGTGATTTGCCCCCTGGTCCGATGTAATGCAAACATGGGTCATGATGAATACAAAAAAATTATTTGGCAATACTCGCAACACATGATTGCCAAGTGGTAATCCATGGAATAAGGACATGAAATAATTTCAAGGCAAACCCTGTGTTAATAATGTGCGGAGTAGTTACTTGGCCTAGTTTTTGGAGTACACAAAAGTATACCCAATCGTCATTTATTTTTCCTCCATTATTATGCCGAAACACACCCACCATCCCCTTACCCACTCTTCTTAGCGGGTCACCACCCTTAAAGAGAGTTCAAGAAAAAGGACGATGAATGTGTATAAAGGCGTGTTATAATTATTTTTGTTTCACCTTTTAGGCCAGTTGATGGGGAAGTTTTGGCAAAACTTAAAACTTTTCTAAAGGTATTTGCCTTTTTTGCAATTCAATTAAATACAAATGTTAACACACATTTCCATTTCGACCTTAGAATCCCAAACAATTGTGAATTATTATTTTTAATTATGTTAATCCATTTCTTGTTTTCAAAGTAAATATTTTAATACGTTTATGGAAATTTATTTAATTACAGAACTATGAACAAACAAAAAAACCGCAGGTATTATGAGTTAAATGTAAAAACTTTTCTATTGTTCTACGTTCTACACTAAAATAAACATAAAATAAATTCACCGAACACGTTTTAAATCAAACAAACCAACCAACCAACCAGCCAACAGCCATCCCATCCATTCATTCATTCATTCATCGTACGCGCATTCATAAAAAGGATCAGGGCATTTAATGCTGCTACATTGTTGCCAAGTTCACAACTCATTTGAAAAACATTTCAACAAAATTATAAACTGGGTCAATTATTATGTGTGCATGTATGTACATATATGAAACCTATCAATATACAACAACAAAAAGCCAATAATAACAACTATCACTTATTAATGCTATTACACACAACACTTATAATAAAGCGAACGCCAGCAGTTGCTGCGCCGCCGCTGCAGTAATAAACAGTTATTTAAATTAACAAAAGCCCACAATAAAGCACACTGGCAAATTGTTAACAAAACTACAATAAACAGTTAAAAATCCATCAGAACTCATTAGAATTCAACGCGTTGAATTTCCCACTAGACAACATGAATGAATAAATTGTTAATTTATCAATATGCAGTTGGTTTTTATAATTGACAGAATAAATGTATGAGTGAATTATTGCGGCAATGATTTATGGCAAACTAAACAAATTTTTTTCAGCAAAATTAGCTTAGAATACATATTGTTTTTAATTATTACAGAATTAGAAATAAAGCAAAAAATAAATTGATTACAAATAATATTTTATTACAAACTCGGTACAAAATTTTGCTATCGATAACTTTTTGTGGTGATATTTTTATCTTTCAACAGTTCAACAGGAATGATTAATAATCAAAACCATTACAAATTAGATTTTTTTGTTTTAAAGATTAATTAATTACATTACGATTACTTTCGATTTGCTACGATTTCAAAATTTCCGCTGATATCTAGAATTTTCAAAAATCAACTTCCCAGTTATTCACCGTTCAACAAAGCTGGCATAATGGCACGAAAAATTATCATGCAAGGTGTTAATTCAGGTCCAAAAATTAACTTTTTCAAAGAGTTTTCTGTCTTTTTCAGCAAAGAAAAAAATTGGTCTAACTTAGTTTAACAGATGTCAAATTCCAGCCCTATACTTTTGAAAAATCGAAATGTATCCATTTTCCGTTATAAAATCAGCAAACATTTGAATTAGACTTCTGCAGAATTATACAAACTATTGGCCGGCAAAAATTGTATAGCTACCCTGCCGGCAACTCAGTTAACTAGTAATGAATTATAAGCTAACTTTTATTCAACTGGTGGTGGTTGACACTTAGATTATTTTTAATGGAGATGACTGACTATTTTAACATGGTGATGTCCTAGGAAGTAGTCAATTGTCCGACGTTGCATTACTTTTCAACTAACTTAAAGTTAGCTACATAAAAGTCAGCGCCCACAGAAAAAAATTTACAAATCAAGGCTGATTTTAACATTTTTCGGTGGTAATATTTTATTTTATTAAATTAAATTTCATTCTACTTTTTTTCTACTTTAGCCTCTGCTGGGAATCGAACACTAAGCCTCAAGACTGGAGAGCAGCCAACATACCCACTCAGCTATCGCAACGTTTAAAACGAATGCGACAATAGGCAATTTAATTCAAGAGTTATTTAACGTGTATGTGTGTATGTTAGTATTTGAATTTTGGGTGAACTCTGCACTACGTTTCAGCAAGCTTATAGCCAGTACACAAAAAGTGAATTACAACTCGATTGTAGTGTAGCTAATTTGAAGCTAGTCCATAAAAGTTAACGTAAATTTAATTATTTTAGTAGTCGACTACTCAATGTCCGACAGGGATGAACTATAAGTCGATTTTATTTGTAGTCGACTAAAAATTTGCTGGCAGGGTAGCGACAGCTGGTAACTGCTGATCAACATACATACATAAATGAACTTTACCTCAAATTTTACTCCAAAATATAATAAAAATGAATATTATATGAGAACGGAAGTGATACATGAAAAAAATAAAAACGAAAATCCAATCGCTGATCTTTAGCAGCAACAGCGTTTCAATGAACAGGTAAAACATTACTGCGAGACAAAAGAATAAAGTAAAATCTTAAAAAGATCACTGCAACATATAATTAGAAACTAGTACAAAATTATGTGAGGCCAATGCCAATGGCTTAGAAAAACTTTTCGAAATATTATAAATGGAATATAATCACCTTACTGTTTCGTAGAATAGGTGATGTGACAGACAAAGATACGGAATCGGCAACCGTTTTCATTCTATGAGCAAGGAGCTCTATAAAGATGGCTGGTCACTAAAGATCAGGGCTAGGCAGTATTTGAAATACTTGTATTTGAAATACGTGTTTAAAATACAAATATGTATTTTATATTTGTCTCATGAATGTATTTGTATTTTAAATACTAAGCGCTTGAGTATTTTGTATTTCAAACACTCGTGCTCTCAAAATACATTTGAAATTTATGCTAAAATAAATACGCTAAAAATTATTGCTAAAGATCAAATTGTTGAAAAATGCATTGTTTTATTTCAGCTTAAATAAAATTCGTGATTCAAGAGTGTAGCGTTTTATTAAATAAGTGACAAATGATGACAGCTAAATTTTTGACGTTTCATTATTTGCCAGCCAATTTATTTTCCAAGCTCAAATTTGCCCACCCCAAGTCACTTGGCTACGAATGATCACTGAAAGTTGCAGATTATGTTATCACACAAAGTGCCATATTCATTTATGCCGCAATGTTTGAAATACTTTTTTTTTTTTTTTAAATAAGCAGGCCTTTGCTAATTTATTCAAGCATTCGCAAGTTTGTTTAAACAAAAATAAGAATTGAATTGACGGAGTGAGTGCCTTGTCGACCGAAAAAACAGTGTCACAACAAGCTAGAAAAGCTGACTAGTAATTAATTTCGCTCATATTATTGAGAACATGAATTAAAAGTCATAAAAAGTATTAACACAACATAAAACCATGTTTATTATTCGTTTTTGTTTTTCTCTGTTTGGAATAAAAAAAATAATAATAATTTTAATTTGAAAGGCTGTTT
This sequence comes from Sturmia bella, assembly GCA_963662145.1. NCBI lineage: Eukaryota > Metazoa > Arthropoda > Insecta > Diptera > Tachinidae > Sturmia > Sturmia bella. Next base: position 48,166,764 of record OY759172.1, on the reverse strand, counting down.
CCATCATTTGATTATGTTAATTACAATTAGAAAAATTAACCAACGACGATTTGAAAGTAAAAGAACGGAATGAAATTACAACTGATTACAGTAATTCTGGTTTTTTTCTTGTTCCGCTGTATCCTTTTAAATTTATTTACGCATATATTTTCTTTTGTGTTGCCTCGGCTTCATAAAAAATATATTCATATAAAAATAGATCCTGAACTAAAAATGTTACGCAATATATAGATCTATAAAAAAAGGAATGAAGTTTTATTTCAAGTATCAAAGAAAATATACAAACTGACTACAGTATTTCTTTCCCCATACTTTTTCTAATGAATGACAAATCGGCGCTAAGCTTTAAATTCCGGATTTCGGAAAAACAATGGAGGGATGTTCGCCTGTGGGAAATCACTTGACTTGAAGGCTTTTTGCAATTATACAACAGGCTCTAGTTCCGTTTTTTACTTTTAAAGAAGAAAAGAGGAGTAAGTTAGGAAGAATTATAAGCAGAGGATCATTAGCACTGAAATTCAATCGGGCTCAGGTTATAACTAAATTCCATAATACTTTTAAGCCACAGCGCTCAGCCATCCTGCTACTTGAGCTCTACATTAGTGACTTTTTGCTTGCATTAATCAATTAGAATATCATTCCATATTGACATTATTAAACCCTGTTATAAGAAATAGTTGAAATACATGCTAGACCTTGATTTTGAGGAGTAAGAATTTACCTTTTTGATAGAATTGTTAAAAAAAAGTCATTGTTTTTTTTAAAGCAAAAACTAAAAATTTTTTATACATAAAAAAAAAAGAAAATCGGGTCTGTTCTAGAATCCGATTCGGATTGATTTAGCAAAAATTTTTTAACCCGCATAATTCATAAATTGGTATTCTCAATTCAGCTTGTTTTTAAATATTCGAAGTTTCTGTTCGAAAAAAAATTCTGAATGTCAAATACATGAACAACAACAGCGAAGCCGATGATAAAAGATAGCTTAACATACAAATAGCAGCCGGCGGCAAAGCAAAAACCGACGGTTAACGATCGTCTCAGCCATGTTTTTACAATCACGCAAAAAAATTTAAAAATTAAGTTAAAATATGACAAAAACTAAAACATTAATAGATTATTTTGAAAAAGCAGCTCTACCGCAAGTAGCAATCAGTCGCTCTTGACCGCGACGGGTGTAAGGTTGTGAAATTACCGGCGCGGCAGTTTGCCGGCTATGAGCACATGAACTACGATCTTTCACAACCATATGTTGAATTGCCGGAACATTACAATGGAATTTGACCATTAAATACAATCATATTAATATAAATATTGCTTCAATTAATCTACGTCCATGGCTTGTTCACTTTTGTTTTACAACTATTTAGCTCACATATATGTATATATAAAAACCGATTTGTCATTGGCCGCCATTCGCAAAAATAAGAGTACCTTCCAACAGAGAGGGTGATTTCTTTTGGGCCACCTTGTACATGTTTCTCATAGCGTTTTGTAGCGCAGTGTTAATTAAATTTCTTTAAAACTAATTTCCAAATAAACACTTTCTAAGCCTTTATTTGTCTTGGAATGGATCTACTGCTGTTAAATACGATAAGATAAATAAAATATACTTGCACCTGCCCCCTTAATAAATGTTGATTCATTTTTTTCTTTCCGCTACGAATGAGTGCGCACTTTCACTTGTTTAAAAACAAATAAATGACAAAAACTCAGCAGCATTAATCGAAACTATTTCCGGTTTTGCAGCTTTAATAATTAAATGATTTCTTTATTGAACTGAAATTCAGTCAGGCATTATTGTTGAGTCACACAAGAAAACAATATTCGGACAACTACATGAAATATGGCCCAAACGGAAAGTAAAATAAGCACCAATGACACGGGGCCAATAAATATATCAAATAAACACAAAGGAACATCTATGAAATTAGGGCAAAAAATTTAAAACTCAAAATAGAAAATAAAATAGACAGAAAAAAGTGGTTTCAAATCACCGGATTTCAGAAATCAAAATTGATCAGGTCTCAAATAATATTTTACACATCTTTATTTCCGAATGACACCCAAAGAGCAGCATAAAGTTATTGTCTGATTTAATTTGTCCTCCAAAAATCATGTAACTTCAAGTATTGTGAGTTTCAGAACAGACCCGAAAGTGCAAGTTTTCAGGCTTTATTTTATTTTAAAATTTTTAATTAAGCTGATGAAACAAATCCCAGCAAAATGAAGCCAAAAAATTTAATAACACCTTAACTGCATACAAATGTATGTATATATTATTACATATACTCGCATTATATACTATATAGGAAACCCATAATAGTTTCTGTTCTAATAAAGCAACTGGGAACACAACGGGGACGAACGACGAATACGCCGGTTAAAATTTGCTGTGTAAATTCCTCGCATGCAGCACAATAACAACGAATAACAAAAACATCTGTTATAATTAATGATAAAGTTATTTATTGTTTGTTCAAAGATAAAAAATATTAAATTAATCAAAGAATTTAAAATTTTGTGAAAATAATTAAAATAATGAACATCATGTTCAGTATGGTAAAAGCCTTGAAGTTTAACGTATTCAATTACAATTTCACTTGTATCCATTTTCTCAGTTTTTTAATTTTATTTTATGCAGCCCAATCGTGAATATTCTCAAGGAATTTTATTCCTAAGGAAATTACGTTTCTCGCGAAAAAAAAGTCCTCCAATTATAAATTACCTGAGAAACAAAAAAATAAAAGTTGGTAATATGGAAATTTTTTATAGGAAAAAATAAAATACATATGTTTTTAAAATACCTATTTTTTCCTCCGCCAACTATTTCTCCCCTTCGATGTGGCTAAAACAGGGAAGGTTAACAAGAAATTTCCTAAGGAATTTATCAACATAATAAAAGGAATGGGAAAAGAGAAAAAACTCTCACGGAATTATCATTCATGATTGGGCTGATTATTGTTGAACAGCTGATGAGGTGACCATATTAAAAAAAATGGTTGCTAAAAAAATTTAGCACTACCAAAAACAAAAAAAATTAAGCTCCACAAACATGCTTTATAATCTAATGTAAGTTGGCTTTTCATTTTAAATGCCAAAAGTCACAGCTTAGAACTTAAAATAAAAACTATTAAAATACTTAATTGATATTAATTAAAAGTAGTGACAAACCAAGGTTTGAACTTAAGCCTGAAAAAGTAATTTAATATAAATGTAAAAATTAACTGTTCATACTAAAACACTTGAAAATTAAACCAAAATGGCCACACTTTTGTACTGATTTGTTCGTCGTTCGCCGGCGTAAAAAATAGAAAGAAATCTATTTCAATGAATTTCGACCGACACTGTGACTGTGTGTATTTCCATATACACCAATGTGTTTTGTTTTTGACGACGAATATTCACGGCGAAAAATTCGTCGTTCGTCTCAGTTGTGTTCCTAGCATTCGTCAATATATGAGAGGAATGAAAGAACCCTACACAAAAGTAAAGGACCCCCAAAAATTTGTATAGGTTGCCAAAGCAACTATTGGGAGCTCATTTCACATTTTCTTGCATTATTTTATCTTCTTAATTGGAGGCTTATGCCACACAAAACAGTTTTTTAAAATTTTATTACAATATTTTTGGAGCTGATTGTTTTGTTTCTAAATATTTCAAAAAGGTGCCATGTTTTTGAGTTTTATCGCATTATGCTGCTATTTAACGCTGGCACTTTCCAGCTTAATATTAATTTACTTACCATTTTTTTATGTACCAATTTTGTTCAGTGTAAATTAATATTAAGCTGGAAAACGCAAGTTTTGTATTGTGATTGTTTTTTTCTTTGCAAATGAAATTTATTGTAGAAACTAAGCAGCATATTATAGAGCAAACGAAAAGCAAAAAAGACTTACAGCCAGTCCCAGGATGTCACTCGCTAACATTCGCAAGCATTTTAATCGCAAAACAGCTGATTTGCGTGTCTCTTAAAATTTCCAGCACCACAAGTCGGAAATAAGTGACAACTTAAGTGTTTCAGTACTAATTTGCGCCCCAATAATAATTTTGGTTGTCATCTGTGCGCAACCAAATATCAATAGCAGGCACTTACATTATTGCCGTGGACAAAATAATAAATTTAAAAAAAATACAGTCAAAGCCCGCTTTAACGAATGACACCATTCGAATCTTGAAATGAACTCCCACTTCTGAAAAGTTAGCAAAGAAATACTAAAGTGCCTCCCTTGCGTGGCAAAAGTAGACTGCTTTCGGGTTTGTTCTTAATTTTAAATAACATTTAGAACATTTAATTAAAATTAAAATTAATTTTTTTTTTCAAATTTATTTATTTCTAATTTATTTATTTTCTTTTTATTGGTTTACAAATTTCATGTCTTTCAAACACACAGAGTTAAATTTTTTTTTAGAACAAATTTTTCCATATATGTAAGCGTTTTTTTTTCGATAAATATCTATATGGCCACAACAAGTGTTTGACAACCAGAAAATGGTTTACGTAAAAAACTTAAATTCATGCGCACGTCAAGTCACATATTAGTGGGGCCCTCAGACGCATGAAAGTGAGTGACTGACTTTCTTTTGCGAACATTAGCGAGTGACATGCTGGGATTGGCTGTTAGTTTTGTAGAAAATATTTTCAAAAACCATGAAACAAAAATAATTTTACCAACATTTTTCTTCATAAGCACCACAAAATTTGCTAAGTCCAGTAAAAAAAAATGTATATATTACACAGGTAGTGTCATCGCATTGTTAAAATTATCCAGAATGCTCTGGAAAAAAAGCAATATTGTTCTGCTGTATTTCTAGACATTAAACAAGCTTTCGATAGAGTATGGCACCCTGGCCTTCTGTACAAATTGAAAAAATACTACCAGCCCCATTCTATCTGCTGCTCAAATCTTACTTATGCAATCGTCATTTTTATGTTAGAAATAATAACGAGAATTCAGAGCTAGGTGAGATTCAATCTGGAATACCGCAAGGCAGTGTGCTGGGCCCAGTTCTTTACACCACATATACATCGGATATGCCATCGTCAAATAATGTTTCGGTTGCTACTTATGCAGACGATACAGCATTGATAACGTATAATGATTGTCCTACAGAGTGTTCATATCTAATTCAGGATCATTTAAATAATATTGCTGTTTGGTTTAATAAGTGGAATTTATGCGTTAACACTGATAATTCATCCCACAACACTTTCACTCTAAGAAAAGGAGATTGCCCTCCAATATTTCTGATTGGGGAACAAATAGCGCAATCCACCTGTATCAAATACCTTGGAATGCACTTGGATAGAAGATTGACTTGGAAAGACCATATTAAAGCCAAAAAAGAGCACTTAAATATTAAAACAAAAAAATGTATTGGCTACTCGGCACAAATTCCCAGTTAAGCCTTGAAAATAAAGTAATGCTTTATAAAGCCATCCTTAAACCAATATGGACGTATGGAATACAATTATGGGGAACAGCGAGCAACTCAAATATTGAAATATTACAGCAATACCAATCTAAGACTTTAAGAATGATTACAAGTGCTCCCTGGTATATTTCGAACAACAACATTCATCTAGATTTACGAATGCCCAAGGTCAAGAATGAAATAATAGGTTTAGCGAAAGGTACGTTGATAGACTCAGTAATCATAGCAATGCCTTGGCTATTGCCTTACTTGATGATAGTGAGGAAATTGTAAGGTTGAAAAGGTTTCATGTTCTGGACTTACCTTTTAGAAAATAGAATCTTAACTTTTTTAAATATGTAAATATTACTTTTTAAGTATTGTGTATATGTTTTAGTCTCACTGGAGATTAAAACAAATGTAATGTTTAAGCCTTCATGAAATTTGCTTAATATGTGCAGTCTTAGATATACATAGATTGCAAATAAATATATGAAAAAGAAATATTGCACGGGTCTCTACTAATAATTTGGTTTTTACATATTCAAAAAATATTAATTAGTCAACGAGTTATAGCCAAAAAACCCCATAAACAATATGCTGAAAATCGGCATTTGACAGCAAAATTCGAAGGTCGATTAAAAATAAAACTCGAACTAGCAGAAACAAAGGCCGCGAAATGGGTTTACAAATTTAGCCTCTATTTTTACCCCTCACTCTTAGAATCGAAACGAATTTTGCTAACTTGAATTTGTTTCACAGCACAATTGTACAAAATACAAAACGATAACGATTTACATACATCGGATCTAAGAGTAGGAAGTACTGATTCCAAAGTACTTCGTCTTTAGGGTTCCGTACTCATCAGATGGAAACGGAACCCTATTACGGAGACAAGTACGTCCGTCCGTCCGTGACAGCGTCCATTCTCCGAAACGGTAAGAGCTAGAGAGCTGAAATTTTGACAGGATGTTGTTGTACCCTGCCGCTACAACAACAAATACTAAAAACGACAACAAGTCGAAAACTACCAGGTGTCCCCATACAACGAAAAGTTGCAATTAGCTATAACTCTCGAACCGTAAGAGATAGAAAGCTGAAATTTGCAAAGTGTATGTATTTATAGATGCTTTAAAACAACAAATTCTTAAAACAACAACAAGTCGAAAACTACTAGGTGTCCCCATACAACGAAAAGTTGCAATTAGCTATAACTCTCGAACCGTAAGAGATAGAAAGCTGAAATTTGCGCAGTGTATGTATTTATAGATGCTTTACGACAACAAATGCTAAAAACAACAACAAGTTGAAAACTACCAGGTGTACCTATACAACCTAAAGAAACAATTAGCCGTAGCTGGTAAGCTGTAAAATGCAGAGAGCTGAAATTCGCGCAATATATGTATTTATATATGCGCTACAACAACAAATGCTAAAAACAACAACATGCCGAAAACTACCAGGTGTCCCTATACAATGTAAAAAACATTAGCCGTAACTTTCAAACTGTAAGAGACAGAGAGATGAAATGTGCACAATATATTTACTCGCATATGGCCTACAATAACAAATGCTTAAAACAACAACAATTCGAAAACTACCAGGTGTCCCTATACAACGTAAAGTAATAACTAGCCGTTACTCTCGAACCGTGACAGACAGAGGGATGAAATTTGCACAATATGTGTATCCACATATGCTGCACAACAACAAATGCTAAAAACAACAACAACTCCAAAACTACCAGGTGTCCCTTTACAACGTAGAGTAATAGCTATAATTCTCGAAACGTAAGAGATTAAGAGCCGAAATTTGAACAGTATATGTATTCCCCTATTCCTCACAACAGCAAATTACAACAACAACAACAAGTCGAAAATTACTAGGTGTCCACATACAACATAAAGTAGCTGTAAAAACATAGAGATGAAATTTATAAAATATACATATGTATTCACATACGCCATTCCATACCTACATTACACATATATACGTACGGAACCCTAAGAGTGCGAGCCAGCCTCGTACTTGACTTAATTTATTATTTGGAAGTATTCCTTGCAGTTGTAAGCTTAATTGGATTTACAATAACACCTCTTTATTCTTCTTTAAGTATATGAAACCTATAACTATGGGATCTTACCCACGCCAATTAGTCAACATAACAATCAAGGTGCACAAGTGTAGTGTACTCGTATTAGCAAACTCTGTGATATGATAAAGTCACTGGGCCTTAACTATAGTCAAACACTAAAGTCGGTTCTTTTTAGCAACAACTTAAATTTTAAAACGTGTTGCTAACTTTTTTCTAACTATAGTCAAAATTAAAGTTGACTTTAAGCTGAATCAGCTTTAAATGGGTGCCACATTATTTATCGAAAATGGCAAGTTATTTATCATACAACCTCTTACAAATTTAAGTAAAATCCCATCTCTAATGAGATGACTCTCAAAAATTATGTATACGTGTGAACACACATCTACATAAATGTAAGATTGTATTAGTAAGTAAACAAAAAACATCAAAGCGAATTGGATAAAAGTAAAATTTTTAAGAAAATTCTTATTAATAATAGTTATTAAGAAATCTTTAATTTAATTATTTAATTTAAAAAATTTTACATTAAAAAGCTTTTACATATAAAAGTGACATTTGTTTGAGCAAAGCTGTTGCTAAATAAGTTAAAGACAACTTCTGCTGGTTTTAAGTTTAGAGCAAACTTTTGAGCGTAAAGTCGGCTTTTTCTCGTCTATAGTAGACAAAAAGCATACTTTTATTTAGCAGTGACTTAAAATTGCTTAAAGCATACTTTTTCGATGTCTATAGTTATGGGCCACTATCTTTTAATTTAGCTTATCATGTAAACACATGAGTGAATGGATAAATGGAGTAAGACAGGGTGACTGATTGACTGACTGGTTTCATAGGAACGAATACATACGCATAGATAAATGTGTTTATATGACCAAATGTATAAGAAAATTCATTAATTTTGCCAGAAAGTTTATTTCCTCTGTAATGACCAACTAACATTTTTCTATAGTATTTTACACTTTTTTTCGGTATTTTAGTTTATGACCACCATAAATTTATTTTATCTTCCAGAGTTAAAAAAAAACAAACAATAAATGCCAGTTTGAAATCAAGAAAAAGTGGGTGTGTGTGTGTGTCATTAAGCAAAAGCAACAAGAAACCAATTATACCAATAAACAGAGAAACAAACGTAATAAAATAGTTTGACCACCACAGCTTTTTACATATGTATGTGGCACATACATATACATATGTTCATCATTTTGAAAGAAGTCGTACGATTTTGTCAAATTATTTTGAATATAAACTTTCATGAAGTCACAAACGAGGATGTAGCTGTTTACATATGTGCTGTGAAAGTACTAAATCTGATTTGCACTTTACGACCACAAAGTCATTTTAACTCTCCAAATACCAAATTTATAAAGACACATACGAAATCAATCAATCATTATTGCAAATTATCATCAACATATAAAAAAACAGGCATTAAAACTCATTTCCTTTATGTATAATTTGTAGTTCCATTTAGTCCACATTTCCCCTTTCGAGTTGAGCATGACATGTACGATACACCGACAAACAGCAGGCACATAAATGCCAATAAAAGAACTGGCTGGCAGGCAGGCAGGCAGGCAGACGAACATGAAGACGCTCTCTGTTTTGTACGAACTTAATGGCAGACATGCCAAACAAAAACTTAAACAACAACGTGACCAAATCAAACAAAACATTATACAACGTGTGCGGAACGTGTGTTTAACATCATTATCATAAATATGTATGTATAATATCTAAACAAAATTTAATACTTAAACCCAACAAACTCAAAATCACAACTTTTCCAAGCCAAATGTGACTGCCAAAATGTATTGGGAAGAAAATAAAAAAAAAATGCCTTGTTTGGGGACCTGCGTAATGGGCCGTGTAACTAAGTTTTTATTTTAAAGAACTAAAGGGTCTGCTAAATAACTTTTTTTGTTTTGAAAACGGCACAAAATATCGAGTGTAGTTTCGGCACGTAGCGCCGTCCTGTTGAAACCAAATATTGCCAATGTCCTCGCCTTTAGTTTCTGGGAACCAAAATTCGTTCAACATGGCTCGATAACGCTCGCCATTGACAACGACCACTGCTTGCTCATTTTCGAAGAAAAATGGCCCAATTATGCCTGTGGACAAAAAATCCGCACCAAACAGTAACTCGTTTTGGGTGCATCGGCTTTTCAATGTATGAGTGTGGGTTTTTGCGGCACAGAAAACCCGCAGATCAAAATGAGCTTCATCTGAAAAGATGATTTTTTTTACAAAATTGGCATCTGCCCACTTAGCGAAGCGTATACACAATCATATTCGTTCACCGCAAGGATAAAACTAATATGATCTGTCAAATCAGACATGAGCTAAATGTTACCATTCGCGAAATAAGCACCAGTTAAAAAAAACAAGTAAGAGTGCTCTATTCGGCTGGGTCGAATCTTAAATACCCTTCGCAATGATATATGTAACATTCCGATTGATTTTTTGTACCAAAAGTTGTTTTATTTAGCTTTTAGAGCCGACTTTTTGAAAAATCGGGGGACGCTATATATAGGGTATATATGGGCCGATTTCAAAAATTATTCGATTTTTGGGGTCTAAAAATTATATGGCTAACTTTTTTGGAAAACATTTTTTTTTTTCAAAAATCGGACAAAAAAGATGGTCAAAAATGCCCTTGAAAACCCGTTTTTTTTGCATATACATATATATATATCGGCTATCCGTGGACCGATCTTTTTGAATTTCAATAGCTAAAGAATAAGGTTTCTATGGCAAACCGTTTTCTCAGAAACGGTATTTCAACGACTACAGATGGACATCGCTTAATTGTAATCTCTATTGATTCGGATCCAGAATATATATACTTTATGGGGTCTTAGATGGTTCTTTCAATGCGTTACACACGGAATCACAAACTTATCTATACCCTTACACATTTTTGTAAAGGGTATAAAAAACGTTAGACGTTTAGCGGACCCTGTACGTTTGGCGGACCCTGTACTTATTTTCATGAGAACTATCGACATCGATTGCTGTGGCTTGACACTTGCGAATGTCGCACCACATTGACAGTTCTATTCAGTTAATCAAATATTTTCCATATAGATTATAACTAATTATTGCTATACCCTTCACAACAAGTGTTAAGGGCTTAAAAACGTTTGTGAGTGGCTTAGTAATTTTCACAATTTTCGTTATCGACCTGATGTCGTGGATTTAAGCACTCGACTAGAGTAACCTGAGCGTAATATTTCAGCCTTGAATTAAGCAACAAAATTAAGTAAAAATTCAATAACAGATATTGAAAGATCTGGACTAATTTATTGGAACAAAATGGTTGCACTCACAAGCAGCTCCACCAACTACCATCAAAGGTTCCTTCCCAAAGTTTCTATCAGCCGCTTGATGCGGGTACAAATGCTACAGTAGATGTGAGTTTGGGATGGTATTTACACTTGCCCAAAAGAAGCAGCTCTTATTGCCTGTTCCTCAATGTCGACGTCGTGCAATTGTTAGCATTCTAAACGCAAGAACCTTGTGTTGGGTTCCTGTATGATGTTCTTTCGATGATGTTTCTTTCTTTTCGTTCGACAAGACGAAAAGGCGTAAGTGTTTTCATATAAAATCCAATGCCTCTATCTCGATCGTGTTGTCAGCACTGCTGCTAACACAATTGTCCAAATCAATCACTTGCTATTTTGGTCGAGATCTGCCCAGAGATTTGGCAATATGTATATTCCACTTGTTTGCTGGGCATTAACAAATTTAATTTACTTTGTATTAGGGTTTTTGTTTGCTCTTTAGAGCATGCGAATGTTCAGGTAAGGTGACAAATATGTAATTAACATTATAGCTCGAACAACATAATAAAATGTTCGTTAGTTCTATAAATTAACTAGTGATTATATAACTTTGTTGTCCAACAGAAACGCCCAACGCTTGTGTGTGTCGTAATTGTTGTAATATTTGTGCAAAACCCCTTAATATTGGAAAAAAAAGTCAGCTTTGCAGGTGAGAGCTAAAAGGAACAGTGAACTGCACCACTTCCACTAGGAATTTTAAATTTTGACAGTTATTAAGTATGAAGTGAGAATATAGTATTGAAGCATGAAGTCCTGCGAAAGATGGATAACACTGCACAACAAATGGAAAAAAAATGTCTGACCATGGGTGACAAGGTAGCAAAAGGGTGCGATAATAAGAAGTCTACTTGTTATTCTAGCTTATAACAGACCTAATGATTTGATTATTCATTGAAATATACACAGGTACCTCTCGCATGCCACTCAGACAAGCTATTGTTGAATTTTTTGGCAATAGCGGCAAGAAGAGGGTTTTGCGTTTTGGTGAAAGTGTGCACTTTCGCAGGAGTATACAGGTAGCAGGTAGCAAAAGGCTGCGAAAATACAAAGTCTACTTGTTGCTAAAGACTATAAGAAATATAAATATTTGATTATTTTTTAATATGCATCCATTGCATGCTATTGATATGAGCAACTGCTTCAGTTTTGGGCAATGACAGCAAAAAAGTGTTTTTGTTTATTTTTTTTTTTTTTTTTTTTGCCAAAATGGGTATTTTTGCCCTTTCGGTTTTAACACCTCCTTGAACACAATACTAGAAATATTTGTTATTATATTTATGACACTTAAAAATTAAACAGCATATTTATATTGAAGAGAAAAAATATTGCTCAGCTCTCTTTATTGATGTTTCTCAAGCTTTCGACAAAGTATGGCATGACGGTTTAATGCACAAAATAAAGTTAAATTTGCCCGCAAATACCCACAATCTGTTGGAAAGCTACTTAGTTGGTCGCAAATTCGTACTCAAAGAAGGTGACTTCATAAGCAAAGCACAGCCTATTAAAGCAGGAGTTCCCCAAGGCAGCATACTGGGTCCTAGCCAATATTTGATTTATGCTTCGGGCATGCCAACTAACACCAAAATACTCACCGCAACTTTTGCAGATGATACAGCATTCCTCAGGTGCACAAAAACCATCAGGAAGCCTCGCGAAATCTACAGGAATATATTTATACATTAGAAAAATGGCTAAAGCTGTGGAAAATCAAAGTAAACGAACAAAAATGCACCCATGTTACGTTCACACTGCGTCAGAAAACATGTTCAAACATCAAGATCAACGATCAAATAATTCCTCAGCATAGCGAAGTCAAATAACTCGGTATTCACCTAGACCGTAGACTAACTTGGAAATCACATATTGAAGCGAAACTAACTCAGCTGAAATTAAAAGCAGTGCAAATAAACTGGCTTATCGGAAGAAACTCCAAGTTAAAATTGGATTGTAAACTTCTGCTGTACAACGCCATTTTGAAGCCAATATGGTGCTATGGGATTCAATTATGGGGAACTGCCTCGGCCTCAAACATTGGAAAACTTCAAAGGCGACAAAACAAACTTCTTCGTACGATTACCGCTGCTCCCTGGTATGTTAAAAACTCACGAATCCACGCAGATTTAGAAGTACCCTTCGTAAAAACCGAATTTTCGCAGTACGCTAAAAGATATATCAGCAAACTCGAGCCCCATCCGAACCCTCTTGCACGTAACATCCTAAACTTTGCTGGCCATACACGGTTGAGAGGAAGGGATACCCTTTCCGTCATCCGAGCGCAAGATGGATTACTACGCCCCATCCGAACCCTCTTCCACGTAACATCCTAAACTTTGCTGGCCATACACGGTTGAGAGGAAGGGATACCCTTTCAGTCATCCGAGCGCAAGATGGATTACTACACCAATAAATACAGTACTCGCAGAAACATGACTTTGGTTTAGCAGTGGCTAAACTAAGGCAATTTTTTTTAATTTAATTTAAGATTTGTATACTTATTGTTAGTTCAATTTTTTGAAGATTCAATAAATAAATAAACTATAAAAAAAAAAAAAAATTATAATGCTATTAAGGTTTTCCTTAAAGAAAATATGATAAATAAAGCCAGCTAGGCAGGACCCAGCTTATTTCCACCGCTCACATAGTAACAAATATTCTCATCATTAAATCTATGCCACACTTTTCCATACTCCTGACACTCGGCAGGGCTTCTGTCACCACTTTTTTAGCTCCTATAGACTACATAATTTTATTTATTTTTTATACTTATGGCTATTTTTAATAGACCAAACTTTCAGCTTAGACCAAACTTAGTTTCATTCATGTAAATATTATTATTGCCGTATTTTTATACATTTTAATTTAAACTCCATAAATTGGCTGGATTTATGAAAGCAGTATGACATCATTATTTACCACTCCTTTCAAAAGGGAGACATCACTGGCAGCAGCAGGATTAAAAAGTTTAAATTGAAATCGTCCAGCCGTTTAAATTGTTGGTTGCAAAAGAGTGTGAGTAGTAAATGTATACATGGACAAGCAAATGCGGAGAGGCAGCCGAAAGTAATTGACTGAATGAGGGCTGAAAAAACTAAATGGCCGATTATGAGTTGTTTAACCAGCAATAAAACTGGGGTTAAATAGTTTGATCCTTTAATTATAAATTAAAATCATGGCAGCTGCAAATTAACTTTGTGTGCAAAAAGCAAAGGCAAATATATTTATGTATATGAAATTCTCTAAACGCAAATTTTCAAAAAAAGAACCAGTTAAATTTTTAACAGCACTTTAAAAAATTGCTTGTTTTTTTTCCCACACATTCATTTTAATAAGTGACTCTTGTTAAGTTTGTATGTTAAAATGTTCGCTTTTGCAAAACAACTGTTGGTGTTGGCGTTCTGGGACTTTGGGACGACAATCAAGCTTCACATTGCTGCGGGTGACTTGTTGTCGGTTTAACGTTTGTTTTTTTTTTATTTTGATCCCAACAATTGCAACAAGTGTTTCCAACACACACTTGTATGTAGTTGTGCATTGTTTTGTTGTTTTAGTTCGTTTTGTTTCCTTTTGCTTTATTTTCAATTTTCCTAATAAATCTATTAACAATTTCAAAGGTTTCTGGATAGAAACAAATAAACAAGCAACTCAACTGCTAACTTTAATATGAATTCTATCGACATTTATTGCCACAGTTGAAAAAGTGTTTAGCCATAGTTCTGGTTATCCATAAAGCAACAAAAGTTACAACATAAAAAACCATTTGAATTTGAATTGTTTGAAAAATATTAAAAGCAATTTGTTTTTTCAATATTTTCTAAATCGTGTAAAAGCATTAAGAGGATGTGTTTTCTTTCGCCAGACACAAACGCGCAGCAAATTGATAAAACATTTCATAGTTTGAATATTAAAGTTTTTTTTTTTTTTTTTTTAGTTTGAACTTGTTTTGAGGGGATGGGCTGTATCTATGCAATGCATTGTACCGGAACTAGGAAAATAGGTGGGGGGAAAGGAGGCAAGAAAATTATAAAATATTTATTAAATAAATAAGTTGGAGCTAGTAAATGTCGGTGTAGAGCAGGGATGCCCACGGCCTATACGCTTGGTACGCTTTTGTTTTTGTAAAACCGCGAAGCATTGGCTGAGCATTCTAATATGTATACACAACTCTTTGTATGAAATACACACATACAAACATATTCCAAGTTCAAACCAACAACACTTTCATAAGAACGCAGGCTTTGTTGGTACACATTGGTGCCAAGCGTAAATTTTGTTGTTTTTTGTTTTTTTGTTTTCATGATTTTTTTTTTAATGATTTCGTGAGTATGAAACACTTGAAGAAATCATTTTTTGTTATGAGTTTATTTCTGTTTTTCTTTGTGTGCGTCAATAAAGTGTATACGTATTGGTGTTTGCGCTTCCATAAGAAGATTTTGGGCACCCCTGGTGTAGAGTATATCAGCCTTCAACATTACAATACAACACTGGAACCAGAGAGAGAGGGAAAAAAACTACAATGATACCTATTACGAGTTTAGTTAATACACATTAAACATCTGCAGCGAGTAACTTTTTTTTTGCATATGTGAAACTCGATAGCGAGTGTAGTAGATATTTGTTCTCTCTCTCTCTCTCTCTCTCTCTCTCTCACAGCATATACAGAATGTTTGTTTGACAAATACTAACATGCAAGCAGCCGAAGTTTATTATGTACCGCAAAAATTAACACATAAAAATGTAAACAACCGAAAAGAAGTACCGGAAAAACTATGTTCACTTCTTGCGGTACTACAAGTATTTTTTTGTGTATAAAGACAATGAAATATTTCTTTAAAAAAATTTTGTTTTTTGTTAATAAATCAAAACTATGTTTTCTATGTATAACGAAGCTTAAAGTAGTGCATTAATATTATTGACTGCATTTACATTCATATATGTATAGTGTACGGATCTTCAGTTATTATAAACAATTTGAAGCGTTAAAAAATAATAAATTTTTATTTTTAAAAGGATGATATTCTATATAAGTTTAATAAGTAATAATAACTTGAAAATATTACGACAATATCTATGTGATGTGGAAGAAAATCAAATAGGTATCTAAATAAATTATAAACTTGCCTTATTCCCTTCCAACAGTTTGTTGTATTTGCCAAACTTCACCTGATACAGCAACTACCAAGTGCAGTTTGGATGTTTTGCCATACTCGACATGTTCGCTTCATACAACATACGAATGAGAGCAAAAAACAAGCATGTACTTACCTAACACACACAGTCAAGTAATAACCAATACGTATTCGATGACTTTGTTGTACTCAAAAATGTGTACCTATTTTTTTAGTACACTTCGAGTAAGTGTTCATGCGTAGCTAGTTTATGTGTACTTTTAGCGACAAGTCCATTTGTGCAGAGGTCTAATACACCTGGACCACCTTTACACCTTGTAAAGGGCGGTTAAATGTTAAGAGCCGATGTTGATTGAATGAATGAAACACAAGTTATTTAGCAAATGTCGTAATTTTATTATGATAATATTGGCATGGTTGAATTACGAACGAAATCAAATATAGGCCAAATGGCCACCGCGACCTAAATGGCACACTTCCATCCGATGGTATCAATTTACAATGACGCTGCGGCATAATTGAGGTTATATGCCTTTAATGCACCTCATCTTCAAGGTATCTCATTCTTTAGCTCTGGAATTATTGCTGGCTTATAAACGCAAAGTAAGAAGCCCAACGGTGTATGATCTTGGCAACCACTTGCCATCGCTACCATGTGAGTCAACACGGCCATTGAATTTGTCGCTGAAAAGAGTCATTGTTTCGTTAGCTGTATGACAAGTGGCTGCATTCTTGTGACACCATACATATGTATGGTCTTCCTATTCGGTACAGATGTGGAGTGATTTACATCAGTACCTGACCGATGGGCCTTAACCTAACGGTGGTCAAACCACGTGATGCCATCAAGACGTTACATCACCGCCCCCGAGCAGCCGGAACAACTGCTCGGGTGGCAATTTATTTGCTACGTTACTCGGGCATAACAAAACCCCTTGCTCAGGAGTTGAGCTATCTAACCTCTGCTGCAGTGCAATTCCCTAGACGGCAATAGAATACACGACTACCGTGGTAGCCCGAAGTCCCGAAGAGCATGAGTCCTTGAACCAACGCTAATGTGCCCGCCAATCCAGTTCCTTACAAAGCAGCGACTGTTGCTTAGCAACAGCACTACGGTCCCATTTGGACGACCGAACATAGACCCGAGAATCTGTGATCAGTAGAGCTATCAACGTTCCCTTCCATGCGAACTTATGGTAACAACCACAGTCAGTTCGTTTCAGGCAAGAAGGCTCCTCAACCTGTGACCGACGAGATGACTCCGTAGAGTCATCTAGTGGAGGCAGTACGGGGCTAAAAATAACAACAAAGCGAAAACTACCAGGTGTCCCCATACAACGAAAAGTTACAATTAGCTATAACTCTCGAACCGAAAAAGATAGAGAGCCGAAATTGTATGCCGAAGTGTATGTGTTCCCAGATACCTTACAACAGCAAATGACAACAACAACAACAACAAGTCGAAAACTACTAGGTATCCCCATACAACATAAAGTAGCAATTAAACGTAACTCTCAAGCTGTAGAAGACAGAGAGATGAAATTTATACAATATATGTACATATGTATGTATTCACATATGCTATTCCATACGTACGGAACCCTAAGTGTGCGAGCCAGCCTCGTAATTGACTGAATTTATTATATTTGGCGGATAAAGATCACATCTGATTGTTTGTTACAACATTAGCGGATTTGAGGGTATTGAGTTTCGATTCGATTACCAGTGTTGATAGTTTTTGTGTCGAAAAAATTCAATGATAAAAGCGAATATCCAGTCGATAGCCACATAAATATAAAGAGAACATGAATTATTATGAAGATCTATCCATGAAGCGGGATAGAGCTTTCCATTTCCAGATTTCCAAGAACATGGACATATTTGTATCATGTTAAGTATGGCTAAAGCTGCCCCAGGGCGTGCGGTTTGTTAAAGTTGTGGTCTGCAATTAAAAGATTGTTAACAAGTTCATGGCAGTTGATTTCGCCAAAACAATACGTAAGACCAGCTTTGATTGAGCCAGAGTCTTATCATGATTTTCCATTCCATTTCATCTTTATTAAATTATTAGTAAGCGACATGCCTACATTTTTCGAGCTTTTATCTTATAGATATTACAACAAATTACATTTTTAATCATGGATATTGAGTTATTTTATATGCTAATATTGTTAAAGGAAAAATAGGAGAACCTTTATACGGCAACAAAAGAAAGATATTTCTTATCACGATCTTCAAAAAAAAAAAATCTACTCAAAGGATAAATTTCCTTATCATATCAACGCGCATTTTTTCCGGGAACCGTTTGTGGTATACAGTTAAATGCTACAATATTAAACTTCATATTGCTTTTGCAGCTTGTGCGATGAGTTTTTTTTTTCTATTCAAATAAATTTTATTTAATTTCAAACCCAACAGCTTTAAGCCAACAACATTCCTTTATCAATTACAATAAATTGTAAGGGTCGATAGATGTTGTTATTTTTTCAACGTAAAGTTGTTGTCGATAAAAATAAATATTTTATGAATTTATTGTACGTGCTTGTGGGTATTTTAATTAATTAACTGCAATATTTATTGCAATTCTTTTGCCTGCCATCGTGTTGCTCTTATTTTTTCTTACTTCTATTATACATTCAATTTAATGTCCCTGCAGAAGGTGTGAGAACTTAATATAAATCTTGTGTCCTCAGAAAAACGTCAGATGTTAGTTTTTTTTTTTATCATGTATAATCAAACTCCTAAACAAAACTCACTCCTGATTTATACAAAAAAAAAATTCTTTTAGCTTAAGGCATTTCGTTTTTCAATTTGATTTATAATTTAATTAAAACAATATGACTGTATAAAACAGCAGTCTATATAAATTGAAGATTGACATGAAATAAAAATCTGAAGAGATCCACTTGTCAGTGTGGGAATTAAGTATTCACCAATGAATTTTATAAAAATAAAAATTTTAAGTTTGAATATTCTATATTTTGTTTCAATAAGCAGCACAAAGATGGGGTATCTTATCAAGGGCTTCCTACTTTTTTCTTTATATGAGAGAAAAAATTGAAAAATTGCTTTCTTTAAAAAGTCCAACGATACCATTAATGTATTCAATTTCCAGCATAGTGCATATTAAGCGAAGACTACTTAATAGAATCAATAAGATTTTTCTCCAAGAAACGTTTTTGGGAGGTTGGGACGTAACCCAGCTGAAAGAAAGGAAAATTCTAACTTATATTATTTTTAGGACGTAATTCTTGCAAATTTTATCAATAAAAAAAACGCAGTAAATCAAGGAGAAAACTTGTTATTCACATGTTTAAGTCCTTCGCAATAATTTCATATATAATTGTTAATTTTTTTCGATAAAATTTTTTTGTGATAAAATTTTTTGTGATAAAATTGTTGTTATCAACGATACAATAGCAACAACTGCGAAAATTAATTGGATGTTGGTGAGAGAATAAAAAATGTATTCCAGTCAACAGTAAAAACACAATGATTAAGTGGAAAGCTGATCAACAAGATTAAATGTACACAGAAAAAAAAGCACCTAATAAAGTAGAACAAAATCAATAAGATATCTCTATGGTTTTTTTTTCAAGAAGGATTCCTTATTATTTTAAATGGGAAAACCTTATTGAAAAAACAACAATTAATGAAGTTAAAAACATGATTTACGTGTGTTTATATAGGAAACTAATAAAACCAATAGGGAAAAATTAATAGGATAACCTAATAAAATCAATAAGAAATCCTTATTGTATACAATTTACAAGAAAACCTAATAGAATCAATAAGTTCTTCTCTATAGAATTTTTTTTTGGTACCATACAAATCGGAAACTGAGTAAAAACAAACGTGAGTAACAAGTTTTCTTCTTGGTTTTATGTGTTTTTCTTGTTGAGACAATTAATAAGATTTGCAACATGGAAATAATAAGAAATACCCATAGAAAAATCTTCTTTTCTCTCTGCTGGGATACCCCTCAGCCTGAAAACGTTTCAAAGAGAAAATCTTATTGAATCTATTAGGAAGTTTTCGCTCTGTGCAGACATTCATTCATTGAGTGCTAAAGAACTCAGGTGGTGGGATGGTCATGGGCTGCTGCTTAAAAAAACAGTGTACAATTTGTCAGGGTTTAGTTTCGAAGCCAATTTGGGTGCTGACAAGCCGCGTGGTGGTCGTGAAGCGGCCTTAGCATGTAGCCCAGGCAGTAAGTCTTGAACTTTAGTTTTTGTGTCATGTTGATCACTCGAATTTTGTCACAAAATATTTTTCTCAATTTTGAGAGGGTAAAATTTGAACTAGAAAGCACAATAAAATTATTAATAATTGTAATCATATAAATCATATAAAATTATATTAACAAATCACAGAGAGTTGCACAATTGAGCAGTGCTTTTAGATTGTTGAAGACTTTGGCGAGTTGATTTAGGCATCTAAATCAACATGCATTTTGTGGTCTTTGTGCGTTTTTCGGTCAACACTTTCAGCTCAGTGGATTCGTTAATAAGCAGTATTACCACATTTGGGCAATTGAGAATCTACAAAAGGCTATTGAAAATCCCATAGATCTCCAAAGTGACCGTTAATGCGGCTTATGACGGGTGGCGACGTCATTTGGCCGTACTTCTTCCGAAACGGGTTTGGTCAAGCAGTGACCGCGACTGGTGGCTGAAAATTTAAGATATGGACCAATGTTGCCAACTTAGGGGGTTTCCGCTAGATTTTTTTCTTTAGGGGTAAGGTTGGCGTGTTAAATTCTTTCGGGAAAATTTTTGGGGGAAACAATTTATTTTTGGGATATTTTTAGGGGATTCCTGTGTTTGGTTAAACAGTAAAATGGCAGGAGTTAGAAAACTTTTCAACTGATAAATTTGAAGACTTTAATGTTTTTTAAAGTAAAATTAAATGATTTAAAAATTTAATATATGGACCAGTGTTGCCAACTTAGGGGGTTTCCCCCTAGATTTAGGGGTTTTGTTTTTCTTTTAGGGGTGAATTTGAGATGTAAAATTCTTTCGGGAAAAATTTTGAAGGAAGCAATTTATTTTTGTGGTATTTTTAGGGCATTTCTGTGTTTGGTTGAATGGTAAAATGACAGAAGTTAGAAAATTTTTCAACTGATAAATTTGAAGACTTTAACGATTTTTAAAGTAAAATTAAATGAGATATTTTATGTTCATCTGGTAGTTTCAAGTACAGAATCTTGCAACTAGTAATTTTAATTATTTTTTTTTTTGTTGAGCTGTATGTTTTCCTGATGGGTCATTTCTTTGAATTTTTTCCGTTTCTTAAGAATTGGAAAAATTAAAATATCTAAGAATCTTTGATAAAATTGAAACTCTTTTTATGAAAATGTCAAAAAAAAACGTAAAGAAAACTCTTAGAAACTCTTAATATTTTTGTAGAAACTTAAATTTTTCTAGATACGCAGATAACAATTTCCAGCTGCCTATAAATATGTACTTAGATCTCAAAATATGTGAATACAAATAAATCGAAAATTTATAATAAACATACATACATATGGCTGTAATCATAACATATGCACTGAAAATATGTACATACATATAATTCCCCTAAATTTTACTTCTTTTTAATTGGGGAAAGTTTAGCTATTTTATGCATTTTCCGCATTGTCAATGCATTAATATTAGTGATTCGCCAGCTAAAGCAGAATGTTCACCAACATTTTTTAGGGGGATTTTGTAGAAAAACATTGAATTTTAGGGGGGTTTTCAAATTTTTTCGGGGGGGAAGAAATACATTGACCTGGGAACACTGATATGGACCCAACCAATATGTAAATTCCACACAGCCAACAAAACAATGGCTCGTTTGCGCAAGAATTTCAATGATGGTGTTATAGCACATCATGGCAATATTAATTGGCCACCACGTTAGCCTTCTTTTCTTCCACTTTAAAAACAAGAGCGTAAGTCAATCAGCCACTCACGATTCAAGAGCTAAAAGATAAGATAATTCAGCTTATTAGCAACATTAAACCTCATTATGAGTCATGTTAAATGGGTACGATGGTATCATTTAGAAAAGTCCCAAGTAGAGTTTTTTTTTTCAAATTCGGGTTTTTGGCATATTTTGTTATAGGATTCTTAAATCAAAACACCCAAGATTGACAAAAATTCGAGTTATATTATTTCCACTTGAGGCCAATGGTATGTAGATATGCCACTGAAACTTTGGCCAGCAATTGACCAATCTTTGGTTTCACATATAATTGTCATACATAGATTTTAACACGCAAAAAAAAAAATATTAAAACAATACACTGGAAACATTTCGTTTTATTTATTATAAGCTTTATGCATTTTGATTGGACCATCCTCCGCAACTGAGACACAACTGCTCAAAAGCTTAACAGTTTACAGTTTAAACATTGAGTAACTGAATACTCTTTTCTGTATGTATAATTTAACGGTCAGGACTCCCATTGATTTCTAGGGTGGCATATCATAAAGCCCACAGACATAGTGCCTAGGTACATTTTTTCTCCAAACAT
The DNA here is from genome assembly GCA_963662145.1 of Sturmia bella. NCBI lineage: Eukaryota > Metazoa > Arthropoda > Insecta > Diptera > Tachinidae > Sturmia > Sturmia bella. Next base: position 48,144,267 of record OY759172.1, on the reverse strand, counting down.
TGCAAGGTGAGTCCTGCTACCAAGAATTTCTTAGTTACTCCTCTACTCTAGCCCATAGCTCATGTACTTTCGCCTTCCTTATATGAATAAAATTATTATAATACACTTATATTAAATTACTTTTTCAGGCTCAAGTTCAACCCTTGGGTTTTCACTACTTTTTAATCAATATCAATTAAGTAAAGAAAAGTAAAATTAATTTGCTAGGTGGACAACCGGCTGTTTCTGGTTAAAGCGGCTGTGCCAAAATTGTGAAATTTGACACGTCCAAAGTTTATAGGGTGCTGATGAAGGGTGTTTGCTACCCAGAAACAGCCGGTTGTCCACCTAGCAAATAAATTTTACTTTTCTTTACTTAATTGATATTGATTAAAAAGTAGTGAAAACCCAAGGGTTGAACTTGAGCCTGAAAAAGTAATTTAATATAAATGTATTACAACACAGAAGTTCAATAACAAAATTAAAATTTACAGTAAAATAAAATTATTATATTCAAAAGTCGAGCAGCGCAAAAAACAACATTCCACTAGTTAAAAATAAGTCCCCCAGGCAAATTTTCTACTTAATTGCATGGCAAAACGTTTAAGCAAACAAAAAAAAAACTAAATCTCCATATGGTATTTATTAAAATTTTATTTATAATTAGCACCTTGTGTCTTTGCATTTAAAGCCATTAATGCTGGCTTTAAAAAACATTTTAAGTGAATCACTTTTCATGACAGTGGGGGGAAAAAAACTATGAAAAAACAGCACTTTCTGGGATTAAAAGATTACTGAAAAGAATGATGAAATTCAGAAAAATATGTGATTTAACTACCGCTTATTAATCATTTCTACTTATAAATTATTAATGTATAATTAATGGAATAAATAAATGTTACAAACAGTGACTGGATTGAGGCTCGCAACGATGTTGGTGGTGATTTTATTTGTTAAACACATTTGGTAATTATTTAAAACAAAAACTCAATTGTCAATTAACGGCATAAAAATTATTTTTTTTTTTTGCATTTATTAATACATACAGACAGTTGGTGGCTAGAAGTGTTTAATGTTTTGTAATTTTGTGAAAAGAAAATTGATGATAATGCTGACAAATGACAGCTAGTAAATGTCACCAATGCAACACTGTTTTATAATGGATAACACACTTGACAGATGAGAAAACTTTTGCACTTTAATTTACTGATATCGGCAAATACAATGACCATAGGAATGAGGATTAAATTTAAATAAAACTTCAAGGCTATTAGATCTTATAAAATAAGAGCATTCATAGCTTTCGCTGGACTTAAGCATATCAAGGAAAGTGCGATTGGAAGACCCCACTTCCTAAAGATACGTTCTATTCTTTAAATAAAAATCAATCGAAAAATGTTCATATAATAAAGAAAATGAGCAAATTTTGTCTGCTACATACGGATGTATTGAGATATTTATTCAATAACTTAGTTCAACGCAGTATACAGCACACAGACAAATCACTGTGAGATAATGCCCGATCTCTGTACAATAGTATCTCTCCATTACCTAATCTCTACCTTTTCTTTATATGTAGTTTGTGTTACTTCTCTTGCCTAACTTTTCTTATCTGTAGAAGTAACGATCATTTTGCAGTATTTTCTTCGTTTATCAAAGAACAGATGTTTTCACTACTTGAACGTGATCTCCCTCCCGCCCTTAATTTGTCTACATCAGATTCATATATAGTTTCTACTTACAAAATTTTCTTAGCTTTACCCAATTCTAATGCAAAATTTGTATTAATCAAACTCTAAGCGATTTTTCTAAAGCTTTTAGTCTATTGAACAATAAATAGAATGCATCATAAATTTTGTTGTTAACAAAATGCGAAAACAAACACGTAACATTTAAAAACAACTAAAATCGAAAGGAAAACAACATTATCAAAAAACAACAACCCACACGAAAATACAGAGAAAAAGTAAAGAAAAAAAAGAACCTTCAACAAATTATTTGCAGCCATTCGTTTGTAAGCGATAGAGGAAAATTTTCTATAGAATTTAAGAACGTAAATCACACAAAATTATTCGAACATCCAACGCAACTGCACATGAAGCAATAAATGTCGATGGAGCGAACAGTGGCAACAAATACACCAATAATGACAACAGCAACAAAAAACCAGCGTAACAAAACAACATCCACATTAAAAGAGAATAACTGCAACGGCAACAACAAAATGACAGCAAAATTTCATCAGCAACAACATGCAATCATTGCATTCTCTTATGTTAAATTACAACAACAACAACAACAACAACAACAACAACAAAAGATAATTTAAAACCGACAGAAGACGAAAAACCGTATCCTTAAAAGGAAACTTGCTACAAACCCAAAAACAACTGAAGCTCCACAAAAACACGACTAGCAAAAAGAGTAGCAGCGTGAAAGCAACAACAACAAAAAAAAACTGCAAGAATACGTTGCACATTTAGAATGACAAAAACACTCCAAATATGGGAAATGTTAAAGAATTTATTTCATACTCAAAAACATTCAACACATCCCAGCAAACAATTTTTGCTAAATATAAAAATATGTTGTATTGAAGAAACGCAATGAAATTTGATAAGGCTACAAATATCACAGATTTAGGGTCTATAGTTCTAAAAACGAGCCACATATATTGTTTTGGCGAGAATAAGCAACCGAGTAGTTCAAAGTTTCGAAAAATTGTATAACTCCCTAGAATGAATCAAACTTTTAACAGATCTTAAAAGATTCATCAATGGTACACCTTTGAGAGATAAGATGTGTTCTTGTCAGCCAAACACTGTTGCAGTGAGCCTTCCTAAAGTCTTACCGAACTCTTTCTAAGCTTCTAAAGAGCGGCAACACGACATGAGTTTGGCCCAAGGAAAATTAAACTAGATGTTTGGTTGCAAGCGAAAATCCCATACATTTTGTTAGAGTAAAATCTTCTTTTACTTTTGTGATAATAATTAATCGACCTTATAAAATGTATATTTGCTTTTTAATAGCAATTATGTCTATTCAGCCTACCAAAGTCCGTTTTTCTAATTAAATAAATAAACGAATTATTTTATTTCATTAATTATCCGACGTTTCGTTGGTATTTTTCCAACTTCATCAGGGATTTTATTTTTATTTGAAATAATTGTATCCTTTTTTAATTTTATTTATTTATTTTATTTATTGAAAGTATTTTACAAAAATAAATTTATCAGCAAAAATAAATTTTTTCATTTTATTTTTGACGAAAAATATGTTTTTGTTCGACATCAAACACGCGACATAAAACATATACTTTAAAATGATGAAAATGAAAATTAGACAAACCTTCCTTGGAAGCCATAATTGCTAGTAAAATCTTCTTGTTATGTCAAAATCTGAATTAGACTTGATAGCGCAGCTCACTCACTCGCGCAGCAGAGAAAATGGCTTGTCAGCAATTTTTGGCATAACATAAGAGTCACCTGAGCTCTCAAGTTCAGCTTGTTTAATCCGCCTGGGTTTGGCCGTTTGACAATATGAAGGGGCTCTTTAGTTCCTCATAAATAGAGGATTTTGAAACTAAGTGCATTAATTATTTAAGTTTTTGTGTATACTTATAAGCTGGGGGCCTGCAGCATATGTATTTTGTATTCTTGGAACCACCAAGCCAACTGAAACTTTATTTTACCATTTGTCTTAATTATTTAATATTTTAAATTAGAGCTTGAGGTTAATTGTTATTTTAAAAATGCTTGTTTAATTCTTCTTAAGGAATTTTTTCGGTTTTGAAGTTACAGTCGAACTTCCATAACTCGAATCGCCAGTATCCGAAAAAAAAACTTCGACTGAAGGAGACTTCGAGTTACAGAATTTTTCGTCAAAATAGAATAAAAGGTTTTTGTATCACGTATTTTTATTTAAAATTGCCTCTAATGGAAAACTACATTCTTAAGAATATAAAAGAACAAGCATATGTACTCATCTACATGTGTATTTAAAAATTTACAGTTAAGTAAAATATTCTGAATTAAGTGACTGAGCAAAAATAGCATGTAAAGTATACAAACCAGCTCAAGCAACCAAAGAGAGTAAAACAAACAAACCACAGCTAAAATAAAAACAAAAAACCAATTTAACAAGCAAAATTCTTCGAGTTATAATAGAGTTCATGTGTATGTTTTTTGTTCGAGTTATGGAGAACTTCGACTTATGGCAGTTCGAGTTACGGAAGGAAAATTGTATGTGATTGGTTCTTTTAACGCTACTGCCAACAAAATTAGTTCGAGTTATGGAAGTTCGACTGTATTTGGAAGCTGTTAAAACCCTAATATACCATATATATCAGTCTTTAACATTTATATTTATTTATATAGCAAACTTTGCTTTTTAACTTTAAAATAAAAATTCGAATTTTTTCCCATTCTCTATAAAACAGTTATAGAAAATCAAGACTTAAAATAAAATATTTTTCCTGAAAATTTTAATTTCATTGAACTTCTGTATTGTAATACATTTATATTAAATTACTTTTTCAGGCTTAAGTTCAACCCTTGGTTTGTCACTATTTTTAATTAATATCAATTAAGTAAAGAAAAGTAAAATTTAATAGCTAGGTGGACAACCGGCTGTTACTGGGTAGCAAACACCCTTCATCAGCACCCTCTGAACTTTGGACGTGTCAAATTTCACAATTTAGGCACAGCCGATTTAACCACTCGGCAACCAAAGCTCACGCAATTTTACTTTCTGTTTATAACGCTACTGCCAACTAAATTAGTTCGAGCTAGAGAAAATTCGAGTTAGAGAAGTTCGAGTTATGGAGGTTCGACTGTATTTCCACAGAAAATTTTTTTATTATTTTTTTAATTACTTCATTTACGAATTGCAAGTTCTCTTCTAACTTGCTGTACCATCTTATTCTGTTTGTGGCTTGCATGGTTTTTTTTCCATATCTCAGAGCAACCAGTTGTTTTTTGTTTTATTTTTAATAATTTTTATTATTATTGACATAAAGTAATAATGTTTATGGTTAACTGCCGGGCCCGAACAATGTTATAGTCAAACTTGGTATACTACTATTATCAGTGTACAACATTTTGGTATGGGACTTTGACATGGTTAGAAACTATGTAACCAAATTAGCTTCTCGATGAACGCCCATCTTGCGGGGAAAAAATGGTAACCCTTCCATTAAAGACTAGTAAAGTTTTCTTCATATAATGTTGAAAATCCAGCATTTAAAAAAAACATGTTAAGTTAGTTGCAATGCTTGTTGGGCATATACATATGTATGTATGTTTCTATGCTAACACGTACTTTAAGCAACGTACTGAAAGTTATTCCTTTTGCGTCAAGTAGTTGGATGTCTGCTTTATATGGCTGTTCGGAAAGACGGCTGGATGGATGTTTGGTTGACTGGATGGCTGGATGGCTGGCTCGGTAGCAACCTGACACATGTTGAATATGGTTATTTTGCTTGCATTAAATGCTGTTGCTATTATAGTTGATGTGAAATGAATTGATTGCGATTATGGTGACAGAAATTTCTCAAGTCAAGCTGTCTGGCTCGATATCGTTGCCCAACCCCAAATACGCTTTCTTCTAAAGAAAATTATTTCGCTATACTGATATTTAAATTCAAACTGCTTGACGAAAAGATTTCATTACATACAACTTCTATAAAATATTAATGAAAGAAAATGTTTTAGAAAGATTTAAAGCGTCTTTTTACAATTTTTCATTTCAGACAGTGCTCATGGGACAAAACTAATACATAAAACATATGCAGTGAATTTGCTCTCAGATAAAAATCGACCATGAAATGTAGTGCGTTGCTGGATTTCTTTGCAATCCAAAAGTAAACAAATGCTGGAAGAGAGACACACAGAACAATATCATTTCTTGGTGTGCGGTAGTGCAGATCGAGTTTTATATTATACTGCACAAATCTAAAGTTCTTTAAACTCTCCCACAAGTAACCCTAAATTAGGCTTTTCTATATCGTAAACAACACTGAGTCGCAGGTATGCGTTAAAACAAACCATACTGAGTTTGACTGTAAATCTAGAATTCATAGACGACAGTACTGTAGTGGTGCTAGTTGAAATTATCATTGCTGCATTCCACTGGCCAGCAGACGAGGATGATGGACCACCATCAAACATCAAGGAAGTACTCAAACACTGGAGGTTAGTTGCTTTTTGAATGGTGCACAGAGAATAAAGCACCTAATAAAGTAGAACAAAATCAATAAGATATCTCTATGGTTTTTTTTCAAGAAGGATTCCTTATTATTTTAAATGGGAAAACCTTATTGAAAAAACAACAATTAATGAAATTAAAAAGATGATTTACGTGTGTTTATATAGGAAACTAATAAAACTAATAGGGAAAAATTAATAGGATAACTTAATAAAATCAATAAGAAATCCTTATTGTATACAATTTACAAGAAAACCTAATAGAATCAATAAGTTCTTCTCTATAGATTTTTTTTTTTTGGTACCATGCAAATTGGAAACTGAGTAAAAACAAACGTGAGTAACAAGTTTTCTTCTTGGTTGTATGTGTTTTTCTTGTTGAGACAATTAATAAGATTTGCAACATGGAAATAATAAGAAATACCCATAGCAAAATCTTCTTTTCTCTCTGCTGGGATACCCCTCAGCCTAAAAACGTTTCAAAGAGAAAATCTTATTGAATCTATTAGGAAGTTTTCGCTCTGTGTGGGAATTACTTAAATTATATGAATGTCATTAGGGAAGAGGCTGTCGACTTGAGCCCAGTAACCAACAAATCATCTCTAAGAACTCCTTGTCAGATCTTAAGCAAAATGTATTGGAAACAGTGGAACCAGTTAAGAGTCCATCACTCTACACGAACAATATCTACTGAGGACTTAGGTGCTTCACTTATAAAATCATATTCCACTTTGGAGCTGTCCTCTAAAGGAAATTCTATTCTAAAGCAAAATTTTCCAGGAATAAGAAACTACTGAAACACTGCAAACATATTGGAGTAAGGACACCAACATAAGAGATTAGTTGCTTTGTGAATATTTTCCATCAACAAATATGGGGATTGTAAATGGTGGAAATAATCTAACTTACATAAATGCCCTTGAGCGTAGTAGCCAACAAATCGTTTAAGATGATCAGTTACTGACTGGCCTCTAGGAATTCCATGTCAGCTTACAAACACATTTTACTTAAAATAATGGGACCAGTTAAGAGTCAATCGCTTGTCTGAGGACTCAGATGATTCAGTAAATGAACTGGCCACTCACAATCAGATTACTCTGATATGGGTGCCAGGTCATGAGGGGCACAAGCGTAACGAGTTGGCTGACATCTACGCAAAAAGGGGAGCCAATGGGGCTTTCATTGGACCCACTCCATCCTTTGGCTTTAATAAGCTCCTTCTCAAGGGGGAGATCAGAAAATGGACAACATCCATCACATGAAAGCTGTGGAACGACACTAGGGGTCTGAAACACTCGAAAAAATGTATTAGCTTTGATGCCCAGAGGGCGGACCTCGCTCTAAAACTAAATAGAAAGAATCTAAGGACACGGTGTGGGGCGCTAACAGGCCACTATACCTGCAGAAAGCATCTACACAGAATGGGACTATCCAGTACGGCAACCTGCAGATTTTGCGGAGAAGAAGAGGAGACAATGGAACACTTGATTACTGAATGTGTGGCACTAGGCCACAGAAGACACAGGCTGTTGCAGGCCTATACATCGGGTTCACAGGACTTGCAAGGGCTTCCACAGAAGGAGCTAATACTGTTTCTTGATATATTAAACTATTGAGGGAAAAGGGTTGCACAACCCTTGGATGGCCCTTTGCAGTGCAAAGGGCCATCCTGGACCAACCTAGTAATAATACAATACAATACAATAGACGACTCAGTAGTGCATCTTACTAACCAAATCATATTCTCCTTTTAAGTTGTCCTCTAAAGGCAAAATTTTCTAGGAAGAAGGTACCAAATCTTAAAAGACTACATGCTACATAAAAAGACTGTAGGGAAGGTCAAAAGGTTCGCAAAGTGGGAGAGAGGATACAGAGATCCCCAACAAATACAGCAAGCAGCTGAACAAGTTTTAATATAAATCACTAAGATTTTTCTATGAGTTACCTAAAGCTTTCCTAGGATGTATAAGGCCCTGTCAAAAGGTCCAGTAAATCCAACAGACATATTAAGGAAGTTAGACGGCTCCTATACTCAGATATATCAGGAATTATTAGAGCCCTTTCTAAGGACTCATTTTACAGACCGCTGTTTTGTGCATCAGAAGTTAATACTTCCAATATATCGTCATATAGCTCTCATGGTGGCGAAATTTAGCTAATCAAGGAAATAATTACCACTTTAGGTCTATAAAAAAAACAAAAAAAAAAAAAATTGACCTTAATGCTTTCTGTCCTTCTCAGCCGTCTATATGCCGCCGACATTTCGTTGCTGCTAAGCAACTCATCAGTAGACTCGAAAAAGCAAAAAGAATTTTGGAATAAGTAGTTGGGCTTCAAACATTCTTTTTTGCTTTTTCGAGTCTACTGATGAGTTGTTTAGCAGCAACGAAATGTCGGCGGCATATAGACGGCTGAGAAAGACAGAAAGCATTAAGGTCTATTTTTTTTTAGACCTAAAGTAATAAATTTCAATTGGCTCTTATAGCGAATAAATAATTAAGTTCATTGTGGAAATAATTACCTTTAAGAAAGTAGCATGGACAATAAGTTCCTGCAGACCTTACAAATTGACGAAATCAGTTGGCACGTTGCTGTCCAGAGGAAATGCTTATCCGGGCTATGGTTAACATTTTTAGATTAAGTAATTTAATATCAATGTATTGCAAGCTCTGGGATGTTTTACAGACTTGAAGAAAAATGGGGTTGGAAATATGACCCAGCGATGCATGAAAATTTCCAGAATTGCTTAAAACCTACAGACCAATCAGTCTCTCTACTTTCATGTTGACGAGACTGGAAAAGATCCAGGACTAACACCTCAGAAATTCACATGAATTACAGTAGCCTGCCCAAATGGCAACTCAATTATCAATGCATTGCATAAACTAGTTCTGGACATTGAAAAGATCTTAAGCTTTAAGCAGATGGCACTTTATGAGTAATAAAATGGGTCAGCAATAGTCAAACTTCAATTAGAGTCTAACTTACTCCGGCAGAGTCTAACTTACTAGGTGGTTGCAGCCCCAAAACCACATTTATTTTGCAGTTAGTTTAAAATCTTCCTGTTATGTCAAAATCTGAATTTGCCTTGATAGCTCTGCTCAGGTACTCTCAAGGTGAATCGACTACTGGTGACCGCATCCCAATTCGCTTCAACATTTTCCCACTACTCTGATCTTCTGATTTGTCAAAGCTGATAGCAAACGACAACAAAATGTATAACAACTCGAGAGAAAATAAGGAAGTGAATTGAATTGCCACCACCTGTAGTTGAAAGATGGTTTATGGTCTTAAACCCGTATAATACTTCATTTTTCTTTCATTAATTGGTATAGAATTGATAGAAAGAAACAGCAATTGCTAGAAAGAACCAAACATACAAAACGTAAACAAAACTGGCATCTTTTTTGTAAGTGTTGTGTTGTATTCTTTTTATTTCAAGAAAGCGCTAGGAAATAAAAATGTTACAAAAAAAAAAGCATTAAATCGCAAAAATTGTCCATAAACCGCTGACACAGCAACATTCAAGTTTAAAATGTCAATTTTAAGTTAAAAAATTTTTAATTTTTTTTGATTGACATAACCTTATTGTTTATCGATAACTTCAACGAAAATGTTGACAGTTTTGCATTTATCTTAATATAGCTGAACTCTTTGCACATACTAAATTTTACTATTACATTATATTTGCACTGTTCTCCAAAACTTAAACATTACTCACTCGATCTCACAGCAGAGAAGATGAAAAAAAAGGGGAAACAAATAAAATCACCTGAGCTGTCAAGTTTGCCTTGTTTAACCCGCCTTGTCTTATACCCAACAATCGAACCCAGTGCAGCTTAGCAACTCGTGCCGCAAATCACCATTTAAAAGTTTACCTATTTGCGTTTGATATCTGCTGCCATAATTCGAAAACTTAATTCAATAATTGAACTGCAATTTGACTTAAATTTTAAATTTTTTAACACTCTGAAAATGTCGTTTAAATGTTTGACCCCTTGACTTTAAGTTGCTCAAGTGACAAGCACCTACATACATACATGCACGAGTAAGTGCAATCGTATATCAGTATACGGTAAGTAAACGTAATTGATGTGCGTAGTAGTGTTTGCTTTGCCTTAATACGTGTACTTGACGTAATTTTGGGTCGGTCTATTATCTTATTGCTGCCCAACAGCCCAGAATCTAACATTTTAATCATTCCTAAATGATAAGCAATCCGCAGTGGTTTGGTTGCCCAGTTCAACCAAAAACACAAGCATTGTAGAAGTGTCATAATAACAACTTGACAGCAAGTCACTTGCATTGTGTCGCTTCATTTTTTTGTTTTTTGGAGAAGAAATTTTTACATTTGATATATTGTGCTCGTAACACACAAGTGTCAAAGTTCACGAACAAGCTGACTGGCTAAATGTGTGACTGAATGACTGGTTGGCTGGTTGACTCGTAATTACATGCTAAAAACTTAAGCCCACAATTGTTTTTTTTTCGACTTTGTTCGATTCTCTTCCACCCCCAGCAATTATTTCAATTGATGCATGTGTGCTGCGGTGTTTTGTTGTTGCATTGGCAACTGACATTAACAGCAGCAGAAGCAGAAGCAGCAGCAGCATCGGCAATTGTTATCGATTTAAATGAAGCTGTTGTCTGTGCCATGGAAGGCAATTTAAAATAATTAATCAAATGGCGAGTTAATATTGTTGTTTCAGCTTTTCTGGCACTCGGCTATTTAAGCGAAGCATTTAAGAAGTTTGCTTAGCAAATGCAAGCAAAAATTCAACATTACTTTTGGCGCCCTGCAGATGCATCATAGATGGGATTTTTTCATTAGCATTGAATTCGCATTGGCATTGATTTGATGATAACAAAACAAACTTCACTAATATTTAATGCTCGTGATGTCTTGTAATTGTTAAGCCAATGACCTTGGTGCTACACTTATGCACTATAGATTTGTATTTTTCACTAGCATTGACTGGATTAAATGATAATAAGGGATATTACGAAAGTCAACATCGTTGAAGACAACTTGAAAAATTTACGTTCAAGTACCGGCATTAGAAAAAACTTAATATATTCTGCCATAAGTTTTTGACCTATTTAAGGCTCATGACATTTGATAAAACCTTTCAAAAATAATGAATTTTTGTCGAATGTAATGTCATGTAACAAGTGCAAATTTTTTTGAGGCCAATGTGATGTGACAACGATATCGACTTTCGCAATAAGGACGAATGATTTTTATGATTCATTGTGATTGTTTCACAAGTGCTAATGGAAAATACGAAAATACAATCAGAAAAACACTTTAAAAGTTAAAATTGAAACGAAAAAAAATAATTATTTCTTGAAATCAAAAATGTAAATCAAATGTTAAGCAACATAATGTTACAAACACAACTGGGACGAACGACGAATTTCGCCCAACACGACTAAATACGCCGGCTAAAATTCGCTGTGTACATTCGTCGCATGAAACACAATAACGACGAAGAACAAAAACATCTCATGCTCAGTTTTATAACTTTATCTTATTATAGTTGAACAGCTGATGGGGTGACCATATTAAAAAAAAAATTGGTTGCTAAAAAATTTAGCATTACCAAAAACAAAAAATTAAACACCACAAATATGCTTTATAATCTAATGTATGTTGGCTTTTTATTTTAAATGCAAAAAGTCAAAGCTTAGCACTTAAAATAAAAACTATTAAAGTAAAAATTAGCGGTTTTTACTAAAACACTTGAAAACTAAATCCAACATGACCACATGGTACTAATTTGTTCGTCGTTCGCCGGCATAAGAAATAGAAATAAATCAAGGCGAATCCATTACAGGTGCCCGCATACCAATTCGCTTCAACATTTTTCCACGATTTTATCTTCTGAGTTGTCAAAGCTGATAACAAACGACAGCAAAATGTATGACGTCTCGAGAGAAAATGTTGAAGCGAATTGAATTGCGACCACCTGTACTTGATTCGCCTTGAAATAAATTTTATATACACCAATGTGTTTTATTTTTGACGACGAAAAATTCGTCGTTTGTCCCAGTCAATTTGATGCATTCAAATGACCGACCCTGTTGTTGCTGGGCTGCTTTGTTTTGCTGCCATTTTTGTAAACACCGGTCTTGACAGTTCATATTGGCCAATCGTGAAGTAGAGACGTGGCAAATTTATTATGGAAAAATATTCGGTAAACAAATGTGTTTCAATCGTTAAAACCTTTTATCCAAATCAATCATCGACTACTGCGATGATGAGAAATTTGCGTGATATATTTGGGAGAAAGAAAGTGGCAACAAGACGCACTACTTATCGCGTAGTGAATGATTTCGAAGAAAGAGCGTATGCACCCGATACTGCAATATCAGCTGAAAATATTACTGCTGCTCAAAACAATCCTCAGTTCAACACCTTGCTCAGGAGCTTGGCCTAGTAATGAAAAATGTGAGGCTAACAGAGGCGGACATTTTGCTAATAACTACTCCATACAGAATTGCCGCCATTAAATAATCTTATTATCAATCTAAGAACCATTCTCTTTCATTTAATCAAAAACTATAAACGATGTAATATATTTTCCTGGCGAACACCTGCGACAAAATTGAATGTTTATTAATGAGGTTCAGTAATGAAGACGTCAGCTGCTTAAAAACAGTATGCAATTAATTGCCACCTTGATCCACATAAATTTGGCTGCAGACGATCTGGGTCAAAAAAATCAAACTAAAGCCCGTTATATTAATTAATTAAAACAGTTTTATTGGCATTTACTTCAATTCAATGCTTATGATATCTATAATTAGTCTGGTTAATGCACTACTCCCAGGTATGATGTCTTTAATAAGCATCAACATGCTGTCCAAATAAATGTCACAGCCCCACCATATGGCTTCTTGATATTTGACATGTTTAAAATTTGCGGCGCCCTAATCTATCAATCAATTGATTTATTTCCAAAAACAGCAGCAATAAAAATGTTGTTTATGGTGTAACGTTTCTATAGTTTTTTGTTTTCGTTGTTAAAATGAAGTTTTTCTCATTTTTTGTTTTCTTAATAATTTTTAAGCATGCAAGTTTATTGAACTTGTTCCCTTGAAAGCATCATCGCATGCAGGATTATTATGAACATATGACGTTCAGTGGTACTTGTAGTTTTTGCTTTTGTTTCAGATTTTAACTTACAATACCACATTTTGTTGAATTTCAATATTTTGTAACGACAAACTTTTTTTTTAGTTTCTTTTATCTTCCCTCTCAATACGCAAATGTTTTACAAATTAGAGTGGCCAGATTAGTTCGGAGTGACAATTTTTAGATAAATAACAAAGCTGTTTTGTTTTAGATATGATGGATGTCGCCAGTTCGCTATCATGTTCAACAAATGGTTGGAACGGGTTGTTAGATTCCAAGGGCTTATGTGGAATATGATCCATACCTAAAAGTCAAGTTTTTTTCCATTTCATTTGATATTTCTGCATTTAAGACAATTTAAATTTTGTGGCATTTGATTTGATACTTCTTAAATACAGACAATTTCCATGTGAACTATGGACAGATACGCAATCGAGCGACGCATTAAATTTATTCAGGCTTATTATGAAAACTGAGTCTACAAATCAAAATGCATATCAGGCAATCGTTCAAATGTACATACAATCAGAAAAATCGTGGCGAAATTTGAACAGGCCGGGTCTGTGGGACATGTGAAAACACATTTTCTGCTCGTACTGCTGCTGTTTTCGCAATACTGTGGCTGAAGAGCCATCCACTTCGGCTCGTTGTCGTGCCCAACAAGTGCACCTCTCACGTCCGTCGTTGATGAACATTATACATAAAGACCTCAGTTTACACGCATACTTGACACAACAACAAAAGCCTCTTGACCAGTCCAAGCGGGCTCAATGGTCAGAATGGTGGCAAAAAATATCAACAGTAGACGAGCGATTTTCGAAGAAAGTCATCGTCAGGGACGAGGCCTATTTTCACCTCAGTGGATTCGTTAATAACCAGAATTGCAGCGTTTGGGCGAACGTTTATCCAAGAGTGATTGTCGAAAAACAAACGCACCCACAAAAGATTACCTTTTGGTGAGGTTTATGGGCTGACGGCATCATCGGGCCATATTTTTTTTTTTAATAAAGCCGGTAAAGCAGTTATTGCGAATGGTATTCGCTATCGTGAAATGATAACGAATTTTTTATGGCCCGAATTGTAAAATATGAATTTGAATTATATGTGGCTTCAACAGCACGGTGCCACTTACCACCCAGCTAACGACACAAATTCAATGGTTGTGTTATCTAACGCGTGGGCGATGTCAATTCGCCACCAATATCATGTAATTTGACACCGTTGGACTTCTTTTTTTGGGTTTATTTCAAATAAAATGTGTACGTCAATAAGCCAACAACAATTAAAGAGCTGAAGGATTAGATAATTCAGTAACGAACTTAATTATTTATTTGCTTTAAGAGCCAATTGAAATGTATTAATTCAGGTCCAAAAATGAACCTTTTCAAAAAATATTTGCTGTATTTTTCAGCTGTCTATATGCCGACGACATTTCGTTGGTGCTAATCAACTCATCAGTAGACTTGAAAAATTCTTAAAAGTTCATATTTGAATATTCAAAAACTTTTACTTTTTGATACTTTCAAAAATACAAATCGTAGTAACCAATGGTGACTCGTTGTATTGAAGGCTGCAAAGAAAAGTAGAAGTGTTGCAAAACGAAAAAAGAAATGTTCGCTGTGTTAAAGGTTTGTTTGAACATTTCTGATTCTCATTCTGTTCATGGGAATTATGGAATAAGTAGTTAAGTTTCAAACAAACTTTTAAGAATTTTTCAAGTCTACTGATGAGTTGATTAGCACCAACGAAATGTCGTCGGCATATAGACAGCTGAAAAATACAGCAAATATTTTTTGAAAAGGTTCATTTTTGGACCTGAATTAATATAATTCAGTAACGGCATATCACCTCAATTAGACCTCAGCGGCTGGAGGCGATATTGTTCCACCCATAATTGAATAATACTTCTATTATCATAATAAGAAGAAAGGACAAAATTTTCTAAATAATTTGTGTTTTATTCAAAATCAACATCGGCCCTTAAACACCCTTTATAAAAAGAAAAAAAGTACATACTTGGAAATTTGCAGAGCTGTATTGTTTCAAAGAAATGGGCCACGGTTGCCAAAACTAACGAATGTCAAATATACACTCATGAAAATTTATTGGCACTGCCTTCAACTATTTCAAAAGCACCACATAATAAATTTTTTTAAATGCGAATTTTACTTGTAATACAACAATTGAAGATTTGTGGAAACTGGGGTGCTAATAATTATTGTGACGGACTCCAAACGGTCAACTTTAATTGTCTTCTTTTCTTTAAAAATATTGATTTTAAAAATATTGAACTTCGAGGTTGCACTTGAAAGCCCAATAAATTATTAATAATCGTAAATTATACAAGTTCGATTATGAAGTTAAAATAATATTTAACAGATTTCGATTTATTGATTTAACACTACTTCGAAAAATTTTCAATCCAAAAGTCAGTATTGATTTCAAATATTTCACAAAAAACTTGTTGACTTACGTGATTTATATTGAAAAATAAATTTAGATATTATTTTTATAAAAGCTTAATATACTTGTAGTTTTCATTACGGAAAAATCGCTCACATGCGATATTGAAGTGCTCGGGAAAATAGTGGCGGTATTTATGCTTTGCTAGGTAAATAATTTTTAAGCTAAAAGCCTTTTGTAACAAAATCATTTTAGCGAAAAAGTTATACACCGGTATTCATAAAAAATAAAACATTGTTAAAATACATTTTAGAACAAATTTTTCATATCAAATTTGTTCTAAAATGTATTTGAGCAACACTTTATTTTTTATGAATACCGGTGATAATCCTTTAAAATTTCCTAAGAAATTAATGATTTTAGTATAATTTTGTAAAACTCGGTTTTGGATCACCCTGTCTAAGTTGATATAGTTACAATTTGGTCATATTTGAATATCTTCTCAGTTATATATTTATGTCTGTGAAATCGATAACCATTAAAAACGAAATCGAATCGTTCAATCGGACATCCCTAAAGGGCACTTCAGACTATTATACAAGTATTAATACTTACATATTGCACTTTACAAGACAAAAGTCTAAAAACATTTCTTACGACTCTCAAAAAATCCAAAGTAAATTACATTTTGCAGTTGCACTATCACGTTGGTAAAATCTTCAGCACAAAAAACTCTTTCTCAATTTTGAGAATGTAAAAATTGTACTAGAAAGTCCCATTAAAATGATTAAAAATTGTAAATTGTATAGTTCACTATAAAATTAGATTAAGGCCTAAAAATCGCTGGGTCTGGCGAAAAGTTTGAAACCGTCGTTATCACTGATACAATAACAGCAAACACAAAAATTAATTGAAAATCAATCGGATACATAAAATATATTCCAATCCACAGAAAAAGCACAGTGATAAAGTGGAGAGTTGATCAATGATCCATCTACATCTACCGTTGCAATTTTATCACAAAAAAATTTGCAGGAAGTAAAAATTGCACTAGAAAGTCCAATAAAATGATTAACAGTTGTAAATCATATAGTTCACTATAAAATTTATTTAATGACAAGTATAATTAAAAGAAAAATTAAAAAAAAACGACAAAATCGTATGAGATGTCAAATTTCTATGGTATTATTTTCGGTTTGTATAACGCATTGCATTCACACTATCACACTTGATTGTATCATTTGAATTTTTGACATGTATTAATACATCATATAATAGGCTGAACTGCCCTTTAGAATGTCGTTACTAGCAGGACAAGTTTTTTGGAAATTAGCAAAAGAATAACATAACTAGAGCAAATATCTTAAAAGCTACATACGATACATGTAACCCACTTATACCATAGAGCTGGCCACCCTAAATTTCATGTTAGCTTCAGGATGGTGTTTGTTGTTGATATTATAGCATTTGTTGTTGCTAAAAGTATCATTATGTTAATATTTTATTATTTCTTACCACTAAAAAACATGAAATGAATACTTAATATTTCTTTGCAATTTTTCTGGTTTGTTTTTTTCTTCTTTGGAATAAATTTTTAAACAAAAAAGGAAGTTGGTTGGTTTCTTATTAGTCCTCAATCTTATTTTATTTCCAAAGCAAATTTTTTTTCTCTCCCTTTTTTTTAGTAGTTTATAGTCTAACATTGTGCAAACACAACTTTAAATCAAACTTTTTCTGTTATTATTATAGTTTTCATATTATTTTCCATCGTCTTGTCCTGCTGTTCGTACATAAGATGAACTAAAATGTTTTATTAATAAATAAATAAATCTGTGAAATCATTCCGAAAACAAATTAGCAAAACAAAAACACAAATAATTTCCATAGAATTCATGAATAATTTGTAATCATCTTTTAATTTCAATAACAAATTTTATTTGTGGCAAATCAAATTAAACCATAAGGTCAATCAATATATAAATGTATGAAGATATGAAGAAACATGTCAAGTGAAGAAATGATAAATGATAAATTTGCAATTAGGAACCTAAATTAACATATGAAGTACGAAAAAAAAGTATACGAGTACAGGGTAAAGGTCAATTTCAAATGGTTTTAAGGAGAGCTTTAAAAAACTATGCCAAAAGGCAATAACCTCAAGGCTAATGTGCAGCTAGTAAAACAAACATGTTTCCGGTTGATTTGATATTTGAAATTTTAAATATTTTTCATTGTGTTTTTATTATTATTTTATTCATCTTTTATTTTATTCAATTCTATTCTTTTCTTATGTTTGGTTTATTATGTTTTTATAACGAGAAAGATAGGATTCGTCTCGAAATCTCACGTCTATTTATAACAGATCAGCCAACGGAGCAATTGGAATTAATGGAACAAATATTTGATAATTCAACTTTCTGGAATAATGAAACCGTAGGAGTTAAGGCAAAAATTCTGTGAAGGGACAAATACGACGACCCAACGAAGGTGCCACTAAGAATAACGGGAGTGTTATCGGATCACAGGCAGCTAATAGTACATCTAAAAGGCGAAAGAAGGTGAATGTAGAGCAAGTGGGAAAGATAGTGAGACATTGCCGCACTATTTTTGTCAACGAGCCGCCTTTTCACAAATACGGGTCGCAACGTTTAGGGAGCGACAACTAACCAGACATCATCCATATATGGGGTATATGCTGGAGCAAGCTGAGGAATTTTATGAACGACAACGAATTCCTATAGACCTATGACAAAACAATGAAGTGGGCCAAAAGAAATCACTCTATTGGAAGTTGCCCTTATTTTCGCAAATAATGGACAATATAAAATCTGTATATAAAATCAATATACAATCTGTAAACTAGACATCTATGGAATACAAGTGAACAAGGCATGGAGCGATAAACTGCCTAAAAACGCGGAATAATTGTGTCTATAACGGAGTGGACGATTTTTCGCCTAAAATCGCAATGAGTGATGAGGCTCATTTTGATCTCAGCGGGTACTTGAACAAGCAAAACAATCGCTGCTGGAGCACGGGGAGCCATTCCACCCGCTCAAAGCGACTACATGGTGCGCTGTTCGCGCTAGAGGAGTCATCGCGCCATTCTTTTTTATTTTTTTTTCTTTGGGCACCACTGATCGAACGAAAACGCACTATGTGGCCGTGTTAACCGAGCATTTTTTACCCAAATTGAATGAATTAGATCTGAAGGACATTTGGTTTCAGCAGGACGGAGCAACGATACCCCTCCACGCAATTCACAAACCATATTCTAAAAGTCAAACAACATCGGATGACTTTTTTTGAGGCTTTTGTTATAATGGTTAAATCCGCAGAGTGCCCAACAAGCCTACACTGGCTACAAAATATCATGCCCCTCGCCTCAACCTAACCTAACCTATACTAGTCCAAATTTTGAATTATATCATATTCGTTGGTTAATAACTTTATCAGGCTTGAGTTCGATTTGAGAATACAATTTTTGTGATAAAATTGCAGTGATCAATATTTTTAAAGAATACAAGAAAACTAAACTTGAGGACAAGCTGGCTGGGGTGAACATAAGCTGGCTGTTTCACGCCCACCACGATGCCCATCAGCATCAAAGTTGCTTCGAACCCAGAACGTGACTAATTGGACAGTGTTTTTTTTTTAGCAGTAGCTCATTTGAGCTCTTCATTACTGGTAGTCTCTATTTAATCTTACTGCTCAACTTTCAATTTTACACAGTGTTTTTCTCTTGATTGAAATATATTTTAGTAAGATCGAACTTAAGCCTGTTAAGAGTATTAACAATCGTAAACCACATTGTTGAAATTTATGATTAGATAATTTGTTTTCCTTTTACTGTAATCTATCTCGCTTTAAATCAACACTTTGTCACGTTAATTTTACATTGCATTTTTCTGCAGGTATGGAACACTTTGCAGACCTTTTGAAGTCCGTGGGCGTACAAGTCATGTTTTCTACTGATGAATTCTACTAAAAGTTTTGTAAAATTTATTTTTTGTTTTACGCTTCGAAGAATATTTTCGAAGAGGTTGCACCCTTACCCCATGCGTTTTTTAAAATACACTCTAGTTTATATATCTATGTACATAATGCATGTGTATGAACGTATCTATATTAATATAATACAGAGGAAGTTATAAGAAATATTGGTTTTCTTCTATATATATATATCGTTCTCCGGAAGAATTAAAGAGCATTAAACTTACACCTTATGACAGTTAATGGATGAAACTCACCTGAAAATAAAAATAAAAAAAATTTAAATGTTAGTAATACGCCATATAAAGGTAATCTCAAGTAAAACTTTAATATTAAATAAACTTTTATGGACCAAGATAAATTTTAATTGCACTTGTAGGTATAGAAATGCGATGATATTGAGCCATCGATTTTTCGAGAGCTTCTGGTATCAGAAAAAAGTTTTACTGACTCCCAATTTTCGACTTGGATTTTAAATGCCATTTCAATTTAAATTTGATTTAAATACAAAATTGAGTCAAACAGTTGCTATTTAAATCAAACTTAAATGGCCTGCCGTGCCCATTTAAAATCGATTTAAGTTTTTCGTACTGCCATATGATTTTGACAGTTGGGTTTTGTTCTGCAAATGAAGAAAATTGCACATGTTTTTTCATAATTTGATTTTTTATTATTTCCAGAAGGTAATCAATCAACTTCTGTGGCAGTGAATTTTGGGAGTCCTTTTATCACTTTTGCTATTCATTTTAATAATTTTCACAAAACAATTTATTATTTTCTAAACTTTTTACAATTTCACTTGCTTCCAAATTTGTTTAAACAGCTGTTTTTTATCGAGTTATCGATAATTTTTTGACACTTACATTGTGCTGCCGTACTTTTATTACAATTAATTACCAAATATAATTTTAGACTGTTATAGCCTTTTTACACCGACTGACATCCACGTGAAACGCATGGAAGATGTTGAAAATGTGAAACAGTCATTTACATTGACAACATCTTTCACCTTTCATTTATTTGTCAAAAAAAGAAGACGCAAAATTTTTGTGAAAAATAAAAAAAAAAATTTTAAATGTCCAAATCCATTTAAAATGGACCATTTTGGACATTTTATTTCCATAGGTCAAGCAACATGTTCTCCATATTGATTGACCACACGATGGGCTTTCTTTTGCACTGCAAGTAAAATGAATTTATTTATATGTATGTAATTAATTAAAAATTATAAGAAAATACATGTTCCGCTCATTTTTTTTATGTTAAATTTGTTTTCTGAAATGTCATTTTGCTAGTGATGGTACAAAAGCAATCGATTTTCTGCAATTATTTTAGTGATGGCATTAAAAAAATCGAAAGATTTAAGATGGAACAAAATGAGAAAGGATCATCTTCTACTGATGTAGAAAGATGTAGAATTTTCGCCCTGTATAATTATTATGGGGAAGATGTAAATTGATGTAAGATGTGCGTCAGTGTAAAAAGGCTATAAAACAGAAATCTATTTTAAATCCAACTTAAATTTTAAGGAAAATTTACTAATTTTGTATTTAAATCCCAAGTCAAAAATCGGGGGTAAGACATACACAAAAAAAAAAAATTCGAGGTGTCCATTTAAAAAACAGGGGCTTTGTACTTTTGTCTGGGCACCGTCTAAATAGACGCGGTACGGGGTTGGTGTGCCTGAAAAAAAAAATATTGTAGAACCAAAATTATTGAAACTCGTTCATACATTTGACTTCTTAACGGGCACCCTGGAGTGAGTTCGTGATAAGAGGTGAAAATTTAATTTTTTCAACGCCTATGTACAGGCCTCCCGGAATTGATTAATGCCCATAGAAAATTCAATAACTAAACTTACCACCAATAATATTTTCTGCCTAACTTTTTTTTTAAGCAAAAACCGTTAATATAATTACTTAAGTGTTATAATATATATATTTCGATTTAAAGCTTTATTTTTAATAATTCAATTGCCTTTAATTTCACTTTTTATTAATCAAACTGTAATCATCATGCCGCGGAAGGAAGAACGTTATTAAGTGGTTTCAACACCAGCTCAGTCCAGCGAACATTATACTGAAACTTCGTTCTAAGATAACTAAGATCTTTCGATTCCTCCATGTTCATGACATTCCTGGGTAGAGATGAAGCAGCATAATCTGTCATGGGTTTATGTTTCGAAAACAAAAATGAACACTGTACAGCTTTTCGGGAGAATAACACCGGATATGCACACATCAAATTTGGGTGGTCAAGTCGTGAGTTTTTGGGAGAGAAGAGAAAGAAAGGAGTACAGATTTAAGCAGATTTTTGCTTACAAGAAAATTATGCTAGTTTAACAGAGAATTGACGAAGAATTTATCAAGAATTGATCAAGAAAATCTAGTCTGTGTAGACGGCAGCTGATTTTCAGTTTCCAGAAGTCTTCAACATTCTTTCCAGGCAAAAATGAAGAGTAATTGGTTCACAGTAAACATTTTAGAATCTTCAATTTTCGAAATGCGAGTTGACTTTAGTGCAAATACATTTGTACGCCACAAGTTTCTAGAAGTATCTACATGAGCAAGATATCGAGGCAACAAACATTGAAGTTATGGTTGAAGTGGTTTCGATTGTTCGCAAATATCGAGCGTTTTTCCTTGCCACCAAACGGCTTGCTGTAACTTGTCAAATGTTAAACTGCAAAAAGACGCCTCATATCAGTTATCTTTAACTCTAAGCAAACAATTATCTATTTTGAGTGAATTCTAAGGAATATTTAAGTAAATACCACTCAACCGCTATAATGTTTTGTAAGCACTTGGGGAAAAAATCATGTTGTGGCCATCAGCATTTTTTTTTTTTTTAATTATTGGTCAACTTATCAGAACTATTAAATGTAGTAATGATACTTTTATCTACGCCTTTTCATAGTTGAGGAGAAAATGTGGGGATAATGTTGCTAGTTGCAAAAAGGTTCACAATTTGATGCTGAATTTCCAGAAAATGCTTCTTAAAAAAACCAACACAAAAGGTGGCAGCAAACCGAGATTAAGGCTTTAGAAGAAATTTAATAAACTTCGCAAGAAATTAAAAAACAACAGATACAACACAGCGATACAGAGCATTGATTTACGGCCTGTGTCAGCTGTTCTGCCCACTCTATTCCAAAAGTTGGCAAACAAGTTTATCAGATAAAATTTTTAAGCTTTTATTTTGATTAAAATTCCGTTTAAATTTTATTTTACTTTGTATTAAAGTTTATCTTGTTGCTGATATAGTGCAACTGCGTCAAAGCGAACTTTAATTGAAAGAAAAACTGAATGCAGTGTATGTTTTCCTGAGCCTTTGGAGAAACTCTCTTGATTACAAAGTTTCTCATAAAAAAAATACCACAATTATGATCTAATTCTGAGCCAAAAACCCTCTGTCTAGGGAAGTATTAACTTCAATGTCTCTGTAAATAAGGCACATCAGCTGCAGGGACTCCCACGGAATTTTGAATAAAACATATACTGAAATTCCTACATTAAATTCACACAATGTAAGAGAATATAATTGTTAACAATTAATTCATAAATTTGATGAGGATAAGGGGCAGAAAATTACAAAATTTATTGAGTAGCAAAATTACTCAATTTGGCTCTGAAATACTACGTGCAACCAGCTCGTATGATTTCTGCTTACAAAAAAAAAAAGATGGCTGCAAAGAGGCGCATGTTCTTGAGCTGACCTTAAATACTTTCGTTATTTGGAAAAATAATTATAAATTGCCAAATTATAATTTGGCAATGCCAGCCTTACTATAAAATAAAATCATTAATTTTGGTGTCAGCGTAGTAACAGTCTCTATACAATGAAATCAGAATAAAGGCAAAATGGGTAAATTCGAGCTGTAACAACATTGAAGTTTAAAACTGAAAACAGCAAACTGCTCCTATAAACTCCTCCATATAGCAAAGGAAGAATAAAATTTAAAGCAAAATTGTGTTACCCGTTTTGTTCCTTTTAGGCCTTATCGCTTATAAAGGGTCCGCAAAATAACTTTTTTTTTTTAACGGAGCAAAACATCGAATGTAGCTTCGGCTGTGCGGCACGTAGTGCCGTCCTCTTGAAACCAAATGTTGCCAATATCCTTTTCTTCAATTTTTGTGAACAAAAATTCGTTCAACATGGTCCGATAACGATCGCCATTGACTGTAACGGCCACTCCTTGCTCATTTTTGAAAAAAAAAATGGCCCAATTATGCCTCTGGACCAAAATCCGCAGCAAACAGTGACTCTGTGCCCCAAAGGCGACAATTTTGCCTATTTACATACTCGCCAAGATAAAAATGAGCTTCATCTGAAAAGATGATTTTTTTTTGGGCAAAATCGACACCATCTGTAAGTCGATCGCAGGCCCACTTAGCGAAGCGTATACACAACCAAATTCGTTCAGCGCAAGGATAAAACCAATTATCTGTCAAATCAGACATGAGCCAAGTGGTACCTTTCACGAAATAAGCACTAGTTGAAAAAAAAAGTTAGATGGCGGACCCTATATTACCAGTTTTGCTCCTGTTAGACCTTTTATCGATTATTTATGCTGCGGCAACAATATATATATACCCCTATCGCGATTAAAATGGGAAATTTTTGTCTCCATAAAATTTTCATGCCCCATGAAGGGGAAATTAGTATCTTGAACGTCATTAGAACTCATGTTCGTGGCACCAGTGAACAGTGAATATACATTACGTCCATGAATATAAAATAAATAGGAAGAATATAAAAATAGTAAGTTGCCAATGAAAAAAAAAAAATCCGTGAAATTGGTGACCTCCAATTAAAACTTCAAAAAATATGATCAAAATAGCGGAAATAATTTTACTACAGGAAGATGAGTCTAGACAATAGCATATTGCTCTGAAACATTTGAGGGATAAATCTAAGCCCGGAGTATTGTTATAGTAAGATTTTTTTGGCAAATCGTGTGGAAGTCCCCCAAGGATGAGCTCATTGATTATATAATTGGCCAGGTCCTGGATGGCGATTTCAGGATGCATGCATTATAAAAATAATTAAATAGTTCAATTAAAGAATTCTTTGGAAACTGTTTTAATATTTAGTTATTTTGAACCTTATATTTTATATATTTATTTGAGCTTAAGGTCTTTTTATTAGAGAATTTGAGTATTTGAATATTTTTGTCAATACACTAAAGCCCCGACTTGCGTCGTTTCGATTTGCGTCGCTTTTTAAAGCTGGAAAAATTCGATTTGCGTCGTTGCGATTTCAAGTTGCGTCGGTTTGAGTTGCGTCGTTTTGACCCCGATTTGCATCGTTTTGATTTCGATTTGCTTCCTAAACACGGTTACATTTTTTACTGCATCATTATGGATTACCATTTTTAGCATTTGTAGTGTATTATGTATTTAGCATCTTGAATTCATTAGTTCTTACACCTTCTGGCAACAACGATCGCCATCTGTACGTTAAGAAATTTTCAGATTGCGTGGAAAAAGGGGAATCCCCTTTTCCTTTTTATATAAGTGGTGCTAAAGGCCGTGATTCACTATCCTATTGAATCGTACGATCTGTTAAAAATGGCATGTGTGTCCAAAAAGTGTGATAGTCTGGACTAAAAGTGTATGTGTGTGTGAAAGACTTTTTGACAAGTCTGTCTGTCTTTTGCTATGCGATCAGAGTTGCCTTTTCGAAGTTGTTTACAAAAGTATAATAGTGTGGCCATTTTGATGCGACTTTTTAAAGTAGGACAGAATTCTATCAGATTTAGCTAGCAATTTTCAGTGAATGAATCGTACGATTGAGTAGGATAGTGAATCACGGCCTTAAGAGCAGCTGTCTAGTGTTTCTTTAGTGTGTGATTCACCAGAATACGCCTTCAGGACGTAAAACATGAGTCATTTTTATGTTTTGTTTTTTTCTTAATTTATGGTTTTGTTATTTCTTTATAATATATGTATACATATAAACATATGTTGAAGTAAATTAAATAAATAAAAACGTACTCATACTAGTATTTTTTATCAAAAATACAACATTTTTTACTTTGTTTTAAATATTTTCCCCAACAAAATAAATTTCAGTGCATTTATATAGGAAAAAGTGATTCGATTTGCGTCGCGTTCCCCCGGTCCCCATTAACGACGCAAGTCGGGGCTCTAGTGTATTTCGCTCTCCTTCGGATAGCTTCTTCAGGACAATAATAATGAAAAATGTTTAATTTTTAAAATAATTAAGAGCGAAATATTGACAAAAATATTCAAATACTCAAATTCTCTAATAAAAAGACCTTAAGCTCAAATAAATATATAAAATATAAGGAAACTGTTTTATTTAACATTAACAAAGCGAATTTTGTTTTCGGAGCAGAGTTGGGGCACATTCTGAATTTGTCAACGGTCACCTTTATGAATAATCATACTTATATATTGATGAAAACATTCGATTTTCGGTTTGGTTACGCTTAATGAACTTTTGTTTATGTGCTTGGTTAATATTGACTACAGATCTTATTTGCTACGTGTTGGGCAGTGTTATTAATAACTCACTTGAAATTTTTTTAGAAAGTCATTTGACTTACATCCAACATGAGTGAAACATGTTTTTCCTTTTAAACTTAAGACTTCGTAATCCACTTTAAAGACTTAATTATTATTTGATAAAAAGTAATTTTAAAAATCTTGACATGAATCGCCATAAATTTTCCTACATATTTTTTTAAACAATCTTTGATATTACGAATAATCAAATATCTTTAAAAAACAAAAAAAAAATGGTGCATTACAACATTTATATTTTTTCGCAACAGAAATTATTACTGTTATGTATGCGTATGTATTTCTCTGTCGTCGGTCTCTGAGGAGACTTCAGTGCAAAGTACGTTGAGCAATACATATTTTAGCATCTTTTTTTTTTTTTTTTTTTTGTCATAATTTTGTTGCAAACAGCAAAACAACTTAAAAGTGTCATTGAGTGGTTGGCTTAAGTAGGTGCTGCACTTGTAACACAGTCAACTTTCAGTAGCAGTGGCACCAATACGCCAGGCTCACGCACACACACACAAACGCATAAATGCCGACAATCGTCATAAAATCTTTTTCAAGTGCCTCTTTTACTTTATTTCTATATTGAAAATGTATTTCATTTTCTTTTCGTTTTCTTCTTCTTCTTTGTTCGTTTGCAAAGGCGTTGAAAGATATTTATCAATATTCCGTCTGAATAATGCACTTGTCTTTATTTGCATTATGATTATTAATATTGTAAGAGCCATACTATGAATGAAGATATTAACAATACACATACTTGGATGGGTAAAGTTTTTCATGCAGATGCAGCAAAAAAGTGCTTCTTATTTTTAAGCGAAAGAGATAAATGTAAGAGTATTGGGAGTTAAAGCGAGCAGCTTACTTTGCAGTTGTATTGAAAAGGAACAACATTTAGACAGTTGTCAAATTTCGCAGCTCATCAATGTTGTCAAAATAAAGTGCAAGGTACCTCGATATCAGGTAGCCGCACAACACCAACAAACATTTCATCCAATTTGTTGGTAGAAATACTGTCACTCATTTGTTCACGTTTGTGTATTTGTGCTGTGTACCTTGACAGTTCTTCAAGCTAGAAGCTATTGCTTCTAGCTGGGTTTGAGTGTCTACCTCAAAAGGCATCCAGGTGCCTTGATAAAGTTGCTAAAACTGTCAATTTCAATGATGTCGTCCATGATTTTCCAGAATACCGAAACTCTTATGCCCAGACAACCGGTGCCAGTTCACTTTCGAGCTTGGTTTAATTTAAGTTTAAGCTAGTAAATCATTAACCCCCAATTTTTGACTTACGATTTTAAATGCCATTTCAATTTAAATTTGATTTAAATACAAAATTGAGTCAAACAGTTGCTATTTAAATCAAACTTAAATGGCCTGCCGTGCCCATTTAAAATCGATTTAAGTTTTTCGTTTTGCTATATGATTTCGACAGTTGGGTTTTGTTCTGCAAATTAAGAAAATTGCACATGTTTTTTTTTTTTTTGTTTCATAATTTGATTTTTTATTATTTCCAGAAGGTAATCAATCAACTTCAGTGGCAGTGAATTTTGGGAGTCCTTTTATCACTTTTGCTACTCATTTTAATAATTTATACAAAACAATTTATTATTTTCTAAACTTTTTACAATTTCACTTGCTTCCAAATTTGTTTATACAGCTGTTTTTTATTGAGTTATCGATAATTTTTTGACACTTACATTGTGCTGCCGTACTTTTATTACAATTTATTACCAAAAATAATTTTAGACTGTAAAACAGAAAGCTATTTTAAATCCAATTTAAATTTTAAGGAAAATTTACTAATTTTGTATTTAAATCCCAAGTTAAAAATCGGGGGTAAGTCAAAGAATACTTAAACCACATACAAACGAAGAACGAATTTAGCATTTAAACTTCAATTGTCAAACAGTTCAAAACATTAGCTGTTGGACATTTCTTGTAGCCCTGCAGAAATCGGGACTAATTCTTACACACGTGTGAAGAGCACTTTACCAGGCACCAGCACTCGCTTAAAAGTACAGATGTGGAATGATTAACGTCAGTACCTGCCATTTGGCCTTACCTGACGGT
The DNA here is from genome assembly GCA_963662145.1 of Sturmia bella. Classification (NCBI taxonomy): domain Eukaryota; kingdom Metazoa; phylum Arthropoda; class Insecta; order Diptera; family Tachinidae; genus Sturmia; species Sturmia bella. The sequence goes on along the minus strand of OY759172.1, from coordinate 48,115,948 downwards.
GGTCAAACCACGTGGTGCTATCAGGACGTTACACCACCGCCCCCGAGCAGCCGGAACAACCGCTCGGGTGGCAATTTATTTGCTACGTTACTTGGCCATAACAAAACCCCTTGCTCATGAGTTGAGCTATCTATACTCTGCTGCATTGCAATTCCCTAGACGGCAAGGGATACACGACCACCGTGGTAGCCCGAAGTCCCGAAGAGCATGAGTCCTTGAACCAACGCTAATGTTCCCGCCAATCCAGTTCCTTACAAAGCAGTGTCTGTTGCATAGCAACAGCACTACGGGCCCATTTGGGCAACCGATTACAGATCCGAGGGTCTATGATCAGTATAGCTACCAACGTTCCCTTCCATGCGAACTTATGGTAGCAACCACAGCCAGTACGTTTCAGGCAAGGAAGCTCCTCAACCTATGACCGGCGAGATGACTCCGAAGAGTCACCTCGGGGCTCCGGTCCCCGTACTGCCGAATTGCCCCTCGGTGAGGGGTTTCAGCAAGCCCCTCAGGATACGCCGCTATCCCTCGGGATTTGCCTAAGATTTTTAGCCACCAAGCCAGCCGAGGTATCCTGCACCCCTTCTACCCCGTTGACACGACACCAAGCTGGTTACGATCAGCAAGATGCATATTGTGCCCCCGGTGGGAAGCTTTAAAGTACTGTCAAAGCCCGGTATAGCGAATACTCAGTTTAACGAATATCCGATATAATGAATGGCGAAATTTTTACATTTACTGCCTTATATAGCGAAAGGTCAAAAAATGCATTATAAAAATGTCGGCGGCATACAGACGGCTAAAAAAAAAAGAATGAAAACATTAACATCCATATTCATAAAAACTATTGAAGTTTTATTACACGTTTATTTGACAAATATTCCGTAGAAATACGTCGAGTAAGAGCTTAATAAACTTACAATAATTATTATGAATATGGCGTTAATAAAGTAACTCTTTAGACCTAAAACAATACATTCCAATAGTAAATAATTAAAACTGCAACGCAAGATTAATTTTAAATATTCAAATATGAACCTAATTATGTATTTGCTTTAAGAGCCAATTGAAATGTATTAATTCAGGTACAAAAATTAACCTTTTCAAAAAATATTTGCTGTATTTTTCAGCTGTCTATATGCCGACGACATTTTTTGAAGAGGGTCATTTTTGGAACTGAATTAATACATTAATTTTAAATAAATTAAAAATTAAAGGGAATGAGATTTTTGTGTGAGCCATGGCAAAAAAAAAATTTATAAAAACAAAAAAATGTATGTCGCAAGACGTAGGCAAACATACCCCTCCAATCAACCTAACCATAACCTAAAAAAAAATATCTAAGAAGAAACATGCATTAGTAAATGTTTCCCTCAAACCTGTTTCTATTCTTGCGTCTTAAAGCAAATTTTTTTTAAAGCAAAAAAAAACCCTGCCTGCATCAAGTTTTAAATATGTATATGCATGTGTGCATATAATTTAAAATATTTTAATTACTGGCGAAAAAAAAAATCAACTTATTAAAAAAAAAACTCGTTGTGGTAAACTGCAAATGTCAGCATTTAAGCAAAAGCGAAAAAAAGCCATCTGCAGCAAAACATGAATTTAAAACCAAAATATTGCACAGGAAATTACAATTTTCCTAAAAATAAAACAAAAATACAAAAAAGAATTATAAAAACGAAATCTGTATATGAAAATGAGCCATCATCATCTGCTGCATGAACTATTTCTGGCACAAAACTATTAAAGTCGGCACGCAACAGCAAACGATAAAAATACAAAAACTCAACTTATTTATCATGATATTAAGATACAGATACTCAAAAGCGAAATGAGTGCGCCCATTTAATTGCATACATACAAGCGTTAAAAATGCAAATTCAAATTCAAGTATTTCGCTTAAAAAGGCGAATAAAAATGATAATTTTAAGCATAGATAGTCTTTTAATTTCTGAAAAGTTTTTTTTTTTTTTTTTGCAAAGTCCATGGCAAAATTTATTTAAACAGTAAAGTTTTTAGTTTCCTTGCAAACTGATTTTATAAATTTAAGGGAAAAAGGAATTTAAGTTTCAAATAACTTCAATAGATATAAAAAGAGTTTGGAAAAATCATATCTATTTAATTTATTAATAAAAAGGCTGAATAGAAAAATTACAAGAAGTTATAGTTTCAAATAACTCACTTATCATAAGCCTAGATTAGAAAAATACTTCACCGTCGCCCTTTTGTGGTTTGTAGAGCTGAATCTGATATGAATTAATTTATGTTCGTACCTAACACTGCAGCTTAGGCAACACCTGATTCCCGTAGTACCAATTCAACTCCGTTGTAGGGTGCACAAAATATCTGAAGATCTTTTGACCGAAGATGGCCGAAACATCCTTTTATCCTAAAACGCCGAATGTCAGCTTGTAACATGTCGATGAAATTAAGCGGCCTACGAACGAGTCCTTCTTTGCTGAGATCGGTTGGAAAAGAATTTCTATTATGAGTCTGAAACTTAGACTAACTGTCTGTTCCTCAATGTCGCATTCGTTCCTCACATTCGCTTTCTAGGCGAAAGAAAATTGTTTTGGGTTCATCTATGAAGTTTTTTTATTCGATCGACAAGTCGAAAAAACGTAAGTGTTTTCATATAAAATCCGATTCCTCAATATCGATCATGTCGTCAGCACTGCGAACACAAATGTCAAAATCAAGCAGTTGCTGTCTTGAGATCGAGTGCGAGATTTTATAGAAAAAAAATTTTGTTTGTTTTTGTTAAAAAAACGGGGAAATAAAACTACAAACCCCACATATTTTTAATTTTGGAACGAAGTTCCTTAACGCGGCTTGCTGGTAGTGCAAATTAGTAGAAATCGTCACGAAAGCGTGTGATCTGTTTATATGTATTGGTGTATCTGTCGACAAACAATTGTGTAGGTGTCTGCGCTAACAGTAGCGGAGCCACCTACCAATAATTATTAATTAGTTGTGAAAACGGACACTATCAGTTGATAGATGTCGCTAAAGTAAAGTATGTCACAACACAAAAACAACAATATTGAAAATTTGTCTTCGTTTGGTAGCAGATTGACAAAAAAAAATACTGCATGTGTCAAAAGTAAAAAAAATAAAACGTTCCAAACATTTTAAGAAGCATATAAAATTTACAAATTTCAAAAACAACACAAAATAAAACATACAGATTTCACCTTGTATTACATTCAAAGATGAAAATAAAAAAGGTAAGGAACTTTGTTCCTAACGGGGGTGCCCCGACCGCATTTCTTTCCTTTTTATTTTATTTAGTAAATATATTAAACAATTATTACATGCATGTATGTACTTTTCTTAAACAGTTCACTTGTTTGCTGGATGGAAGAAAATGCGAGTTTGCCAGAGGAATATCAGTGCTCATAGCGTTAAAATACTTATTAAATGCAATAAAATACTTTTAAATTTTAAAACACCACAAAAACTATTTCAGCACTTTCGAAATGTTTGCGTTTTTATTTTGTACTTTTTTATCACAAAGTTATTTGTGTTGTTTATAGCGGTACTCAGCGTTTGGTGCGTTTTTGGTTGCGACTATTTGCATTTGCAATTATATGGCAACTAATATTGAGCACCCTTTTTGACAACTTTGCAAATTTTATTGCACTCCAAATAACAGCCGATAAATTAATACACAATTTTTAATTTTTCACGTTTTATTTTTTTGCTAATTGCTGTTGACTCTATCTCTACAATTTTTTGCTTTGTTTTAAAATGTCAGATGTTCGAGTATCGGTGTTGCAAACGCAATACTCATGCGAAAAAAGCAAAACGTAATTAGCGGTGCGTAAATGCAAAAATATTGCGAGTGCAACCTTGTATATTTTATTGTTGGGTTGCAAAGAAAAAGCAACGATTTCTTGCATTCGAACTTACGCAAGACATTTGCACCAAATAATTACCTGCGCTTATGTACACATGGGTATTTCCATGAAATGGTCCACCGTTAGTTAAAAAATCAAAACGCTCGCACAATTTTTTTAAGCACAGAAAACAAAAATAAAACTACTGACATTTTATTATTTAAAAAAAATTTAACTTACAATAATTTTAAATTATGGTAAAAACTTCTGAAAATATATGTTAAATTACAAAAATATGTATGAAGGTAAAAAGTGTCACGTGCGTAATGTAACGTGCGCAATCAAAAATATTTTTTTCTTAGCCAATCCATGCACACTTGATTTTGAACAAACCTTGACTATAAAGGTCCATTAATAACCTTTATAAAAAATTTTTTTCCGAAATAAAAATCTTCTTCAATTCGCCTACTTTTGCAATATTTCATGCTGCTTTAAAAGGCACTTCCGTTTTTTGTCACGTGCGTAAGTCAACTTTGATCGCATGGAACTTGAGTACCCAGTGCTCAATTTTCCAATATATATACTTTTTGGAAGAAACTCATCACATTAAATGTAACAATGGCAAAATTCCATTCAAAAATTCCAACCCATTTATATTTTTATAATATTCAAAACAATTAAACGTGTACAAATGTTATGTGCGTAACCATGGAAACACCCATATGTATTTGCTATGGCTTGTCAAATACACAGCTGACCAATTTTATGAAGGGTTGTATTTACACAAGTACAATTTAGTAGTTTTCTTCAATACGCCATGCAATAAAAAATCAACTAAAACTTTAATGTACCGATCTGGCATCTCTGTGAAGTAAATGCCAAACATTTCATGACGTAAGACTAAGCGAACGCAAGCTGGCGACATAGAGGAATCCAAATTGATTCGAAATCGAGCGACTACATTTCGATCGCTTACATTTTCTTGCGACATTGAGGAACAGGCAGTAATACGGCATAGTTCTTTCCAAGCAAATATCTCTTTTTAAAGCAAATATCTCTATTCTGTTTTATTATTCTAGCCTGCACAAGCATGCATTTGCATGCTTTCAAGGGTTAAACCTGTGAAAGCCAATTATTCTATGCTGCCTCAAAGTTCAGCAATATTAAAATTTGTCTGGAAGTCTGGAAATGTGTTTTTTTTTTTTTGCTAAAGAGATATTACAAAATATTATTTGCAGAGTGTTTTTGCTTTATGTTCCATTTAATTTTCTTGCACATGGTTTTTTTAATGTCTACCAAAATTTTATTTATATTAAAAACAACAGCAGCAGCATATTGAAATGCTGTGAAGAAAAAAACTAAATCAACAACAAGCTGCCGGATAAATGAGCAACAACTAAAAATAAAACCGTAAACAAATCGAAATAAAACGAAGAAAAAGTGGAAAGAAAAGAAAGGCAACATGATGCATTTTTCCTTAAATTAAGAAAAACTTTAATTCGCAACGGAAAGTAGTGACTACAAATTAACGCAAAACAATATATTGCACAAATGAAGTCTAACCCACTATTTAACTTAAACTTAATTCCAACATAAACAACACTACAACTGCAACAGGAGCAAACGTTTGCGGCAAAAGAGGCAAACAACTGTAAGTGCAGCACCCAGTGTTAAGTTTTTTAATCAACACTTACTGGCATCTTATTTGTTAACGAACTGGTTCACCCACCACTGCCGTGTTTCGTTTTCGTTTACTCTGCAACAAATTGCAGCATCTTTTATTTCGTAAGGGATTGCAAAAATAAAATTAACTTGAAAGAATACAATTTGCTTTTTTTTCGCATCTTATAAGTTGCATGAGGCATTATTACATTTAGCAACAACGTGATATTCATTTCAACGCTGCTGGCCCCTTTCTGAGCTCTTTTTGCACTCTCGCACTCAAGTTTATTTGCTGCCTGTGTCAAGTCGGGGATCATTAGGTGCTTAACGCGCTCCTCTTTTCATTTATTGTGTTGTTCACTTTGCTGTGCTGTTTCATTCCTAAATGAATTGTAATCATTTTAAGTTTCATTGTACATCTTGTTTTCTTTTTTCGGGGTTAGATGAGACAGTTTTGTGCATAAATTACTTAAAAGTTTTAATAAAAAGTAATTAGAATTTTAATTTTTAATTAAGCAGAGTTAATGCATTCTTTTTATGACCGTCATTATTTCATTTATTACTTTTTATAGTGCAATTTCTTTTCGGTTTATTGTCGTGGAGGGAACTTTTTCTGAATACAAGAACAAAAATATAATGAATTATTGTCATTGGATTTTGATGACGCCATTTACAGAAGAGATTTATATTAGTATTATGCTTTAAAATCGACTTAATGGCGAATGGGGTTTTATGAATGTGGGAAAAAGGCAATTATTTCGAGAACATCAGAAGCGCACTATTTTTACAAATTTTGGTTTGTTTTGTTTTTTGAGCGAGCAATAGTTGCTGTGCTCAGAAATTTTCGTTTTCTCCCTTTAATTGTAAGTTAACATATGTTGCTGGTTTCAGAGCACCTTTAGACAAGATAATCTGAGTCTACGGTACAATGGAGCAAAACTTGCTCTCCGAGAGGCATCACAAACCATTTGGATTGTCAAAAACTGTGTCTGAAATACAATCTGCAACTGAAGAATGAAGAATTTCAACATTTCTGTATTAAGTTTATCAGGCTCAAGTTCTTTCTATATTACCTTTGTGATTGATATTAATTAAATTAGACAAAGAAAACATCAAAGACATTTAGCAGGGTGGACAACTAGTTGTTTCGAAGCCGCCACACTTTCTCGTTCTGAGTTCAAAGACGGGTGCTGACGAGAAAGCGGCTTCGAAACAACTAGTTGTCTACCCTGCTAAATGTCTTTGATGTTTTCTTTGTCTAATTTAATTAATCAGTCACAAAGATAATATAGAAAGAACTTGAGCCTGATAAACTTAACACTGAAATAATTATTTAAGGAAAAGTTCGAATAATAGAAATTAATTGAATTTCAACATTATGATACTGGATTTCATGGGCAGGTTAGAGCCTTGGAGCAGCAGCTGCTGGCTTTCTCCTTTCTGAAACAATCTCAAGGCGAATTCTTTAAATTTGCCAAACTCAGCAACCAAAGGTTTAAAGCAGGGACCGTAACTCTCATGACTTTTATCAAAAAAAAAAAAATAAATTAGTTTTGATTTTTACATTTTTAGATAGAATATAAAAGTTATTTTTGATATTAATTAAGGTCCAAAAATGAACCTTTTCAAAAAATATTTGCTGTATTTTTTAGCTGTCTATATGCCGACGACATTTCGTTGGTGCTAATCAACTCATCAGTAGACTTGAAAAATTCTTAAAAGTTTGTTTGAAACTTAACTACGTATTTCATAATTCCCATGAACAGAATGAGAATTAGAAATGTTCAAACAAACCTTTAACACAGCAAACATTTCTTTTTTCGTTTTGCAACACTTATAGACAGCTGAAAAATACAGCAAATATTTTTTGAAAAGGTTCATTTTTGGACCTGAATTAATACATTTCAATTGGCTCTTAAAGCAAATAAATAATTAAGTTCGTTATTTTTTTTTTGATATTAATTTTTTTAATTAAAAAAAAAATATTTGTGATTTTTATATTTTTAAATGATAAATGAAAGTTATTTTCGATTTTTATATTTTTTTATATCAATAATAAAAGTTATTTTCGATTTTTATATTTTTATATCAATAATAAAAATCAATTCAAAATTCGTGACATGTCCGGTAATATGTCCGCAAAGCTTATTTTGAAATAGACAATTATAAAGAAAAGCGTTTCGATACTTCTGCTAATTTATTGGAATATTGGGAGAGCAAAAAATTTGTGTTTCCATGACTTCGAAAATTAGCTTTAATTGTTCATTCTGTGTACCTGCCACTCAAGTCAGTGTAGAAAGGTCATATTCAGCACTCAGATTAGTATTGAAATTTATTACTTTAGGTCTAAAAAAAATAGACCTTAATGTTTTCTGTCTTTTTTCAGCCGTCTATATGCTGCCGACATTTTTCAAGTCTACTGATGAGTTGTTTAGCAGCAGCGAAATGTCGGCGGCATATAGACGGCTGAAAAAATACAGAAATCATTAAGGTCTATTTTTTTTAGACCTAAAGTAATAAATCAAAAATATCTTTTATTTTTCATTTAAAAATATAAAAATCAAAAATAACTTTTATTTTTCATTTAAAAAAATAAAAACAAAAAATTTTAAAATCATGCAATATGTTGGATGCATTTCGCCTAAAAATCATGAAGGTGTAATTAAAAGTTTTCTACGATGTTCATTTATGTATGATTTATTTCTTCAAAAATTGAAAAATAACTCTTATTTCCGGTCCCTGGTTTAAAGATCTTACAGAGATCAACTTCCCTAGGGTCACTGAGGGCGATCTTTGGTTAGGAAGTCTTTCTCACCTAAAGCAAGTGAAACGTCTCATAAAGGTAGTTGTTGATTATGCAGGCATCGAACCCATGTTAGGGATTTAAAAATTATCTCGCATGGCAGCTCCTCTTGTCTTCGATTCGTTTTATAGCCTTTCCCAAAACGGTATATATAGATCGATAGTTTTCGGGCATTAATTATCTGTCAAGTTCCTGTTTACTTACATGGTTCCAAAAAAAAAAACGTTGACTCGCGAGGACACTTAATAAATTCCATTGATAATGTGACTGTCAATCGTGCGGACGCGCTAATTCTTCGTAGAAAACGAACATGAGTGCTGGGGCCCCCAATTAGGTCATCGCGAGTGTCCATGTCTCTTTCTCGTCGCCGTGCAAAGCTGCCCACTGACAACTTGGTGAACCAGTGCGCGGCTAGGCTCGCGGGCTTGGGCATCGGTTCGCTGGAGCTTTGCGGGCTAACGATGACTCATCTTTTGTGCCAGTGTCTTTGCTCATTCCGCAGATTCGTTCCCTTTTAGCCAAGGCAGACGTAAGGTGTAATCCCGCCCGCCTGAATTCCCTCCCCATCCATGGTGATCTACCTGAAATCCCGTAGAACACCCCGATCCTGATGCTACCAGACAACTTATTGATCTAAATCTTACTTTAGCCGTTTTATAAATATCACCTCTGCTTGGGGATCGAAAATAAGCAAAATCGGGCTTAAAATTACTGAGATATAGACAAAAAAAACCACAACACCATTTTTTAACATATTAATAGTTTTATAAAGAAAAATAAAAGGTACCGAACGGGGTCGAACCTGCAACGTGCCGGTTGGCAGCAGCTTACACTACCATCCAGCCATCGCCGCTTGTTGGGAGAGAGGGGCATCTTGGGTGTATACATGTAGTTTCATTTAAGCAATTAACCCATTTCCTTATAGGTTTATCTTTATTTTATTTGATCTTTATATTGCTAAATTAATTATTCAAGCTCCTGATTTTTTTTTTATAAAAAATAATTTTAAACAATTATTTATTTATTTTCAATATTTCGCCAACAATTTGTTGGTTACGTTGCTTATGAATGTTGTTTATACATTTCGTTAGTGCTAATCAACTGTCATCGGCATAGAGACAGCTGAAAAATACAACAAAAATTTTTTCAAAAGGTTCATTTTTGGACCTGAATTAATACATTACAATTGGCTCTTAAAGCAAATAAATAATTAAGTTCATAGTTGTTTGTACATTTTAAGGCGGGAAAAATATTTTTTTTCGAATATTTTTGAATGTTTGTTAATCAAAAATTTTTTCAATAATTTGTTTTTTGAATTTTGTAATTATTTTCCTGAAGATGCCAACAAATTGTTGGCGAAATATTGAAAATAAATAAATAGTTGTTTAAAATTATTTTTTTATAAAAAAAAACCAAAGATCAGAGGCTTGAATAATTAATTTAACATTTCCTTAAAGGTTTCATTTTTCATAAAACATAAAACTTGCCTTTGTCAATATACAAACGACAAGTCTCAGGTGTGTGTGTATGTGTTGTAAACAGTGATGCCAATTAATTTTGCTCAAAAACATAATTTTTGGGAAAAAAGGGCAAATTAAAAACTGGAAGATTAAAAATATATTTATTTGAAAAACCAAAAATTACCTAAAAGAAAATGTATTATTAGTAACTAATGTTTATAATATGCGTATGAAATAATAGAAATTGTATACAAAAGATTGTAGTTTGTACTTTAGGGTAATTTCTTTTAATAACATTTAGTAGGTTCTGTTGCTGCTTTTAAAACGTGAATATAAACGTTTTTTCTAAATTTTTTTATGCAGATGAACATTAGAGCAACTAAAGTTGTATGGGAGTAAAATTCGTGCAAGGTGTACCCCCCTTAAAAATGAACCTTGGACTCTTTTAAGATAGGATTTAAAATATTTCGGCTCTAGCTTTGACCTCTCGTGAGCTGGACCATTTTGACCATATACAATATGGGCATCTTAAGAAAAGTTTGTTTTAAGACGCGTCCAACTGCTTTTTTAAGGATATTCTGTAAAAAAAATGGTTTTGGAATTTTTTGTTCGGAGTGTTTGCAATAAAAATGCCATATGAACATATTTTAATGTTTATGCGATTTAATTAAACACGGGTATCTCAGCTTTTTTGAAATTCGTGCTAGTTCGCATTTTCACAAAAATGTATGCGTTCTAAATAGGGCAATATGGGTATCAAATTTTTTCCTATGCCAAGTATATCATCCTTGTATGTAAATTTTTTTTTTCTTTATTGAATCTGTCAGTTCGACATTCACAATAAGTATTAAAATCTTAACCTAAAAAAAAGAAAAAATATTTAAGTTGGTACTGCCAATGCAGTACTTAACGTTTAGTTGGAAGTTATTTATGTTGCCAAGTCAAAGGTATGCACCCGTTTGAGACGCCTATGTCCCTCAAATAAAAGCAAGACCCTCGCAAGTGGATTGGGATGACCAGCAACTTTTGCAACGTAACTCATGCACGATTTTTTAATCTCTTCTCGGATGGTAGGAATATTGAGGTCCATGTGGATGCTATTATTTTGTATGTACCAAGGAGCGCACGTAATCATTCTCAAGATCTTTGACTGTTTTTTTTAAAGCTTTTGAGCATTTGATGCGGTGGCGGAACCCCACAACTGGATACCATAATACCATATCGGTTTTAATGCTGCCTTGTATAAGAGTATCTTGAGGTCCAATTTCAGTGAAGAATGTGGCTCAATTAACCAAGAGAGCTGGGTGGTTCTAATTTTCAGCTGTTTGATTTTGGCTGCAATATGGTGGACCCACGTGAGACGCCGGTCGAGATGCATTCCCAGATACCTAACTTGGCTCTGCTCTGGGATTGTTGTACCATTTATTGAAATTGGTGTGCAAGTTTTCTGCCTTAACGTAAAAGTTATGTGAACGCTTTTCGTAGCATTGACATTTATCTTCCACTTGCTCAGCCATGTCTCTAATATTTTAGTCTAAAATTTTAGTCTAAAATTTTAGTCTAAATCAACAATGTGTGTTTGAAGTCGTTGCGATGCTATTTTTGGGTCTTTATGCACACATAGAAAGGCTGTGTCATCAGCAAATGTGGACGTGTGTGTAAATCGGTTTGTAGGCAAGTCTGCAGTATACAGTAAGTATAGGAATGGAGCGAGTATACTCCCCTGAGGGACACCAGCTGAGATTTTTCTGATTGACGAATAAGTATGTAAATAATTTACATTTTTGCAAAAATATAAAACCAAAATATCGTTGGGCTTAAGCTAAAAAATAATTTAAATAATTGTTCGTTGTAACGTGATTAAAATGCTTCTTGCGTTAGTTGTGTTAAACCGAAATATGTAGATTACCGACAAACCGAGATGTGATACAACATTTATTATTTTGGCGCGCTCGAAACCAAAATCGCAAATTTTGCAGTTTAATTAAATCGCCTTGCACGATTTTTAATTAAATTTTACCCATGCCAATTTTTGGTTACCAAGCATCAGTTAAACGCAAAAAAAAATATAAAAACAATTTTTGTTGTTCGACCCATGTGGGATTCGAACTCGAAACGCTTGGCTTAATGGTTGGCGCTGTACAATAGTGAGTTATATAAAAACAATGTAATGCAAAAAGTGACAGATATATAAATATAGTTACAATGTAATGCAGGAAATAAGTACTTGCTATATATGTAAGTTGTAGGTGAAGTTTTCGGTGGTATGCTACATTAGTTACTAAAACAAGATTGTTCTTTTAAATAGTTATAAAAAAATATTCTATGCTATCTAAAAAATGCATTTATAGTTTCCGATTTGTGCTAATGCAGGGTCAAAACTCATTATTATATTGATATGCAGACATAAGTGGCTATTTTTCAAATAAACTAGGAGATATCAAAGTACATATACAGTCAAAGCCCGGTATAGCGAATACTCAGTTTAATGAATATCGGATATAACGAATGGCGAAATTTTTACATTAACTGTCTTATGTAGCGAATGACAAAAAAAAAAAATAAATCTCGATTTAACGAACGGCAAAGCAAAATACATTTAAAAAATCGTTACAAATCTGCATTTGCAGATTTGCCGGCACTTTCCCGTATAAGTTGTAATTTGACAAATATTCAAAACCAAAAAACTGTATAGAAAACCCCTTCCCACGGAGGCACAACTTGTTTCTACTGTATTTTCTAAAATACTTCTTGCTCACAAAATTTGAAAACGGAAATATTTAGAGAAGAAGACCACAAAACGACCTGCATTTGCAGATTTGCCGGCACTTTCCCGTATAAGTTGTAATTTGACAAATATTCAAAACCAAAAAACTGTATAGAAAACCCCTCCCCACGGAGGCACAACTTGTTTCTACTGTATTTTCTAAAATACTTCTTGCTCACAAAATTTGAAAACGGAAATATTTAGAGAAGAAGACCACAAAACGACCTGCATTTGCAGATTTGCCGGCACTTTCCCGTATAAGTTGTAATTTGACAAATATTCAAAACCAAAAAACTGTATAGAAAACCCCTCCCCGCGGAGGCACAACTTGTTTCTACTGTATTTTCTAAAATACTTCTTGCTCACAAAATTTGAAAACGGAAATATTTAGAGAAGAAGACCACAAAACGACCTGCATTTGCAGATTTGCCGGCACTTTCCCGTATAAGTTGTAATTTGACAAATATTCAAAACCAAAAAACTGTATAGAAAACCCCTCCCCGCGGAGGCACAACTTGTTTCTACTGTATTTTCTAAAATACTTCTTGCTCACAAAATTTGAAAACGGAAATATTTAGAGAAGAAGACCACAAAACGACCTGCATTTGCAGATTTGCCGGCACTTTCCCGTATAAGTTGTAATTTGACAAATATTCAAAACCAAAAAACTGTATAGAAAACCCCTCACCACGGAGGCACAACTTGTTTCTACTGTATTTTCTAAAATACTTCTTGCTCACAAAATTTGAAAACGGAAATATTTAGAGAAGAAGACCACAAAACGACCTGCATTTGCAGATTTGCCGGCACTTTCCCGTATAAGTTGTAATTTGACAAATATTCAAAACCAAAAAACTGTATAGAAAACCCCTCCCCGCGGAGGCACAACTTGTTTCTACTGTATTTTCTAAAATACTTCTTGCTCACAAAATTTGAAAACGGAAATATTTAGAGAAGAAGACCACAAAACGACCTGCATTTGCAGATTTGCCGGCACTTTCCCGTATAAGTTGTAATTTGACAAATATTCAAAACCAAAAAACTGTATAGAAAACCCCTCACCACGGAGGCACAACTTGTTTCTACTGTATTTTCTAAAATACTTCTTGCTCACAAAATTTGAAAACGGAAATATTTAGAGAAGAAGACCACAAAACGACCTGCATTTGCAGATTTGCCGGCACTTTCCCGTATAAGTTGTAATTTGACAAATATTCAAAACCAAAAAACTGTATAGAAAACCCCTCCCCACGGAGGCACAACTTGTTTCTACTGTATTTTCTAAAATACTTCTTGCTCACAAAATTTGAAAACGGAAATATTTAGAGAAGAAGACCACAAAACGACCTGCATTTGCAGATTTGCCGGCACTTTCCCGTATAAGTTGTAATTTGACAAATATTCAAAACCAAAAAACTGTATAGAAAACCCCTCCCCGCGGAGGCACAACTTGTTTCTACTGTATTTTCTAAAATACTTCTTGCTCACAAAATTTGAAAACGGAAATATTTAGAGAAGAAGACCACAAAACGACCTGCATTTGCAGATTTGCCGGCACTTTCCCGTATAAGTTGTAATTTGACAAATATTCAAAACCAAAAAACTGTATAGAAAACCCCTCCCCGCGGAGGCACAACTTGTTTCTACTGTATTTTCTAAAATACTTCTTGCTCACAAAATTTGAAAACGGAAATATTTAGAGAAGAAGACCACAAAACGACCTGCATTTGCAGATTTGCCGGCACTTTCCCGTATAAGTTGTAATTTGACAAATATTCAAAACCAAAAAACTGTATAGAAAACCCCTCACCACGGAGGCACAACTTGTTTCTACTGTATTTTCTAAAATACTTCTTGCTCACAAAATTTGAAAACGGAAATATTTAGAGAAGAAGACCACAAAACGACCTGCATTTGCAGATTTGCCGGCACTTTCCCGTATAAGTTGTAATTTGACAAATATTCAAAACCAAAAAACTGTATAGAAAACCCCTCCCCGCGGAGGCACAACTTGTTTCTACTGTATTTTCTAAAATACTTCTTGCTCACAAAATTTGAAAACGGAAATATTTAGAGAAGAAGACCACAAAACGACCTGCATTTGCAGATTTGCCGGCACTTTCCCGTATAAGTTGTAATTTGACAAATATTCAAAACCAAAAAACTGTATAGAAAACCCCTCACCACGGAGGCACAACTTGTTTCTACTGTATTTTCTAAAATACTTCTTGCTCACAAAATTTGAAAACGGAAATATTTAGAGAAGAAGACCACAAAACGACCTGCATTTGCAGATTTGCCGGCACTTTCCCGTATAAGTTGTAATTTGACAAATATTCAAAACCAAAAAACTGTATAGAAAACCCCTCCCCACGGAGGCACAACTTGTTTCTACTGTATTTTCTAAAATACTTCTTGCTCACAAAATTTGAAAACGGAAATATTTAGAGAAGAAGACCACAAAACGACCTGCATTTGCAGATTTGCCGGCACTTTCCCGTATAAGTTGTAATTTGACAAATATTCAAAACCAAAAAACTGTATAGAAAACCCCTCCCCGCGGAGGCACAACTTGTTTCTACTGTATTTTCTAAAATACTTCTTGCTCACAAAATTTGAAAACGGAAATATTTAGAGAAGAAGACCACAAAACGACCTGCATTTGCAGATTTGCCGGCACTTTCCCGTATAAGTTGTAATTTGACAAATATTCAAAACCAAAAAACTGTATAGAAAACCCCTCCCCGCGGAGGCACAACTTGTTTCTACTGTATTTTCTAAAATACTTCTTGCTCACAAAATTTGAAAACGGAAATATTTAGAGAAGAAGACCACAAAACGACCTGCATTTGCAGATTTGCCGGCACTTTCCCGTATAAGTTGTAATTTGACAAATATTCAAAACCAAAAAACTGTATAGAAAACCCCTCACCACGGAGGCACAACTTGTTTCTACTGTATTTTCTAAAATACTTCTTGCTCACAAAATTTGAAAACGGAAATATTTAGAGAAGAAGACCACAAAACGACCTGCATTTGCAGATTTGCCGGCACTTTCCCGTATAAGTTGTAATTTGACAAATATTCAAAACCAAAAAACTGTATAGAAAACCCCTCCCCGCGGAGGCACAACTTGTTTCTACTGTATTTTCTAAAATACTTCTTGCTCACAAAATTTGAAAACGGAAATATTTAGAGAAGAAGACCACAAAACGACCTGCATTTGCAGATTTGCCGGCACTTTCCCGTATAAGTTGTAATTTGACAAATATTCAAAACCAAAAAACTGTATAGAAAACCCCTCACCACGGAGGCACAACTTGTTTCTACTGTATTTTCTAAAATACTTCTTGCTCACAAAATTTGAAAACGGAAATATTTAGAGAAGAAGACCACAAAACGACCTGCATTTGCAGATTTGCCGGCACTTTCCCGTATAAGTTGTAATTTGACAAATATTCAAAACCAAAAAACTGTATAGAAAACCCCTCCCCGCGGAGGCACAACTTGTTTCTACTGTATTTTCTAAAATACTTCTTGCTCACAAAATTTGAAAACGGAAATATTTAGAGAAGAAGACCACAAAACGACCTGCATTTGCAGATTTGCCGGCACTTTCCCGTATAAGTTGTAATTTGACAAATATTCAAAACCAAAAAACTGTATAGAAAACCCCTCCCCGCGGAGGCACAACTTGTTTCTACTGTATTTTCTAAAATACTTCTTGCTCACAAAATTTGAAAACGGAAATATTTAGAGAAGAAGACCACAAAACGACCTGCATTTGCAGATTTGCCGGCACTTTCCCGTATAAGTTGTAATTTGACAAATATTCAAAACCAAAAAACTGTATAGAAAACCCCTCACCACGGAGGCACAACTTGTTTCTACTGTATTTTCTAAAATACTTCTTGCTCACAAAATTTGAAAACGGAAATATTTAGAGAAGAAGACCACAAAACGACCTGCATTTGCAGATTTGCCGGCACTTTCCCGTATAAGTTGTAATTTGACAAATATTCAAAACCAAAAAACTGTATAGAAAACCCCTCCCCACGGAGGCACAACTTGTTTCTACTGTATTTTCTAAAATACTTCTTGCTCACAAAATTTGAAAACGGAAATATTTAGAGAAGAAGACCACAAAACGACCTGCATTTGCAGATTTGCCGGCACTTTCCCGTATAAGTTGTAATTTGACAAATATTCAAAACCAAAAAACTGTATAGAAAACCCCTCCCCGCGGAGGCACAACTTGTTTCTACTGTATTTTCTAAAATACTTCTTGCTCACAAAATTTGAAAACGGAAATATTTAGAGAAGAAGACCACAAAACGACCTGCATTTGCAGATTTGCCGGCACTTTCCCGTATAAGTTGTAATTTGACAAATATTCAAAACCAAAAAACTGTATAGAAAACCCCTCCCCACGGAGGCACAACTTGTTTCTACTGTATTTTCTAAAATACTCCTTGCTCACAAAATTTGAAAACGGAAATATTTAGAGAAGAAGACCACAAAACGACCTGCATTTGCAGATTTGCCGGCACTTTCCCGTATAAGTTGTAATTTGACAAATATTCAAAACCAAAAAACTGTATAGAAAACCCCTCCCCACGGAGGCACAACTTGTTTCTACTGTATTTTCTAAAATACTTCTTGCTCACAAAATTTGAAAACGGAAATATTTAGAGAAGAAGACCACAAAACGACCTGCATTTGCAGGTTTGCCGGCACTTTCCCGTATAAGTTGTAATTTGACAAATATTCAAAACCAAAAAACTGTATAGAAAACCCCTCCCCGCGGAGGCACAACTTGTTTCTACTGTATTTTCTAAAATACTTCTTGCTCACAAAATTTGAAAACGGAAATATTTAGAGAAGAAGACCACAAAACGACCTGCATTTGCAGATTTGCCGGCACTTTCCCGTATAAGTTGTAATTTGACAAATATTCAAAACCAAAAAACTGTATAGAAAACCCCTCCCCACGGAGGCACAACTTGTTTCTACTGTATTTTCTAAAATACTTCTTGCTCACAAAATTTGAAAACGGAAATATTTAGAGAAGAAGACCACAAAACGACCTGCATTTGCAGATTTGCCGGCACTTTCCCGTATAAGTTGTAATTTGACAAATATTCAAAACCAAAAAACTGTATAGAAAACCCCTCCCCACGGAGGCACAACTTGTTTCTACTGTATTTTCTAAAATACTCCTTGCTCACAAAATTTGAAAACGGAAATATTTAGAGAAGAAGACCACAAAACGACCTGCATTTGCAGATTTGCCGGCACTTTCCCGTATAAGTTGTAATTTGACAAATATTCAAAACCAAAAAACTGTATAGAAAACCCCTCCCCACGGAGGCACAACTTGTTTCTACTGTATTTTCTAAAATACTTCTTGCTCACAAAATTTGAAAACGGAAATATTTAGAGAAGAAGACCACAAAACGATCTGCATTTGCAGATTTGCCGGCACTTTCCCGTATAAGTTGTAATTTGACAAATATTCAAAACCAAAAAACTGTATAGAAAACCCCTCCCCCCGGAGGCACAACTTGTTTCTACTGTATTTTCTAAAATACTTCTTGCTCACAAAATTTGAAAACGGAAATATTTAGAGAAGAAGACCACAAAACGACCTGCATTTGCAGATTTGCCGGCACTTTCCCGTATAAGTTGTAATTTGACAAATATTCAAAACCAAAAAACTGTATAGAAAACCCCTCCCCACGGAGGCACAACTTGTTTCTACTGTATTTTCTAAAATACTTCTTGCTCACAAAATTTGAAAACGGAAATATTTAGAGAAGAAGACCACAAAACGACCTGCATTTGTAGATTTGCCGGCACTTTCCCGTATAAGTTGTAATTTGACAAATATTCAAAACCAAAAAACTGTATAGAAAACCCCTCCCCCCGGAGGCACAACTTGTTTCTACTGTATTTTCTAAAATACTTCTTGCTCACAAAATTTGAAAACGGAAATATTTAGAGAAGAAGACCACAAAACGACCTGCATTTGCAGATTTGCCGGCACTTTCCCGTATAAGTTGTAATTTGACAAATATTCAAAACCAAAAAACTGTATAGAAAACCCCTCCCCACGGAGGCACAACTTGTTTCTACTGTATTTTCTAAAATACTTCTTGCTCACAAAATTTGAAAACGGAAATATTTAGAGAAGAAGACCACAAAACGACCTGCATTTGCAGATTTGCCGGCACTTTCCCGTATAAGTTGTAATTTGACAAATATTCAAAACCAAAAAACTGTATAGAAAACCCCTCCCCCCGGAGGCACAACTTGTTTCTACTGTATTTTCTAAAATACTCCTTGCTCACAAAATTTGAAAACGGAAATATTTAGAGAAGAAGACCACAAAACGACCTGCATTTGCAGATTTGCCGGCACTTTCCCGTATAAGTTGTGATTTGACAAATATTCAAAACCAAAAAACTGTATAGAAAACCCCTCCCCACGGAGGCACAACTTGTTTCTACTGTATTTTCTAAAATACTCCTTGCTCACAAAATTTGAAAACGGAAATATTTAGAGAAGAAGACCACAAAACGACCTGCATTTGCAGATTTGCCGGCACTTTACCGTATAAGTTGTAATTTGACAAATATTCAAAACCAAAAAACTGTATAGAAAACCCCTCCCCCCGGAGGCACAACTTGTTTCTACTGTATTTTCTAAAATACTCCTTGCTCACAAAATTTGAAAACGGAAATATTTAGAGAAGAAGACCACAAAACGACCTGCATTTGCAGATTTGCCGGCACTTTCCCGTATAAGTTGTGATTTGACAAATATTCAAAACCAAAAAACTGTATAGAAAACCCCTCCCCACGGAGGCACAACTTGTTTCTACTGTATTTTCTAAAATACTCCTTGCTCACAAAATTTGAAAACGGAAATATTTAGAGAAGAAGACCACAAAACGACCTGCATTTGCAGATTTGCCGGCACTTTACCGTATAAGTTGTAATTTGACAAATATTCAAAACCAAAAAACTGTATAGAAAACCCCTCCCCCCGGAGGCACAACTTGTTTCTACTGTATTTTCTAAAATACTCCTTGCTCACAAAATTTGAAAACGGAAATATTTAGAGAAGAAGACCACAAAACGACCTGCATTTGCAGATTTGCCGGCACTTTCCCGTATAAGTTGTGATTTGACAAATATTCAAAACCAAAAAACTGTATAGAAAACCCCTCCCCACGGAGGCACAACTTGTTTCTACTGTATTTTCTAAAATACTCCTTGCTCACAAAATTTGAAAACGGAAATATTTAGAGAAGAAGACCACAAAACGACCTGCATTTGCAGATTTGCCGGCACTTTACCGTATAAGTTGTAATTTGACAAATATTCAAAACCAAAAAACTGTATAGAAAACCCCTCCCCCCGGAGGCACAACTTGTTTCTACTGTATTTTCTAAAATACTCCTTGCTCACAAAATTTGAAAACGGAAATATTTAGAGAAGAAGACCACAAAACGACCTGCATTTGCAGATTTGCCGGCACTTTCCCGTATAAGTTGTGATTTGACAAATATTCAAAACCAAAAAACTGTATAGAAAACCCCTCCCCACGGAGGCACAACTTGTTTCTACTGTATTTTCTAAAATACTCCTTGCTCACAAAATTTGAAAACGGAAATATTTAGAGAAGAAGACCACAAAACGACCTGCATTTGCAGATTTGCCGGCACTTTACCGTATAAGTTGTAATTTGACAAATATTCAAAACCAAAAAACTGTATAGAAAACCCCTCCCCCCGGAGGCACAACTTGTTTCTACTGTATTTTCTAAAATACTCCTTGCTCACAAAATTTGAAAACGGAAATATTTAGAGAAGAAGACCACAAAACGACGTGCATTTGCAGATTTGCCGGCACTTTACCGTATAAGTTGTGATTTGACAAATATTCAAAACCAAAAAACTGTATAGAAAACCCCTCCCCACGGAGGCACAACTTGTTTCTACTGTATTTTCTAAAATACTCCTTGCTCACAAAATTTGAAAACGGAAATATTTAGAGAAGAAGACCACAAAACGACCTGCATTTGCAGATTGGCCGGCACTTTACCGTATAAGTTGTAATTTGACAAATATTCAAAACCAAAAAACTGTATAGAAAACCCCTCCCCCCGGAGGCACAACTTGTTTCTACTGTATTTTCTAAAATACTCCTTGCTCACAAAATTTGAAAACGGAAATATTTAGAGAAGAAGACCACAAAACGACCTGCATTTGTAGATTTGCCGGCACTTTCCCGTATAAGTTGTAATTTGACAAATATTCAAAACCAAAAAACTGTATAGAAAACCCCTCCCCACGGAGGCACAACTTGTTTCTACTGTATTTTCTAAAATACTCCTTGCTCACAAAATTTGAAAACGGAAATATTTAGAGAAGAAGACCACAAAACGACCTGCATTTGCAGATTTGCCGGCACTTTCCCGTATAAGTTGTGATTTGACAAATATTCAAAACCAAAAAACTGTATAGAAAACCCCTCCCCACGGAGGCACAACTTGTTTCTACTGTATTTTCTAAAATACTCCTTGCTCACAAAATTTGAAAACGGAAATATTTAGAGAAGAAGACCACAAAACGACCTGCATTTGCAGATTTGCCGGCACTTTACCGTATAAGTTGTAATTTGACAAATATTCAAAACCAAAAAACTGTATAGAAAACCCCTCCCCCCGGAGGCACAACTTGTTTCTACTGTATTTTCTAAAATACTCCTTGCTCACAAAATTTGAAAACGGAAATATTTAGAGAAGAAGACCACAAAACGACCTGCATTTGCAGATTTGCCGGCACTTTCCCGTATAAGTTGTGATTTGACAAATATTCAAAACCAAAAAACTGTATAGAAAACCCCTCCCCACGGAGGCACAACTTGTTTCTACTGTATTTTCTAAAATACTCCTTGCTCACAAAATTTGAAAACGGAAATATTTAGAGAAGAAGACCACAAAACGACCTGCATTTGCAGATTTGCCGGCACTTTCCCGTATAAGTTGTAATTTGACAAATATTCAAAACCAAAAAACTGTATAGAAAACCCCTCCCCACGGAGGCACAACTTGTTTCTACTGTATTTTCTAAAATACTCCTTGCTCACAAAATTTGAAAACGGAAATATTTAGAGAAGAAGACCACAAAACGACCTGCATTTGCAGATTTGCCGGCACTTTACCGTATAAGTTGTAATTTGACAAATATTCAAAACCAAAAAACTGTATAGAAAACCCCTCCCCCCGGAGGCACAACTTGTTTCTACTGTATTTTCTAAAATACTCCTTGCTCACAAAATTTGAAAACGGAAATATTTAGAGAAGAAGACCACAAAACGACCTGCATTTGCAGATTTGCCGGCACTTTCCCGTATAAGTTGTGATTTGACAAATATTCAAAACCAAAAAACTGTATAGAAAACCCCTCCCCACGGAGGCACAACTTGTTTCTACTGTATTTTCTAAAATACTCCTTGCTCACAAAATTTGAAAACGGAAATATTTAGAGAAGAAGACCACAAAACGACCTGCATTTGCAGATTTGCCGGCACTTTACCGTATAAGTTGTAATTTGACAAATATTCAAAACCAAAAAACTGTATAGAAAACCCCTCCCCCCGGAGGCACAACTTGTTTCTACTGTATTTTCTAAAATACTCCTTGCTCACAAAATTTGAAAACGGAAATATTTAGAGAAGAAGACCACAAAACGACCTGCATTTGCAGATTTGCCGGCACTTTCCCGTATAAGTTGTAATTTGACAAATATTCAAAACCAAAAAACTGTATAGAAAACCCCTCCCCCCGGAGGCACAACTTGTTTCTACTGTATTTTCTAAAATACTCCTTGCTCACAAAATTTGAAAACGGAAATATTTAGAGAAGAAGACCACAAAACGACCTGCATTTGCAGATTTGCCGGCACTTTCCCGTATAAGTTGTAATTTGACAAATATTCAAAACCAAAAAACTGTATAGAAAACCCCTCCCCCCGGAGGCACAACTTGTTTCTACTGTATTTTCTAAAATACTCCTTGCTCACAAAATTTGAAAACGGAAATATTTAGAGAAGAAGACCACAAAACGACCTGCATTTGCAGATTTGCCGGCACTTTCCCGTATAAGTTGTAATTTGACAAATATTCAAAACCAAAAAACTGTATAGAAAACCCCTCCCCCCGGAGGCACAACTTGTTTCTACTGTATTTTCTAAAATACTCCTTGCTCACAAAATTTGAAAACGGAAATATTTAGAGAAGAAGACCACAAAACGACCTGCATTTGCAGATTTGCCGGCACTTTCCCGTATAAGTTGTGATTTGACAAATATTCAAAACCAAAAAACTGTATAGAAAACCCCTCCCCACGGAGGCACAACTTGTTTCTACTGTATTTTCTAAAATACTCCTTGCTCACAAAATTTGAAAACGGAAATATTTAGAGAAGAAGACCACAAAACGACCTGCATTTGCAGATTTGCCGGCACTTTCCCGTATAAGTTGTAATTTGACAAATATTCAAAACCAAAAAACTGTATAGAAAACCCCTCCCCACGGAGGCACAACTTGTTTCTACTGTATTTTCTAAAATACTCCTTGCTCACAAAATTTGAAAACGGAAATATTTAGAGAAGAAGACCACAAAACGACCTGCATTTGCAGATTTGCCGGCACTTTACCGTATAAGTTGTAATTTGACAAATATTCAAAACCAAAAAACTGTATAGAAAACCCCTCCCCCCGGAGGCACAACTTGTTTCTACTGTATTTTCTAAAATACTCCTTGCTCACAAAATTTGAAAACGGAAATATTTAGAGAAGAAGACCACAAAACGACCTGCATTTGCAGATTTGCCGGCACTTTCCCGTATAAGTTGTGATTTGACAAATATTCAAAACCAAAAAACTGTATAGAAAACCCCTCCCCACGGAGGCACAACTTGTTTCTACTGTATTTTCTAAAATACTCCTTGCTCACAAAATTTGAAAACGGAAATATTTAGAGAAGAAGACCACAAAACGACCTGCATTTGCAGATTTGCCGGCACTTTACCGTATAAGTTGTAATTTGACAAATATTCAAAACCAAAAAACTGTATAGAAAACCCCTCCCCCCGGAGGCACAACTTGTTTCTACTGTATTTTCTAAAATACTCCTTGCTCACAAAATTTGAAAACGGAAATATTTAGAGAAGAAGACCACAAAACGACCTGCATTTGCAGATTTGCCGGCACTTTACCGTATAAGTTGTGATTTGACAAATATTCAAAACCAAAAAACTGTATAGAAAACCCCTCCCCACGGAGGCACAACTTGTTTCTACTGTATTTTCTAAAATACTCCTTGCTCACAAAATTTGAAAACGGAAATATTTAGAGAAGAAGACCACAAAACGACCTGCATTTGCAGATTGGCCGGCACTTTACCGTATAAGTTGTAATTTGACAAATATTCAAAACCAAAAAACTGTATAGAAAACCCCTCCCCCCGGAGGCACAACTTGTTTCTACTGTATTTTCTAAAATACTCCTTGCTCACAAAATTTGAAAACGGAAATATTTAGAGAAGAAGACCACAAAACGACCTGCATTTGTAGATTTGCCGGCACTTTCCCGTATAAGTTGTAATTTGACAAATATTCAAAACCAAAAAACTGTATAGAAAACCCCTCCCCACGGAGGCACAACTTGTTTCTACTGTATTTTCTAAAATACTCCTTGCTCACAAAATTTGAAAACGGAAATATTTAGAGAAGAAGACCACAAAACGACCTGCATTTGCAGATTTGCCGGCACTTTCCCGTATAAGTTGTAATTTGACAAATATTCAAAACCAAAAAACTGTATAGAAAACCCCTCCCCCCGGAGGCACAACTTGTTTCTACTGTATTTTCTAAAATACTCCTTGCTCACAAAATTTGAAAACGGAAATATTTAGAGAAGAAGACCACAAAACGACCTGCATTTGTAGATTTGCCGGCACTTTCCCGTATAAGTTGTAATTTGACAAATATTCAAAACCAAAAAACTGTATAGAAAACCCCTCCCCACGGAGGCACAACTTGTTTCTACTGTATTTTCTAAAATACTCCTTGCTCACAAAATTTGAAAACGGAAATATTTAGAGAAGAAGACCACAAAACGACCTGCATTTGCAGATTTGCCGGCACTTTACCGTATAAGTTGTGATTTGACAAATATTCAAAACCAAAAAACTGTATAGAAAACCCCTCCCCACGGAGGCACAACTTGTTTCTACTGTATTTTCTAAAATACTCCTTGCTCACAAAATTTGAAAACGGAAATATTTAGAGAAGAAGACCACAAAACGACCTGCATTTGCAGATTGGCCGGCACTTTACCGTATAAGTTGTAATTTGACAAATATTCAAAACCAAAAAACTGTATAGAAAACCCCTCCCCCCGGAGGCACAACTTGTTTCTACTGTATTTTCTAAAATACTCCTTGCTCACAAAATTTGAAAACGGAAATATTTAGAGAAGAAGACCACAAAACGACCTGCATTTGCAGATTTGCCGGCACTTTCCCGTATAAGTTGTAATTTGACAAATATTCAAAACCAAAAAACTGTATAGAAAACCCCTCCCCACGGAGGCACAACTTGTTTCTACTGTATTTTCTAAAATACTTCTTGCTCACAAAATTTGAAAACGGAAATATTTAGAGAAGAAGACCACAAAACGACCTGCATTTGCAGATTTGCCGGCACTTTCCCGTATAAGTTGTAATTTGACAAATATTCAAAACCAAAAAACTGTATAGAAAACCCCTCCCCACGGAGGCACAACTTGTTTCTACTGTATTTTCTAAAATACTTCTTGCTCACAAAATTTGAAAACGGAAATATTTAGAGAAGAAGACCACAAAACGACCTGCATTTGCAGATTTGCCGGCACTTTCCCGTATAAGTTGTAATTTGACAAATATTCAAAACCAAAAAACTGTATAGAAAACCCCTCCCCACGGAGGCACAACTTGTTTCTACTGTATTTTCTAAAATACTCCTTGCTCACAAAATTTGAAAACGGAAATATTTAGAGAAGAAGACCACAAAACGACCTGCATTTGCAGATTTGCCGGCACTTTCCCGTATAAGTTGTAATTTGACAAATATTCAAAACCAAAAAACTGTATAGAAAACCCCTCCCCACGGAGGCACAACTTGTTTCTACTGTATTTTCTAAAATACTTCTTGTTCACAAAATTTGAAAACGGAAATATTTAGAGAAGAAGACCACAAAACGACCTGCATTTGCAGATTTGCCGGCACTTTCCCGTATAAGTTGTAATTTGACAAATATTCAAAACCAAAAAACTGTATAGAAAACCCCTCCCCACGGAGGCACAACTTGTTTCTACTGTATTTTCTAAAATACTCCTTGCTCACAAAATTTGAAAACGGAAATATTTAGAGAAGAAGACCACAAAACGACCTGCATTTGCAGATTTGCCGGCACTTTCCCGTATAAGTTGTAATTTGACAAATATTCAAAACCAAAAAACTGTATAGAAAACCCCTCCCCACGGAGGCACAACTTGTTTCTACTGTATTTTCTAAAATACTTCTTGCTCACAAAATTTGAAAACGGAAATATTTAGAGAAGAAGACCACAAAACGACCTGCATTTGCAGATTTGCCGGCACTTTCCCGTATAAGTTGTAATTTGACAAATATTCAAAACCAAAAAACTGTATAGAAAACCCCTCCCCACGGAGGCACAACTTGTTTCTACTGTATTTTCTAAAATACTCCTTGCTCACAAAATTTGAAAACGGAAATATTTAGAGAAGAAGACCACAAAACGACCTGCATTTGCAGATTTGCCGGCACTTTCCCGTATAAGTTGTAATTTGACAAATATTCAAAACCAAAAAACTGTATAGAAAACCCCTCCCCACGGAGGCACAACTTGTTTCTACTGTATTTTCTAAAATACTCCTTGCTCACAAAATTTGAAAACGGAAATATTTAGAGAAGAAGACCACAAAACGACCTGCATTTGCAGATTTGCCGGCACTTTCCCGTATAAGTTGTAATTTGACAAATATTCAAAACCAAAAAACTGTATAGAAAACCCCTCCCCACGGAGGCACAACTTGTTTCTACTGTATTTTCTAAAATACTCCTTGCTCACAAAATTTGAAAACGGAAATATTTAGAGAAGAAGACCACAAAACGACCTGCATTTGCAGATTTGCCGGCACTTTCCCGTATAAGTTGTAATTTGACAAATATTCAAAACCAAAAAACTGTATAGAAAACCCCTCCCCACGGAGGCACAACTTGTTTCTACTGTATTTTCTAAAATACTTCTTGCTCACAAAATTTGAAAACGGAAATATTTAGAGAAGAAGACCACAAAACGACCTGCATTTGCAGATTTGCCGGCACTTTCCCGTATAAGTTGTGATTTGACAAATATTCAAAACCAAAAAACTGTATAGAAAACCCCTCCCCACGGAGGCACAACTTGTTTCTACTGTATTTTCTAAAATACTCCTTGCTCACAAAATTTGAAAACGGAAATATTTAGAGAAGAAGACCACAAAACGACCTGCATTTGCAGATTTGCCGGCACTTTCCCGTATAAGTTGTAATTTGACAAATATTCAAAACCAAAAAACTGTATAGAAAACCCCTCCCCACGGAGGCACAACTTGTTTCTACTGTATTTTCTAAAATACTCCTTGCTCACAAAATTTGAAAACGGAAATATTTAGAGAAGAAGACCACAAAACGACCTGCATTTGCAGATTTGCCGGCACTTTACCGTATAAGTTGTAATTTGACAAATATTCAAAACCAAAAAACTGTATAGAAAACCCCTCCCCCCGGAGGCACAACTTGTTTCTACTGTATTTTCTAAAATACTCCTTGCTCACAAAATTTGAAAACGGAAATATTTAGAGAAGAAGACCACAAAACGACCTGCATTTGCAGATTTGCCGGCACTTTCCCGTATAAGTTGTAATTTGACAAATATTCAAAACCAAAAAACTGTATAGAAAACCCCTCCCCACGGAGGCACAACTTGTTTCTACTGTATTTTCTAAAATACTCCTTGCTCACAAAATTTGAAAACGGAAATATTTAGAGAAGAAAACCACAAAACGACCTGCATTTGCAGATTTGCCGGCACTTTCCCGTATAAGTTGTAATTTGACAAATATTCAAAACCAAAAAACTGTATAGAAAACCCCTCCCCACGGAGGCACAACTTGTTTCTACTGTATTTTCTAAAATACTTCTTGCTCACAAAATTTGAAAACGGAAATATTTAGAGAAGAAGACCACAAAACGACCTGCATTTGCAGATTTGCCGGCACTTTCCCGTATAAGTTGTAATTTGACAAATATTCAAAACCAAAAAACTGTATAGAAAACCCCTCCCCACGGAGGCACAACTTGTTTCTACTGTATTTTCTAAAATACTCCTTGCTCACAAAATTTGAAAACGGAAATATTTAGAGAAGAAGACCACAAAACGACCTGCATTTGCAGATTTGCCGGCACTTTCCCGTATAAGTTGTAATTTGACAAATATTCAAAACCAAAAAACTGTATAGAAAACCCCTCCCCACGGAGGCACAACTTGTTTCTACTGTATTTTCTAAAATACTTCTTGCTCACAAAATTTGAAAACGGAGATATTTAGAGAAGAAAACCACAAAACGACCTGCATTTGCAGATTTGCCGGCACTTTCCCGTATAAGTTGTAATTTGACAAATATTCAAAACCAAAAAACTGTATAGAAAACCCCTCCCCACGGAGGCACAACTTGTTTCTACTGTATTTTCTAAAATACTCCTTGCTCACAAAATTTGAAAACGGAAATATTTAGAGAAGAAGACCACAAAACGACCTGCATTTGCAGATTTGCCGGCACTTTCCCGTATAAGTTGTAATTTGACAAATATTCAAAACCAAAAAACTGTATAGAAAACCCCTCCCCACGGAGGCACAACTTGTTTCTACTGTATTTTCTAAAATACTCCTTGCTCACAAAATTTGAAAACGGAAATATTTAGAGAAGAAAACCACAAAACGACCTGCATTTGCAGATTTGCCGGCACTTTCCCGTATAAGTTGTAATTTGACAAATATTCAAAACCAAAAAACTGTATAGAAAACCCCTCCCCACGGAGGCACAACTTGTTTCTACTGTATTTTCTAAAATACTCCTTGCTCACAAAATTTGAAAACGGAAATATTTAGAGAAGAAGACCACAAAACGACCTGCATTTGCAGATTTGCCGGCACTTTCCCGTATAAGTTGTAATTTGACAAATATTCAAAACCAAAAAACTGTATAGAAAACCCCTCCCCACGGAGGCACAACTTGTTTCTACTGTATTTTCTAAAATACTCCTTGCTCACAAAATTTGAAAACGGAAATATTTAGAGAAGAAAACCACAAAACGACCTGCATTTGCAGATTTGCCGGCACTTTCCCGTATAAGTTGTAATTTGACAAATATTCAAAACCAAAAAACTGTATAGAAAACCCCTCCCCACGGAGGCACAACTTGTTTCTACTGTATTTTCTAAAATACTCCTTGCTCACAAAATTTGAAAACGGAAATATTTAGAGAAGAAAACCACAAAACGACCTGCATTTGCAGATTTGCCGGCACTTTCCCGTATAAGTTGTAATTTGACAAATATTCAAAACCAAAAAACTGTATAGAAAACCCCTCCCCACGGAGGCACAACTTGTTTCTACTGTATTTTCTAAAATACTCCTTGCTCACAAAATTTGAAAACGGAAATATTTAGAGAAGAAGACCACAAAACGACCTGCATTTGCAGATTTGCCGGCACTTTCCCGTATAAGTTGTAATTTGACAAATATTCAAAACCAAAAAACTGTATAGAAAACCCCTCCCCACGGAGGCACAACTTGTTTCTACTGTATTTTCTAAAATACTCCTTGCTCACAAAATTTGAAAACGGAAATATTTAGAGAAGAAGACCACAAAACGACCTGCATTTGCAGATTTGCCGGCACTTTCCCGTATAAGTTGTAATTTGACAAATATTCAAAACCAAAAAACTGTATAGAAAACCCCTCCCCACGGAGGCACAACTTGTTTCTACTGTATTTTCTAAAATACTTCCTTGCTCACAAAATTTGAAAACGGAAATATTTAGAGAAGAAGACCACAAAACGACCTGCATTTGCAGATTTGCCGGCACTTTCCCGTATAAGTTGTAATTTGACAAATATTCAAAACCAAAAAACTGTATAGAAAACCCCTCCCCACGGAGGCACAACTTGTTTCTACTGTATTTTCTAAAATACTCCTTGCTCACAAAATTTGAAAACGGAAATATTTAGAGAAGAAGACCACAAAACGACCTGCATTTGCAGATTTGCCGGCACTTTCCCGTATAAGTTGTAATTTGACAAATATTCAAAACCAAAAAACTGTATAGAAAACCCCTCCCCACGGAGGCACAACTTGTTTCTACTGTATTTTCTAAAATACTCCTTGCTCACAAAATTTGAAAACGGAAATATTTAGAGAAGAAGACCACAAAACGACCTGCATTTGCAGATTTGCCGGCACTTTCCCGTATAAGTTGTAATTTGACAAATATTCAAAACCAAAAAACTGTATAGAAAACCCCTCCCCACGGAGGCACAACTTGTTTCTACTGTATTTTCTAAAATACTTCCTTGCTCACAAAATTTGAAAACGGAAATATTTAGAGAAGAAGACCACAAAACGACCTGCATTTGCAGATTTGCCGGCACTTTCCCGTATAAGTTGTGATTTGACAAATATTCAAAACCAAAAAACTGTATAGAAAACCCCTCCCCACGGAGGCACAACTTGTTTCTACTGTATTTTCTAAAATACTCCTTGCTCACAAAATTTGAAAACGGAAATATTTAGAGAAGAAGACCACAAAACGACCTGCATTTGCAGATTTGCCGGCACTTTCCCGTATAAGTTGTAATTTGACAAATATTCAAAACCAAAAAACTGTATAGAAAACCCCTCCCCACGGAGGCACAACTTGTTTCTACTGTATTTTCTAAAATACTCCTTGCTCACAAAATTTGAAAACGGAAATATTTAGAGAAGAAGACCACAAAACGACCTGCATTTGCAGATTTGCCGGCACTTTCCCGTATAAGTTGTAATTTGACAAATATTCAAAACCAAAAAACTGTATAGAAAACCCCTCCCCACGGAGGCACAACTTGTTTCTACTGTATTTTCTAAAATACTCCTTGCTCACAAAATTTGAAAACGGAAATATTTAGAGAAGAAGACCACAAAACGACCTGCATTTGCAGATTTGCCGGCACTTTCCCGTATAAGTTGTAATTTGACAAATATTCAAAACCAAAAAACTGTATAGAAAACCCCTCCCCACGGAGGCACAACTTGTTTCTACTGTATTTTCTAAAATACTCCTTGCTCACAAAATTTGAAAACGGAAATATTTAGAGAAGAAGACCACAAAACGACCTGCATTTGCAGATTTGCCGGCACTTTCCCGTATAAGTTGTGATTTGACAAATATTCAAAACCAAAAAACTGTATAGAAAACCCCTCCCCACGGAGGCACAACTTGTTTCTACTGTATTTTCTAAAATACTCCTTGCTCACAAAATTTGAAAACGGAAATATTTAGAGAAGAAGACCACAAAACGACCTGCATTTGCAGATTTGCCGGCACTTTCCCGTATAAGTTGTAATTTGACAAATATTCAAAACCAAAAAACTGTATAGAAAACCCCTCCCCACGGAGGCACAACTTGTTTCTACTGTATTTTCTAAAATACTCCTTGCTCACAAAATTTGAAAACGGAAATATTTAGAGAAGAAGACCACAAAACGACCTGCATTTGCAGATTTGCCGGCACTTTCCCGTATAAGTTGTAATTTGACAAATATTCAAAACCAAAAAACTGTATAGAAAACCCCTCCCCACGGAGGCACAACTTGTTTCTACTGTATTTTCTAAAATACTCCTTGCTCACAAAATTTGAAAACGGAAATATTTAGAGAAGAAGACCACAAAACGACCTGCATTTGCAGATTTGCCGGCACTTTCCCGTATAAGTTGTAATTTGACAAATATTCAAAACCAAAAAACTGTATAGAAAACCCCTCCCCACGGAGGCACAACTTGTTTCTACTGTATTTTCTAAAATACTCCTTGCTCACAAAATTTGAAAACGGAAATATTTAGAGAAGAAGACCACAAAACGACCTGCATTTGCAGATTTGCCGGCACTTTCCCGTATAAGTTGTAATTTGACAAATATTCAAAACCAAAAAACTGTATAGAAAACCCCTCCCCACGGAGGCACAACTTGTTTCTACTGTATTTTCTAAAATACTCCTTGCTCACAAAATTTGAAAACGGAAATATTTAGAGAAGAAGACCACAAAACGACCTGCATTTGCAGATTTGCCGGCACTTTCCCGTATAAGTTGTAATTTGACAAATATTCAAAACCAAAAAACTGTATAGAAAACCCCTCCCCACGGAGGCACAACTTGTTTCTACTGTATTTTCTAAAATACTCCTTGCTCACAAAATTTGAAAACGGAAATATTTAGAGAAGAAGACCACAAAACGACCTGCATTTGCAGATTTGCCGGCACTTTCCCGTATAAGTTGTAATTTGACAAATATTCAAAACCAAAAAACTGTATAGAAAACCCCTCCCCACGGAGGCACAACTTGTTTCTACTGTATTTTCTAAAATACTCCTTGCTCACAAAATTTGAAAACGGAAATATTTAGAGAAGAAGACCACAAAACGACCTGCATTTGCAGATTTGCCGGCACTTTCCCGTATAAGTTGTAATTTGACAAATATTCAAAACCAAAAAACTGTATAGAAAACCCCTCCCCACGGAGGCACAACTTGTTTCTACTGTATTTTCTAAAATACTCCTTGCTCACAAAATTTGAAAACGGAAATATTTAGAGAAGAAGACCACAAAACGACCTGCATTTGCAGATTTGCCGGCACTTTCCCGTATAAGTTGTAATTTGACAAATATTCAAAACCAAAAAACTGTATAGAAAACCCCTCCCCACGGAGGCACAACTTGTTTCTACTGTATTTTCTAAAATACTCCTTGCTCACAAAATTTGAAAACGGAAATATTTAGAGAAGAAGACCACAAAACGACCTGCATTTGCAGATTTGCCGGCACTTTCCCGTATAAGTTGTAATTTGACAAATATTCAAAACCAAAAAACTGTATAGAAAACCCCTCCCCACGGAGGCACAACTTGTTTCTACTGTATTTTCTAAAATACTCCTTGCTCACAAAATTTGAAAACGGAAATATTTAGAGAAGAAGACCACAAAACGACCTGCATTTGCAGATTTGCCGGCACTTTCCCGTATAAGTTGTAATTTGACAAATATTCAAAACCAAAAAACTGTATAGAAAACCCCTCCCCACGGAGGCACAACTTGTTTCTACTGTATTTTCTAAAATACTCCTTGCTCACAAAATTTGAAAACGGAAATATTTAGAGAAGAAAACCACAAAACGACCTGCATTTGCAGATTTGCCGGCACTTTCCCGTATAAGTTGTAATTTGACAAATATTCAAAACCAAAAAACTGTATAGAAAACCCCTCCCCACGGAGGCACAACTTGTTTCTACTGTATTTTCTAAAATACTTCTTGCTCACAAAATTTGAAAACGGAAATATTTAGAGAAGAAGACCACAAAACGACCTGCATTTGCAGATTTGCCGGCACTTTCCCGTATAAGTTGTAATTTGACAAATATTCAAAACCAAAAAACTGTATAGAAAACCCCTCCCCACGGAGGCACAACTTGTTTCTACTGTATTTTCTAAAATACTCCTTGCTCACAAAATTTGAAAACGGAAATATTTAGAGAAGAAAACCACAAAACGACCTGCATTTGCAGATTTGCCGGCACTTTCCCGTATAAGTTGTAATTTGACAAATATTCAAAACCAAAAAACTGTATAGAAAACCCCTCCCCACGGAGGCACAACTTGTTTCTACTGTATTTTCTAAAATACTTCTTCCTCACAAAATCTGAAAACGGAAATATTTAGAGCAGAAGACCACAAAACGACCTGCATTTGCAGATTTGCCGGCACTTTCCCGTATAAGTTGTAATTTGACAAATATTCAAAACCAAAAAACTGTATAGAAAACCCCTCCCCACGGAGGCACAACTTGTTTCTACTGTATTTTCTAAAATACTCCTTGCTCACAAAATTTGAAAACGGAAATATTTAGAGAAGAAAACCACAAAACGACCTGCATTTGCAGATTTGCCGGCACTTTCCCGTATAAGTTGTAATTTGACAAATATTCAAAACCAAAAAACTGTATAGAAAACCCCTCCCCACGGAGGCACAACTTGTTTCTACTGTATTTTCTAAAATACTTCTTGCTCACAAAATTTGAAAACGGAAATATTTAGAGAAGAAGACCACAAAACGACCTGCATTTGCAGATTTGCCGGCACTTTCCCGTATAAGTTGTAATTTGACAAATATTCAAAACCAAAAAACTGTATAGAAAACCCCTCCCCACGGAGGCACAACTTGTTTCTACTGTATTTTCTAAAATACTCCTTGCTCACAAAATTTGAAAACGGAAATATTTAGAGAAGAAGACCACAAAACGACCTGCATTTGCAGATTTGCCGGCACTTTCCCGTATAAGTTGTAATTTGACAAATATTCAAAACCAAAAAACTGTATAGAAAACCCCTCCCCACGGAGGCACAACTTGTTTCTACTGTATTTTCTAAAATACTTCTTGCTCACAAAATTTGAAAACGGAAATATTTAGAGAAGAAGACCACAAAACGACCTGCATTTGCAGATTTGCCGGCACTTTCCCGTATAAGTTGTAATTTGACAAATATTCAAAACCAAAAAACTGTATAGAAAACCCCTCCCCACGGAGGCACAACTTGTTTCTACTGTATTTTCTAAAATACTCCTTGCTCACAAAATTTGAAAACGGAAATATTTAGAGAAGAAAACCACAAAACGACCTGCATTTGCAGATTTGCCGGCACTTTCCCGTATAAGTTGTAATTTGACAAATATTCAAAACCAAAAAACTGTATAGAAAACCCCTCCCCACGGAGGCACAACTTGTTTCTACTGTATTTTCTAAAATACTTCTTGCTCACAAAATTTGAAAACGGAAATATTTAGAGAAGAAGACCACAAAACGACCTGCATTTGCAGATTTGCCGGCACTTTCCCGTATAAGTTGTAATTTGACAAATATTCAAAACCAAAAAACTGTATAGAAAACCCCTCCCCACGGAGGCACAACTTGTTTCTACTGTATTTTCTAAAATACTTCTTGCTCACAAAATTTGAAAACGGAAATATTTAGAGAAGAAGACCACAAAACGACCTGCATTTGCAGATTTGCCGGCACTTTCCCGTATAAGTTGTAATTTGACAAATATTCAAAACCAAAAAACTGTATAGAAAACCCCTCCCCACGGAGGCACAACTTGTTTCTACTGTATTTTCTAAAATACTCCTTGCTCACAAAATTTGAAAACGGAAATATTTAGAGAAGAAGACCACAAAACGACCTGCATTTGCAGATTTGCCGCCACTTTCCCGTATAAGTTGTAATTTGACAAATATTCAAAACCAAAAAACTGTATAGAAAACCCCTCCCCACGGAGGCACAACTTGTTTCTACTGTATTTTCTAAAATACTTCTTGCTCACAAAATTTGAAAACGGAAATATTTAGAGAAGAAGACCACAAAACGACCTGCATTTGCAGATTTGCCGGCACTTTCCCGTATAAGTTGTAATTTGACAAATATTCAAAACCAAAAAACTGTATAGAAAACCCCTCCCCACGGAGGCACAACTTGTTTCTACTGTATTTTCTAAAATACTTCTTGCTCACAAAATTTGAAAACGGAAATATTTAGAGAAGAAGACCACAAAACGACCTGCATTTGCAGATTTGCCGGCACTTTCCCGTATAAGTTGTAATTTGACAAATATTCAAAACCAAAAAACTGTATAGAAAACCCCTCCCCACGGAGGCACAACTTGTTTCTACTGTATTTTCTAAAATACTTCTTGCTCACAAAATTTGAAAACGGAAATATTTAGAGAAGAAGACCACAAAACGACCTGCATTTGCAGATTTGCCGGCACTTTCCCGTATAAGTTGTAATTTGACAAATATTCAAGACCAAAAAACTGTATAGAAAACCCCACCCCACGGAGGCACCACTTGTTTCTACTGTATTTTCTAAAATACTTCTTGCTCACAAAATTTGAAAACGGAAATATTTAGAGAAGAAGACCACAAAACGACCTGCATTTGCAGATTTGCCGGCACTTTCCCGTATAAGTTGTAATTTGACAAATATTCAAAACCAAAAAACTGTATAGAAAACCCCTCCCCACGGAGGCACAACTTGTTTCTACTGTATTTTCTAAAATACTTCTTGCTCACAAAATTTGAAAACGGAAATATTTAGAGAAGAAGACCACAAAACGACCTGCATTTGCAGATTTGCCGGCACTTTCCCGTATAAGTTGTAATTTGACAAATATTCAAGACCAAAAAACTGTATAGAAAACCCCTCCCCACGGAGGCACCACTTGTTTCTACTGTATTTTCTAAAATACTTCTTGCTCACAAAATTTGAAAACGGAAATATTTAGAGAAGAAGACCACAAAACGACCTGCATTTGCAGATTTGCCGGCACTTTCCCGTATAAGTTGTAATTTGACAAATATTCAAGACCAAAAAACTGTATAGAAAACCCCTCCCCACGGAGGCACAACTTGTTTCTACTGTATTTTCTAAAATACTTCTTGCTCACAAAATTTGAAAACGGAAATATTTAGAGAAGAAGACCACAAAACGACCTGCATTTGCAGATTTGCCGGCACTTTCCCGTATAAGTTGTAATTTGACAAATATTCAAGACCAAAAAACTGTATAGAAAACCCCTCCCCACGGAGGCACCACTTGTTTCTACTGTATTTTCTAAAATACTTCTTGCTCACAAAATTTGAAAACGGAAATATTTAGAGAAGAAGACCACAAAACGACCTGCATTTGCAGATTTGCCGGCACTTTCCCGTATAAGTTGTAATTTGACAAATATTCAAGACCAAAAAACTGTATAGAAAACCCCTCCCCACGGAGGCACAACTTGTTTCTACTGTATTTTCTAAAATACTTCTTGCTCACAAAATTTGAAAACGGAAATATTTAGAGAAGAAGACCACAAAACGACCTGCATTTGCAGATTTGCCGGCACTATCCCGTATAAGTTGTAATTTGACAAATATTCAAGACCAAAAAACTGTATAGAAAACCCCTCCCCACGGAGGCACCACTTGTTTCTACTGTATTTTCTAAAATACTTCTTGCTCACAAAATTTGAAAACGGAAATATTTAGAGAAGAAGACCACAAAACGACCTGCATTTGCAGATTTGCCGGCACTTTCCCGTATAAGTTGTAATTTGACAAATATTCAAGACCAAAAAACTGTATAGAAAACCCCTCCCCACGGAGGCACCACTTGTTTCTACTGTATTTTCTAAAATACTTCTTGCTCACAAAATTTGAAAACGGAAATATTTAGAGAAGAAGACCACAAAACGACCTGCATTTGCAGATTTGCCGGCACTTTCCCGTATAAGTTGTAATTTGACAAATATTCAAGACCAAAAAACTGTATAGAAAACCCCTTCCCACGGAGGCACAACTTGTTTCTACTGTATTTTCTAAAATACTTCTTGCTCACAAAATTTGAAAACGGAAATATTTAGAGAAGAAGACCACAAAACGACCTGCATTTGCAGATTTGCCGGCACTATCCCGTATAAGTTGTAATTTGACAAATATTCAAGACCAAAAAACTGTATAGAAAACCCCTCCCCACGGAGGCACCACTTGTTTCTACTGTATTTTCTAAAATACTTCTTGCTCACAAAATTTGAAAACGGAAATATTTAGAGAAGAAGACCACAAAACGACCTGCATTTGCAGATTTGCCGGCACTTTCCCGTATAAGTTGTAATTTGACAAATATTCAAGACCAAAAAACTGTATAGAAAACCCCTTCCCACGGAGGCACAACTTGTTTCTACTGTATTTTCTAAAATACTTCTTGCTCACAAAATTTGAAAACGGAAATATTTAGGGCAGAAGACCACAAAACGACCTGCATTTGCAGATTTGCCGGCACTTTCCCGTATAAGTTGTAATTTGACAAATATTCAAAACCAAAAAACTGTATAGAAAACCCCTCCCCACGGAGGCACAACTTGTTTCTACTGTATTTTCTAAAATACTTCTTGCTCACAAAATTTGAAAACGGAAATATTTAGAGAAGAAGACCACAAAACGACCTGCATTTGCAGATTTGCCGGCACTATCCCGTATAAGTTGTAATTTGACAAATATTCAAGACCAAAAAACTGTATAGAAAACCCCTCCCCACGGAGGCACCACTTGTTTCTACTGTATTTTCTAAAATACTTCTTGCTCACAAAATTTGAAAACGGAAATATTTAGAGAAGAAGACCACAAAACGACCTGCATTTGCAGATTTGCCGGCACTTTCCCGTATAAGTTGTAATTTGACAAATATTCAAGACCAAAAAACTGTATAGAAAACCCCTCCCCACGGAGGCACCACTTGTTTCTACTGTATTTTCTAAAATACTTCTTGCTCACAAAATTTGAAAACGGAAATATTTAGAGAAGAAGACCACAAAACGACCTGCATTTGCAGATTTGCCGGCACTATCCCGTATAAGTTGTAATTTGACAAATATTCAAGACCAAAAAACTGTATAGAAAACCCCTCCCCACGGAGGCACCACTTGTTTCTACTGTATTTTCTAAAATACTTCTTGCTCACAAAATTTGAAAACGGAAATATTTAGAGAAGAAGACCACAAAACGACCTGCATTTGCAGATTTGCCGGCACTATCCCGTATAAGTTGTAATTTGACAAATATTCAAGACCAAAAAACTGTATAGAAAACCCCTCCCCACGGAGGCACCACTTGTTTCTACTGTATTTTCTAAAATACTTCTTGCTCACAAAATTTGAAAACGGAAATATTTAGAGAAGAAGACCACAAAACGACCTGCATTTGCAGATTTGCCGGCACTTTCCCGTATAAGTTGTAATTTGACAAATATTCAAGACCAAAAAACTGTATAGAAAACCCCTCCCCACGGAGGCACCACTTGTTTCTACTGTATTTTCTAAAATACTTCTTGCTCACAAAATTTGAAAACGGAAATATTTAGAGAAGAAGACCACAAAACGACCTGCATTTGCAGATTTGCCGGCACTATCCCGTATAAGTTGTAATTTGACAAATATTCAAGACCAAAAAACTGTATAGAAAACCCCTCCCCACGGAGGCACAACTTGTTTCTACTGTATTTTCTAAAATACTTCTTGCTCACAAAATTTGAAAACGGAAATATTTAGGGCAGAAGACCACAAAACGACCTGCATTTGCAGATTTGCCGGCACTTTCCCGTATAAGTTGTAATTTGACAAATATTCAAAACCAAAAAACTGTATAGAAAACCCCTCCCCACGGAGGCACAACTTGTTTCTACTGTATTTTCTAAAATACTTCTTGCTCACAAAATTTGAAAACGGAAATATTTAGAGCAGAAGACCGCAAAACGACCTGCATTTGCAGATTTGCCGGCACTTTCCCGTATAAGTTGTAATTTGACAAATATTCAAAACCAAAAAACTGTATAGAAAACCCCTCCCCACGGAGGCACCACTTGTTTCTACTGTATTTTCTAAAATACTTCTTGCTCACAAAATTTGAAAACGGAAATATTTAGAGAAGAAGACCACAAAACGACCTGCATTTGCAGATTTGCCGGCACTATCCCGTATAAGTTGTAATTTGACAAATATTCAAGACCAAAAAACTGTATAGAAAACCCCTCCCCACGGAGGCACCACTTGTTTCTACTGTATTTTCTAAAATACTTCTTGCTCACAAAATTTGAAAACGGAAATATTTAGAGAAGAAGACCACAAAACGACCTGCATTTGCAGATTTGCCGGCACTATCCCGTATAAGTTGTAATTTGACAAATATTCAAGACCAAAAAACTGTATAGAAAACCCCTCCCCACGGAGGCACAACTTGTTTCTACTGTATTTTCTAAAATACTTCTTGCTCACAAAATTTGAAAACGGAAATATTTAGAGCAGAAGACCGCAAAACGACCTGCATTTGCAGATTTGCCGGCACTTTCCCGTATAAGTTGTAATTTGACAAATATTCAAAACCAAAAAACTGTATAGAAAACCCCTCCCCACGGAGGCACCACTTGTTTCTACTGTATTTTCTAAAATACTTCTTGCTCACAAAATTTGAAAACGGAAATATTTAGAGAAGAAGACCACAAAACGACCTGCATTTGCAGATTTGCCGGCACTATCCCGTATAAGTTGTAATTTGACAAATATTCAAAACCAAAAAACTGTATAGAAAACCCCTTCCCACGGAGGCACAACTTGTTTCTACTGTATTTTCTAAAATACTTCTTGCTCACAAAATTTGAAAACGGAAATATTTAGGGCAGAAGACCACAAAACGACCTGCATTTGCAGATTTGCCGGCACTTTCCCGTATAAGTTGTAATTTGACAAATATTCAAAACCAAAAAACTGTATAGAAAACCCCTCCCCACGGAGGCACAACTTGTTTCTACTGTATTTTCTAAAATACTTCTTGCTCACAAAATTTGAAAACGGAAATATTTAGAGCAGAAGACCACAAAACGACC
This sequence comes from Sturmia bella, assembly GCA_963662145.1. Classification (NCBI taxonomy): domain Eukaryota; kingdom Metazoa; phylum Arthropoda; class Insecta; order Diptera; family Tachinidae; genus Sturmia; species Sturmia bella. The sequence goes on along the minus strand of OY759172.1, from coordinate 48,075,510 downwards.
TGCATTTGCAGATTTGCCGGCACTTTCCCGTATAAGTTGTAATTTGACAAATATTCAAAACCAAAAAACTGTATAGAAAACCCCTCCCCACGGAGGCACCACTTGTTTCTACTGTATTTTCTAAAATACTTCTTGCTCACAAAATTTGAAAACGGAAATATTTAGAGAAGAAGACCACAAAACGACCTGCATTTGCAGATTTGCCGGCACTATCCCGTATAAGTTGTAATTTGACAAATATTCAAAACCAAAAAACTGTATAGAAAACCCCTCCCCACGGAGGCACAACTTGTTTCTACTGTATTTTCTAAAATACTTCTTGCTCACAAAATTTGAAAACGGAAATATTTAGAGCAGAAGACCACAAAACGACCTGCATTTGCAGATTTGCCGGCACTTTCCCGTATAAGTTGTAATTTGACAAATATTCAAGACCAAAAAACTGTATAGAAAACCCCTCCCCACGGAGGCACAACTTGTTTCTACTGTATTTTCTAAAATACTTCTTGCTCACAAAATTTGAAAACGGAAATATTTAGGGCAGAAGACCACAAAACGACCTGCATTTGCAGATTTGCCGGCACTTTCCCGTATAAGTTGTAATTTGACAAATATTCAAAACCAAAAAACTGTATAGAAAACCCCTCCCCACGGAGGCACAACTTGTTTCTACTGTATTTTCTAAAATACTTCTTGCTCACAAAATTTGAAAACGGAAATATTTAGAGAAGAAGACCACAAAACGACCTGCATTTGCAGATTTGCCGGCACTATCCCGTATAAGTTGTAATTTGACAAATATTCAAGACCAAAAAACTGTATAGAAAACCCCTCCCCACGGAGGCACAACTTGTTTCTACTGTATTTTCTAAAATACTCCTTGCTCACAAAATTTGAAAACGGAAATATTTAGAGCAGAAGACCACAAAACGACCTGCATTTGCAGATTTGCCGGCACTTTCCCGTATAAGTTGTAATTTGACAAATATTCAAAACCAAAAAACTGTATAGAAAACCCCTCCCCACGGAGGCACAACTTGTTTCTACTGTATTTTCTAAAATACTTCTTGCTCACAAAATTTGAAAACGGAAATATTTAGAGCAGAAGACCACAAAACGACCTGCATTTGCAGATTTGCCGGCACTTTCCCGTATAAGTTGTAATTTGACAAATATTCAAAACCAAAAAACTGTATAGAAAACCCCTCCCCACGGAGGCACCACTTGTTTCTACTGTATTTTCTAAAATACTTCTTGCTCACAAAATTTGAAAACGGAAATATTTAGAGAAGAAGACCACAAAACGACCTGCATTTGCAGATTTGCCGGCACTATCCCGTATAAGTTGTAATTTGACAAATATTCAAAACCAAAAAACTGTATAGAAAACCCCTCCCCACGGAGGCACAACTTGTTTCTACTGTATTTTCTAAAATACTTCTTGCTCACAAAATTTGAAAACGGAAATATTTAGAGCAGAAGACCGCAAAACGACCTGCATTTGCAGATTTGCCGGCACTTTCCCGTATAAGTTGTAATTTGACAAATATTCAAAACCAAAAAACTGTATAGAAAACCCCTCCCCACGGAGGCACCACTTGTTTCTACTGTATTTTCTAAAATACTTCTTGCTCACAAAATTTGAAAACGGAAATATTTAGAGAAGAAGACCACAAAACGACCTGCATTTGCAGATTTGCCGGCACTATCCCGTATAAGTTGTAATTTGACAAATATTCAAAACCAAAAAACTGTATAGAAAACCCCTTCCCACGGAGGCACAACTTGTTTCTACTGTATTTTCTAAAATACTTCTTGCTCACAAAATTTGAAAACGGAAATATTTAGAGCAGAAGACCACAAAACGACCTGCATTTGCAGATTTGCCGGCACTATCCCGTATAAGTTGTAATTTGACAAATATTCAAAACCAAAAAACTGTATAGAAAACCCCTCCCCACGGAGGCACAACTTGTTTCTACTGTATTTTCTAAAATACTTCTTGCTCACAAAATTTGAAAACGGAAATATTTAGAGCAGAAGACCACAAAACGACCTGCATTTGCAGATTTGCCGGCACTTTCCCGTATAAGTTGTAATTTGACAAATATTCAAAACCAAAAAACTGTATAGAAAACCCCTCCCCACGGAGGCACAACTTGTGTTTGCGTGGGAAAAAGAAATAAAACACAGTGGGTAATTTTAAAGATTTAAGAGAAATTCTTAACTTTATTATTTTACCTTTATTAATCTATCGGGTAAGCGAAAGTTGCTTTGGCGTAAATGGCGTTCAAACAACAAGTGGTATATATAAAAAACCGAACGAACGTAGCGAGCAATATTGAGAAAAAGGACACCGTTACCGGTTAACTCGTTAGAATCTGTGTAGAAACTCCAACACAACGGTGTATAAAAGTGGAGTTACACAAATCCTAAAGAGGACTGGCGCGAAATAATTTAATACATAAGAATTCAGAAAAAACCTATATCTTAACTAAACATTGCCGGCCGCCTTGCAACATTATAATATGTTGTAATAATAAGAAATTTAATCTAAAGGTAGTAAGTAATAAAGTTAAATTATAATATGGAATTCATTAAAATTTTTTTTTTTTTTGTTTTTTTTTTTTTTGAAAAAGTTTTATTTTGTCAGACCAGCTGACATACAATATGTGTATTGTACAGATATATAGATATCCAAAGGACTTGGAATATCAATTAGAACGGCGATTGACCAGAAATGACCCATCCAAATAGGGTATATTGTGCCAGTGGGAAACCCGGGTTCGAATAAATTCGGCCTTTTAAAATTTGAGGCGCGACTTCCGGACCGATAACCAGCCCTACTCCCAAAGATTGATTAAAACTTGGGTCTGCCAACTGCATTCCCGCAAAATTTTCTTTAATTACATCCGAAACCGATTCAACTGGAGTTTTAATTCCTTGCATACGTCGAACCTTCACCGTTAACATGACATGTTGAGATGAGTCATGTATGGAGCTGACCTGCACTCGACATATTTTTTCACTACCCATAAGGGAAGTAGGCAACTTAAGCGCCTTCACCAGGTCCTCACATACGTAACTCATGCTACAACAGAGGTCTATTACCGCCCGAAGTGGAATAGTCCGATTAAATACCTCCAGATTGATTCGGACGGTTGGTGAGAAGGTGACGAGATGGCGAACAGGTAACGAGTTTGTGACCTTAACGTTAGAGCGAACGGACTTACTTTTCGCGGCAGATTTTTCAGATGTATGAAGCATCGAATTATGCTTCTCATCACATTTTCCGCATTTACCTTTACTCTTACAGTCACGAGCGATATGATGTGGTGATAAGCACCTGGAGCAATAACGGTATAATATAACCATCCGAAGCCGTTTCTCGTTAGTCATAAATCGGAATTTACGACACGAAGCGAGGGGATGGCTCGAACCACAAATTCGGCATTTCGGAGCAATGCTAAGGGGAGGCCTGGTAATGGCTTTCGAACTCGAGTCTCCCGTGGGATTAGGCGATGAAACAGAAGCCTGATCCGTAGGCAAAATAGCTTGAATAGCTATGGCAGAAACTGGATCAGGTTCTGAATCAAGTAGACTGGCTTTAGGGGCCGCTACAGGTTTTGGGGTTGCTTCGAAGGCAACCGAGGTCCCAGGAGACGATAGAACCTCAGGGGCAGCAGTAGGTTCCTCCACGCTCACCGAAAAATTGGACACGGCAGGAAAACTTTCCACCTCCATTGTTTCGTCGGCTTCCTCCAACAAGAATTCTTCATCATAAAAAGGCAAGGAATCCATGGTACTAGGAAACAATGTAGGTTAACAATTGTGGATAAATTATATATAGATTTAACTGGGCAAAATGACCAGTTTTGTGATTGGTCGCTTAATTATTCCGTTTTCTGTACGAATATCCGCGACGCGTACGTGAGAATCACTTCCAGGATAGGTTGTAACAACTCTACCCAATTTCCAAGCAGTCGGTGCAAGTTGTTCATTTCGAACAACAACCAAATCATTTACCGCAATTTCTCGTTCGGGATATTTCCACTTGTAACGCTTGTGGAGTCCCATTAAATACTCTTCCTTCCACCGAAGACAAAAGTGTTGAGCAAGTGCTTTAACTTTTCGATATCTGTTTACTATGCTAATTGGAGATTCTAAAATCGAAGGTTCGGGAGGAGCTAAGATAGGAGACCCTATTAAAAAATGTCCCGGCGTCAGAGCAACAAGTTCATTCGGATTTTCGCTCATTGGGGAAAGTGGTCGGGAATTGAGGCACGCTTCTATTCTTGCGAGGACCGTAGACAATTCCTCGAACGTATATCTCATATTATAAGCTTCTCTGCGAAAGTGAAGCTTAAAACTCTTAACTCCTGCTTCCCATAAGCCGCCCATATGGGGAGCACCCGCTGGGATAAATTGCCATGAAAGACCACGAATCCCATAGGTCGAACACATCCTAGCCCGACATTCCGCTAAAAATGTTTTAAATTCTCTTTCTATTTCGCGAGACGCGCCAACAAAATTTGTACCATTATCCGAAAAGACGGTACTTGGACACCCACGTCTGGAGATAAAACGATTAAATGCGGATAAAAATCTATCTGTTGACAAGTCAGATGTTGCTTCCAAATGTATTGCCTTTGTAGAAAAACATACAAAAATACAAACGTACGATTTCAACGTTTGAGTTGATCGACCACCCAAACTCTTCATATCAAAGGGTCCAGCAAAATCTACACCACAGGTAGTGAAAGGTCTAGTTAACATAGTTCGTTCTGGTGGCAAAGCAGCCATTATCTGATTACATGAGCGTTTACGGTTTAAGACACAACGCTTACACCTATTGATGGTTGTACGAACCAGTATTTTTAACCTAGGGACCCAATATTCAATACGAATAATTCGAAGCATCAACTGATTTCCGCCATGAATGGAAATCTTGTGAATGAACTCAATCAAAAGTTGTGTAAAACGGCTTGCATATGGTAACAAGATAGGATATCGCTCTGTATAGGCTAAAGAAGGAGATTTCGCTAAACGACCATTCAATCTCATAACTCCTTCAGTATCCAAAAATGGGTTTAAGTTCAAAAGCGAACTCTTAGAATTGAGGAGCTGTTTTCTAGCGATACACTCGTATTCATCAAAAAAATGAACTTTCTGTGCTACTATAGCCAATCGCAATTTAATTTGTCTAATTTCTGTATCAGAAGTGACCAACGATGTGTATGAAAACCGACCTTTGTGCGCACGATGAGTGTTCCGATAAAATCTAAACACATATGCCAATATACGAAGAGCGCGGTCAAGAGTCGAAAATCTCTCCAACACGTCCTCATATTTCGAAAAGAATGAGGCATGAGACTTGACGGCTCGAGCTTCCAGATCCGTATCCAGGGCAGAAAGATTATGAATTTCCCATGAAGATTTATTTTTACTAAGCCAACCAGGTCCATACCACCAGAGTTCATTATTTGTCAATTCCAATGGTGAAACTCCACGACTTCCCAAATCAGCAGGATTGTCTTCTGATTTTACATGGTGCCAATTATGACTGCCAACAATTTCCTGGATTTTGCAAACGCGGTTAGCGACAAATGTAGTCCAAGAATTTGCGTCTTTTCTCAGCCAGGAAAGGACGATAGTAGAATCGGTCCAACAATAAATTTGGTCAAGGGATAAATCAATTTCGCTTTTCACTGTTTTTAAAAGCTCTGAAGCCAAAACTGCAGCACAAAGTTCTAAACGTGGTATGGAAACCGACTTAATAGGCGCAACCTTAGTTTTGCCAGTCAACAAATTTGTGAATATTTTTCCACATGTCTCTATACGAATATATATCACCCCCGCGTATGCCTTTTCAGAGGCATCAGAAAAAACATGAAGCTCAACTTTTGCTTCCAGCTCATAATGAACCCATCTAGGAATTTGAATATTATTTACTTCGTGATATGAAGCGACAAATTTCTCCCATTCAGCCTTCGTAGACGGTTTGAGAAACTCATCCCACTGTATATTGTCTTGCCAAATTTTTTGCATTATCATTTTTGCAGTTATTATAACCGGTCCAAGCCATCCGACCGGGTCAAATAGTTTTGCAATTGCAGACAAAACTTCCCTTTTTGTGTAATTAGATCTCACCGTTAGCGGATCTACACGAAAATAAAAAACGTCCAAGTGAGCATTCCACTGAAGACCTAGTGTCTTTGAACTACTTGACTCAACAAATGTCAATAATTTTGCATCAATCAAATGTTCAGGATCAAGACCGACCAAAATTTCTTTCATGTTCGAAGTCCATTTTCGAAGTTGAAAGCCTGCAGACAATAATGCAGTAATAAGTTGATCACGAGCGATCAACGCTGTTTTAACATCATGAGCCCCAGCTAGTACGTCGTCAACGTACATACACTTTCGTAGAATGTGTGATGCTAATGGATACTCATTTTCGCAATCGTCAGCCAATTGTAACAATGTGCGAATGGCCAGGTAGGGCGCACAATTGACCCCAAAGGTTACAGTCTGCAATTCAAAGGCTTTTATTTTCTCCGAAGGAGAATCCCTAAATAAAATGCGCTGAAACGGCGTGTGACTTTCATTAAGTCTTATTTGTCGATACATTTGAGTGATATCACAATTCATCACGTATCTAAAAAGACGCCAACGAAGAACTAGAAGAACTAAATCTGCCTGTAAAGTAGGTCCTATATAAAGACAATCATTAAGACTAGTTCCATTCGATGTTTTATTCGAGGCGTTGAAAACAACTCTCAGTTTAGTGGTTTTCCGATCCATTTTGATGATGGGATGATGTGGCAAATAGCAGGACATACCAAGCGAATCATCAGCTACGGGCCTCATATGATCCAGAGTTAAATATTCCTTAACAACGTCATCATACATCTGTTTTATCAGCGGTTTTCGTAAAAGAGAAGCTTCGTTTCGCAAATACTGTGACAGAACGTTCCTTTCCGACAAACCTAACGAAATTTTCTCAGGAAATTCCGACTTAAATGGAAGTTTCACTTCATAACGTCCCTCGGCATTGCGACGGGTAGTATGTCTGTATAAGTTCTCGCAGACCAAATCATCTGGCGAAAGATGTTTCCGTTTAGGCATTTCTTCTAGCTCCCAAAACCGCAATAAATTTCGATTTAAATTGTCCTCCTCAGAAAAGTCCACTCGTGTAGAATACACCTGCATTTCGGAGTGATGTACGGGACCCGTAATCATCCAACCAAATACCGTCTTCTGAGCCAACAACGAGCCTAAAATATTACGCTCAATCTCCGCCAGAATTATCTGGGGATACAAATCAGCACCTAATAACATGTCAACCGGCCTACAATCGAAAAATTGAGGATCTGCCCAACGTAGATTAGGCAAATTCTCCCGCTGTTCCTTTTCCAAAACAAATGATGGCAAATTACCCGATATTTTTGGTAAAACCAATGCCGAAACTTTCAAATAAAATGAAGAATCAGTGCGAGAGCCGATTTCTAAACAACAAATTTTCTTCGAAGAAGCAGAGAACATCTGATTCACCCCTGTAATTCTGGCATTCGTGGAATGCGCAGGAATTTTCAAACGATTTTGCAAACGTTCAGAAATAAACGAAGTTTCTGAAGCGGGGTCTATAAGAGCTCGAGCTGGGTACGTCGTACCCTGGTGACGAATATTCACCATTGCCGTTCCCAACAGCACCGTTCGATTTTGAGCTACATGATAAACCTGACGATTAAAGGGGGCCGAAGAATGAGTACCGCGCGAAGTTGATGGTACCGCAGGTTCCAATGGAACAGGGGTCACTGGTTGGGCACTAGTACCCGAATTCGTGACCGCAATTGCTGATTGTGAATTCCTGGAAGTATTATCCGATGGAGTCAAATTACGATGCAGCAACGTATGATGTCTTTTATTACAATGTGAACAACTATGAAGGCTATTACAATTTTTGACTTCGTGTGTGCGCGACAGACAATTAACGCAACAATGAAACCTTTTCACAGTTGTGAATCTTTCCGAAACTGAAAGATTTTTAAACCTTTTGCAATCTTTCAAATAATGAGTTATACCCTTACACAATATACAGGAATTAGAAGAAGAATTTGTGTGGCACACTTTAACTTTATGAACTGATTTTTTGTTTTCATGCGGTGATTCCTTAATGTCACACAGACATTCCAATGTCTGAATTCTTTCTGTAAGAAAGGCATCCAAATCTTTCCACTTTGACAAAGCAAATTTATTCTTTATGCTCTGTTCCCATAAAGTAACAGTATTGTGTGGAAGTCGCTGAATACACATGAATACAATAATCGGATCCCAATTTTCAGTTTGAACTTTATAAATGGAAAAGGCAGAAAGGCAGCTATTTATCCCTCTTTGTAGTGCTTTAAGACCTGTTGAAGACTCTTTGTCTATACTAGGGAGACTAAAAAGAGATTTGAGCTGATTATTAACTAACATGCGAGGATTTTCATAAGCCGCTTTTAAATTTTCCCACGCTATATCAAAACCTTCATGAGAAAGAGGGCATTTTGAAACGATTTCCTTTGCCTCACCGCTAGTTTTTCTCAACAAGTGACATAGTCTCTCTATATTACTGAGACGCGCGCTATTAATGTAGAGCGCTGTAAACAAATCGCGAAAGGATGGCCATGAAATATAATCTCCATCAAACGTATCAACATCGCAAGCAGGCAGTGTTAAATTATGGCCTAAACCATCTGAAATCTCGCGGCTTGACGATGGTATGCTAACAGGCTTTTGCTCTACTTTAATTTTATCTTTTTTCTCATTTATTTCTCCTAAACAAGTAACAAATGCGTGATAAGTGGCACGATATTTTTTCATCACTACTTCTATTTCGTCAGCTGTATCTTCCGAAGATCTAGTGACACGCGAAACCTTTAAGCACTGCTCATAAGTTCGTTTAACTTTGTCCCATAAAGTTTTTAGTTCATCGCCGTGAAGTTCCAAAGTATAAATCGTATGAACTTCATCTTTTATTGTTTTATAAAAAGCCTGAAATTGAACTAAGTCATCAGAGACTCTTGTGAATTCTTCACGTGCAGCAGCAGACATTGTTTATATACTTATTTTGAGTGAATGTTGAAAGTTCAATAAAATAATTGAGGTTTTTTTTTTTTTGTCGCCCAAAATTTGATAACTCACTCTTTGATTTCAAATAAAATTGTATATTTATCTCTAATCAAGTTTAAATAAAATTAAATTTGAAAAAAAGAATAATTTATTTGTATATTGCAAATCGACAGTCAAGCCAATTAGTCCGACGTAATTAGTGTAGGGTGTACTTTCCAACCAGAAATAAAACAATAGCAACTTAAATCTGTATATATGTACGTATGTATGCACAACGAATTTCAACCAACAAATACAGAAACAACACTATTAATTTGCACTTTGAAGAATTCCTTAATTTTAAGTGATTTAAATATATAAAGGCTTTAAAGCACTAAACCACGGTAAACTTTTATGTTTATGATTCTCACGATTTTTATTATTTTTAACTTTGCGAAGAGAAGGGCGAACAAAATTTAAGTATATTGTGTAAATTTCCAGCGATCAATCACAATTGTAGATTTAAATTTGTGTGTAGGTATGTATGTATGTATGTATGTTTTATTTAATAAGTAAATAAAACAATAGACAAATTTGCAAAGGCAATAAAAACCCGCGATTTTATTCTTTTTCACGCACTTTTAAATAAAATGGAAAACAAATCACGTACCTTTTATTAATAATAAATTTTTCTTCCAAATTGGTGTTAAGCTGTGTTGATTTTTGATGGCGCAAAATGGCGATCTTTAAAGAAACAGACCATAGATTTATTAAAACAGGTACTTTGATAATTTGCTCCAAAATCCAAAGATCCGGTTCGATGGTCCAAGTGTTTGCGTGGGAAAAAGAAATAAAACACAGTGGGTAATTTTAAAGATTTAAGAGAAATTCTTAACTTTATTATTTTACCTTTATTAATCTATCGGGTAAGCGAAAGTTGCTTTGGCGTAAATGGCGTTCAAACAACAAGTGGTATATATAAAAAACCGAACGAACGTAGCGAGCAATATTGAGAAAAAGGACACCGTTACCGGTTAACTCGTTAGAATCTGTGTAGAAACTCCAACACAACGGTGTATAAAAGTGGAGTTACACAAATCCTAAAGAGGACTGGCGCGAAATAATTTAATACATAAGAATTCAGAAAAAACCTATATCTTAACTAAACAACTTGTTTCTACTGTATTTTCTAAAATACTTCTTGCTCACAAAATTTGAAAACGGAAATATTTAGAGCAGAAGACCACAAAACGACCTGCATTTGCAGATTTGCCGGCACTTTCCCGTATAAGTTGTAATTTGACAAATATTCAAGACCAAAAAACTGTATAGAAAACCCCTCCCCACGGAGGCACAACTTGTTTCTACTGTATTTTCTAAAATACTTCTTGCTCACAAAATTTGAAAACGGAAATATTTAGAGAAGAAGACCACAAAACGACCTGCATTTGCAGATTTGCCGGCACTTTCCCGTATAAGTTGTAATTTGACAAATATTCAAAACCAAAAAACTGTATAGAAAACCCCTCCCCACGGAGGCACAACTTGTTTCTACGGTATTTTCTAAAATACTTCTTGCTCACAAAATTTGAAAACGGAAATATTTAGAGCAGAAGACCACAAAACGACCTGCATTTGCAGATTTGCCGGCACTTTCCCGTATAAGTTGTAATTTGACAAATATTCAAAACCAAAAAACTGTATAGAAAACCCCTCCCCACGGAGGCACAACTTGTTTCTACTGTATTTTCTAAAATACTTCTTGCTCACAAAATTTGAAAACGGAAATATTTAGAGCAGAAGACCACAAAACGACCTGCATTTGCAGATTTGCCGGCACTTTCCCGTATAAGTTGTAATTTGACAAATATTCAAGACCAAAAAACTGTATAGAAAACCCCTCCCCACGGAGGCACAACTTGTTTCTACTGTATTTTCTAAAATACTTCTTGCTCACAAAATTTGAAAACGGAAATATTTAGAGAAGAAGACCACAAAACGACCTGCATTTGCAGATTTGCCGGCACTTTCCCGTATAAGTTGTAATTTGACAAATATTCAAAACCAAAAAACTGTATAGAAAACCCCTCCCCACGGAGGCACAACTTGTTTCTACTGTATTTTCTAAAATACTTCTTGCTCACAAAATTTGAAAACGGAAATATTTAGAGCAGAAGACCACAAAACGACCTGCATTTGCAGATTTGCCGGCACTTTCCCGTATAAGTTGTAATTTGACAAATATTCAAAACCAAAAAACTGTATAGAAAACCCCTCCCCACGGAGGCACAACTTGTTTCTACTGTATTTTCTAAAATACTTCTTGCTCACAAAATTTGAAAACGGAAATATTTAGAGCAGAAGACCACAAAACGACCTGCATTTGCAGATTTGCCGGCACTTTCCCGTATAAGTTGTAATTTGACAAATATTCAAAACCAAAAAACTGTATAGAAAACCCCTCCCCACGGAGGCACAACTTGTTTCTACTGTATTTTCTAAAATACTTCTTGCTCACAAAATTTGAAAACGGAAATATTTAGAGCAGAAGACCACAAAACGACCTGCATTTGCAGATTTGCCGGCACTTTCCCGTATAAGTTGTAATTTGACAAATATTCAAAACCAAAAAACTGTATAGAAAACCCCTCCCCACGGAGGCACAACTTGTTTCTACTGTATTTTCTAAAATACTTCTTGCTCACAAAATTTGAAAACGGAAATATTTAGAGCAGAAGACCACAAAACGACCTGCATTTGCAGATTTGCCGGCACTTTCCCGTATAAGTTGTAATTTGACAAATATTCAAGACCAAAAAACTGTATAGAAAACCCCTCCCCACGGAGGCACAACTTGTTTCTACTGTATTTTCTAAAATACTTCTTGCTCACAAAATTTGAAAACGGAAATATTTAGAGAAGAAGACCACAAAACGACCTGCATTTGCAGATTTGCCGGCACTTTCCCGTATAAGTTGTAATTTGACAAATATTCAAGACCAAAAAACTGTATAGAAAACCCCTCCCCACGGAGGCACAACTTGTTTCTACTGTATTTTCTAAAATACTTCTTGCTCACAAAATTTGAAAACGGAAATATTTAGAGCAGAAGACCGCAAAACGACCTGCATTTGCAGATTTGCCGGCACTTTCCCGTATAAGTTGTAATTTGACAAATATTCAAAACCAAAAAACTGTATAGAAAACCCCTCCCCACGGAGGCACAACTTGTTTCTACTGTATTTTCTAAAATACTTCTTGCTCACAAAATTTGAAAACGGAAATATTTAGAGCAGAAGACCACAAAACGACCTGCATTTGCAGATTTGCCGGCACTTTCCCGTATAAGTTGTAATTTGACAAATATTCAAAACCAAAAAACTGTATAGAAAACCCCTCCCCACGGAGGCACAACTTGTTTCTACTGTATTTTCTAAAATACTTCTTGCTCACAAAATTTGAAAACGGAAATATTTAGAGCAGAAGACCACAAAACGACCTGCATTTGCAGATTTGCCGGCACTTTCCCGTATAAGTTGTAATTTGACAAATATTCAAAACCAAAAAACTGTATAGAAAACCCCTCCCCACGGAGGCACAACTTGTTTCTACTGTATTTTCTAAAATACTTCTTGCTCACAAAATTTGAAAACGGAAATATTTAGAGCAGAAGACCACAAAACGACCTGCATTTGCAGATTTGCCGGCACTTTCCCGTATAAGTTGTAATTTGACAAATATTCAAAACCAAAAAACTGTATAGAAAACCCCTCCCCACGGAGGCACAACTTGTTTCTACTGTATTTTCTAAAATACTTCTTGCTCACAAAATTTGAAAACGGAAATATTTAGAGCAGAAGACCACAAAACGACCTGCATTTGCAGATTTGCCGGCACTTTCCCGTATAAGTTGTAATTTGACAAATATTCAAAACCAAAAAACTGTATAGAAAACCCCTCCCCACGGAGGCACAACTTGTTTCTACTGTATTTTCTAAAATACTTCTTGCTCACAAAATTTGAAAACGGAAATATTTAGAGCAGAAGACCACAAAACGACCTGCATTTGCAGATTTGCCGGCACTTTCCCGTATAAGTTGTAATTTGACAAATATTCAAGACCAAAAAACTGTATAGAAAACCCCTCCCCACGGAGGCACAACTTGTTTCTACTGTATTTTCTAAAATACTTCTTGCTCACAAAATTTGAAAACGGAAATATTTAGAGCAGAAGACCACAAAACGACCTGCATTTGCAGATTTGCCGGCACTTTCCCGTATAAGTTGTAATTTGACAAATATTCAAAACCAAAAAACTGTATAGAAAACCCCTCCCCACGGAGGCACAACTTGTTTCTACTGTATTTTCTAAAATACTTCTTGCTCACAAAATTTGAAAACGGAAATATTTAGAGCAGAAGACCACAAAACGACCTGCATTTGCAGATTTGCCGGCACTTTCCCGTATAAGTTGTAATTTGACAAATATTCAAAACCAAAAAACTGTATAGAAAACCCCTCCCCACGGAGGCACAACTTGTTTCTACTGTATTTTCTAAAATACTTCTTGCTCACAAAATTTGAAAACGGAAATATTTAGAGCAGAAGACCAGAAAACGACCTGCATTTGCAGATTTGCCGGCACTTTCCCGTATAAGTTGTAATTTGACAAATATTCAAAACCAAAAAACTGTATAGAAAACCCCTCCCCACGGAGGCACAACTTGTTTCTACTGTATTTTCTAAAATACTTCTTGCTCACAAAATTTGAAAACGGAAATATTTAGAGAAGAAGACCACAAAACGACCTGCATTTGCAGATTTGCCGGCACTTTCCCGTATAAGTTGTAATTTGACAAATATTCAAAACCAAAAAACTGTATAGAAAACCCCTCCCCACGGAGGCACAACTTGTTTCTACTGTATTTTCTAAAATACTTCTTGCTCACAAAATTTGAAAACGGAAATATTTAGAGCAGAAGACCACAAAACGACCTGCATTTGCAGATTTGCCGGCACTTTCCCGTATAAGTTGTAATTTGACAAATATTCAAAACCAAAAAACTGTATAGAAAACCCCTCCCCACGGAGGCACAACTTGTTTCTACTGTATTTTCTAAAATACTTCTTGCTCACAAAATTTGAAAACGGAAATATTTAGAGCAGAAGACCACAAAACGACCTGCATTTGCAGATTTGCCGGCACTTTCCCGTATAAGTTGTAATTTGACAAATATTCAAAACCAAAAAACTGTATAGAAAACCCCACCCCACGGAGGCACAACTTGTTTCTACTGTATTTTCTAAAATACTTCTTGCTCACAAAATTTGAAAACGGAAATATTTAGAGCAGAAGACCACAAAACGACCTGCATTTGCAGATTTGCCGGCACTTTCCCGTATAAGTTGTAATTTGACAAATATTCAAGACCAAAAAACTGTATAGAAAACCCCTCCCCACGGAGGCACAACTTGTTTCTACTGTATTTTCTAAAATACTTCTTGCTCACAAAATTTTAAAACGGAAATATTTAGAGAAGAAGACCACAAAACGACCTGCATTTGCAGATTTGCCGGCACTTTCCCGTATAAGTTGTAATTTGACAAATATTCAAAACCAAAAAACTGTATAGAAAACCCCTCCCCACGGAGGCACAACTTGTTTCTACTGTATTTTCTAAAATACTTCTTGCTCACAAAATTTGAAAACGGAAATATTTAGAGCAGAAGACCACAAAACGACCTGCATTTGCAGATTTGCCGGCACTTTCCCGTATAAGTTGTAATTTGACAAATATTCAAAACCAAAAAACTGTATAGAAAACCCCTCCCCACGGAGGCACAACTTGTTTCTACTGTATTTTCTAAAATACTTCTTGCTCACAAAATTTGAAAACGGAAATATTTAGAGAAGAAGACCACAAAACGACCTGCATTTGCAGATTTGCCGGCACTTCCCCGTATAAGTTGTAATTTGACAAATATTCAAAACCAAAAAACTGTATAGAAAACCCCTCCCCACGGAGGCACAACTTGTTTCTACTGTATTTTCTAAAATACTTCTTGCTCACAAAATTTGAAAACGGAAATATTTAGAGAAGAAGACCACAAAACGACCTGCATTTGCAGATTTGCCGGCACTTTCCCGTATAAGTTGTAATTTGACAAATATTCAAAACCAAAAAACTGTATAGAAAACCCCTCCCCACGGAGGCACAACTTGTTTCTACTGTATTTTCTAAAATACTTCTTGCTCACAAAATTTGAAAACGGAAATGTTTAGAGCAGAAGACCACAAAACGACCTGCATTTGCAGATTTGCCGGCACTTTCCCGTATAAGTTGTAATTTGACAAATATTCAAAACCAAAAAACTGTATAGAAAACCCCTCCCCACGGAGGCACAACTTGTTTCTACTGTATTTTCTAAAATACTTCTTGCTCACAAAATTTGAAAACGGAAATGTTTAGAGCAGAAGACCACAAAACGACCTGCATTTGCAGATTTGCCGGCACTTTCCCGTATAAGTTGTAATTTGACAAATATTCAAAACCAAAAAACTGTATAGAAAACCCCTCCCCACGGAGGCACAACTTGTTTCTACTGTATTTTCTAAAATACTTCTTGCTCACAAAATTTGAAAACGGAAATGTTTAGAGCAGAAGACCACAAAACGACCTGCATTTGCAGATTTGCCGGCACTTTCCCGTATAAGTTGTAATTTGACAAATATTCAAAACCAAAAAACTGTATAGAAAACCCCTCCCCACGGAGGCACAACTTGTTTCTACTGTATTTTCTAAAATACTTCTTGCTCACAAAATTTGAAAACGGAAATATTTAGAGCAGAAGACCACAAAACGACCTGCATTTGCAGATTTGCCGGCACTTTCCCGTATAAGTTGTAATTTGACAAATATTCAAAACCAAAAAACTGTATAGAAAACCCCTCCCCACGGAGGCACAACTTGTTTCTACTGTATTTTCTAAAATACTTCTTGCTCACAAAATTTGAAAACGGAAATATTTAGAGCAGAAGACCACAAAACGACCTGCATTTGCAGATTTGCCGGCACTTTCCCGTATAAGTTGTAATTTGACAAATATTCAAAACCAAAAAACTGTATAGAAAACCCCTCCCCACGGAGGCACAACTTGTTTCTACTGTATTTTCTAAAATACTTCTTGCTCACAAAATTTGAAAACAGAAATATTTAGAGCAGAAGACCACAAAACGACCTGCATTTGCAGATTTGCCGGCACTTTCCCGTATAAGTTGTAATTTGACAAATATTCAAAACCAAAAAACTGTATAGAAAACCCCTCCCCACGGAGGCACAACTTGTTTCTACTGTATTTTCTAAAATACTTCTTGCTCACAAAATTTGAAAACGGAAATATTTAGAGCAGAAGACCACAAAACGACCTGCATTTGCAGATTTGCCGGCACTTTCCCGTATAAGTTGTAATTTGACAAATATTCAAAACCAAAAAACTGTATAGAAAACCCCTCCCCACGGAGGCACAACTTGTTTCTACTGTATTTTCTAAAATACTTCTTGCTCACAAAATTTGAAAACGGAAATGTTTAGAGCAGAAGACCACAAAACGACCTGCATTGGCAGATTTGCCGGCACTTTCCCGTATAAGTTGTAATTTGACAAATATTCAAAACCAAAAAACTGTATAGAAAACCCCTCCCCACGGAGGCACAACTTGTTTCTACTGTATTTTCTAAAATACTTCTTGCTCACAAAATTTGAAAACGGAAATATTTAGAGCAGAAGACCACAAAACGACCTGCATTTGCAGATTTGCCGGCACTTTCCCGTATAAGTTGTAATTTGACAAATATTCAAAACCAAAAAACTGTATAGAAAACCCCACCCCGCGGAGGCACAACTTGTTTCTACTGTATTTTCTAAAATACTTCTTGCTCACAAAATTTGAAAACGGAAATATTTAGAGAAGAAGACCACAAAACGACCTGCATTTGCAGATTTGCCGGCACTTTCCCGTATAAGTTGTAATTTGACAAATATTCAAAACCAAAAAACTGTATAGAAAACCCCTCCCCACGGAGGCACAACTTGTTTCTACTGTATTTTCTAAAATACTTCTTGCTCACAAAATTTGAAAACGGAAATATTTAGAGCAGAAGACCACAAAACGACCTGCATTGGCAGATTTGCCGGCACTTTCCCGTATAAGTTGTAATTTGACAAATATTCAAAACCAAAAAACTGTATAGAAAACCCCTCCCCACGGAGGCACAACTTGTTTCTACTGTATTTTCTAAAATACTTCTTGCTCACAAAATTTGAAAACGGAAATATTTAGAGAAGAAGACTACAAAACGACCTGCATTTGCAGATTTGCCGGCACTTTCCCGTATAAGTTGTAATTTGACAAATATTCAAAACCAAAAAACTGTATAGAAAACCCCTCCCCACGGTGGCACAACTTGTTTCTACTGTATTTTCTAAAATACTTCTTGCTCACAAAATTTGAAAACGGAAATATTTAGAGAAGAAGACTACAAAACGACCTGCATTTGCAGATTTGCCGGCACTTTCCCGTATAAGTTGTAATTTGACAAATATTCAAAACCAAAAAACTGTATAGAAAACCCCTCCCCGCGGTGGCACAACTTGTTTCTACTGTATTTTCTAAAATACTTCTTGCTCACAAAATTTGAAAACGGAAATATTTAGAGAAGAAGACCACAAAACGACCTGCATTTGCAGATTTGCCGGCACTTTCCCGTATAAGTTGTAATTTGACAAATATTCAAAACCAAAAAACTGTATAGAAAACCCCTCCCCACGGAGGCACAACTTGTTTCTACTGTATTTTCTAAAATACTTCTTGCTCACAAAATTTGAAAACGGAAATATTTAGAGAAGAAGACCACAAAACGACCTGCATTTGCAGATTTGCCGGCACTTTCCCGTATAAGTTGTAATTTGACAAATATACAAAACCAAAAAACTGTATAGAAAACCCCTCCCCACGGAGGCACAACTTGTTTCTACTGTATTTTCTAAAATACTTCTTGCTCACAAAATTTGAAAACGGAAATATTTAGAGAAGAAGACCACAAAACGACCTGCATTTGCAGATTTGCCGGCACTTTCCCGTATAAGTTGTAATTTGACAAATATTCAAAACCAAAAAACTGTATAGAAAACCCCTCCCCACGGAGGCACAACTTGTTTCTACTGTATTTTCTAAAATACTTCTTGCTCACAAAATTTGAAAACGGAAATATTTAGAGAAGAAGACCACAAAACGACCTGCATTTGCAGATTTGCCGGCACTTTCCCATATAAGTTGTAATTTGACAAATATTCAAAACCAAAAAACTGTATAGAAAACCCCTCCCCGCGGAGGCACAATTTGTTTCTACTGTATTTTCTAAAATACTTCTTGCTCACAAAATTTGAAA
Source organism: Sturmia bella (assembly GCA_963662145.1). Taxonomy (NCBI): domain Eukaryota; kingdom Metazoa; phylum Arthropoda; class Insecta; order Diptera; family Tachinidae; genus Sturmia; species Sturmia bella. Next base: position 48,056,969 of record OY759172.1, on the reverse strand, counting down.
ACGGAAATATTTAGAGCAGAAGACCACAAAACGACCTGCATTTGCAGATTTGCCGGCACTTTCCCGTATAAGTTGTAATTTGACAAATATACAAAACCAAAAAACTGTATAGAAAACCCCTCCCCGCGGAGGCACAATTTGTTTCTACTGTATTTTCTAAAATACTTCTTGCTCACAAAATTTGAAAACGGAAATATTTAGAGCAGAAGACCACAAAACGACCTGCATTTGCAGATTTGCCGGCACTTTCCCATATAAGTTGTAATTTGACAAATATACAAAACCAAAAAACTGTATAGAAAACCCCTCCCCGCGGAGGCACAATTTGTTTCTACTGTATTTTCTAAAATACTTCTTGCTCACAAAATTTGAAAACGGAAATATTTAGAGCAGAAGACCACAAAACGACCTGCATTTGCAGATTTGCCGGCACTTTCCCATATAAGTTGTAATTTGACAAATATACAAAACCAAAAAACTGTATAGAAAACCCCTCCCCGCGGAGGCACAATTTGTTTCTACTGTATTTTCTAAAATACTTCTTGCTCACAAAATTTGAAAACGGAAATATTTAGAGCAGAAGACCACAAAACGACCTGCATTTGCAGATTTGCCGGCACTTTCCCGTATAAGTTGTAATTTGACAAATATACAAAACCAAAAAACTGTATAGAAAACCCCTCCCCGCGGAGGCACAATTTGTTTCTACTGTATTTTCTAAAATACTTCTTGCTCACAAAATTTGAAAACGGAAATATTTAGAGCAGAAGACCACAAAACGACCTGCATTTGCAGATTTGCCGGCACTTTCCCATATAAGTTGTAATTTGACAAATATTCAAAACCAAAAAACTGTATAGAAAACCCCTCCCCACGGAGGCACAACTTGTTTCTACTGTATTTTCTAAAATACTTCTTGCTCACAAAATTTGAAAACGGAAATATTTAGAGCAGAAGACCACAAAACGACCTGCATTTGCAGATTTGCCGGCACTTTCCCATATAAGTTGTAATTTGACAAATATACAAAACCAAAAAACTGTATAGAAAACCCCTCCCCGCGGAGGCACAATTTGTTTCTACTGTATTTTCTAAAATACTTCTTGCTCACAAAATTTGAAAACGGAAATATTTAGAGCAGAAGACCACAAAACGACCTGCATTTGCAGATTTGCCGGCACTTTCCCATATAAGTTGTAATTTGACAAATATTCAAAACCAAAAAACTGTATAGAAAACCCCTCCCCACGGAGGCACAACTTGTTTCTACTGTATTTTCTAAAATACTTCTTGCTCACAAAATTTGAAAACGGAAATATTTAGAGCAGAAGACCACAAAACGACCTGCATTTGCAGATTTGCCGGCACTTTCCCGTATAAGTTGTAATTTGACAAATATTCAAAACCAAAAAACTGTATAGAAAACCCCTCCCCACGGAGGCACAACTTGTTTCTACTGTATTTTCTAAAATACTTCTTGCTCACAAAATTTGAAAACGGAAATATTTAGAGAAGAAGACCACAAAACGACCTGCATTTGCAGATTTGCCGGCACTTTCCCGTATAAGTTGTAATTTGACAAATATTCAAAACCAAAAAACTGTATAGAAAACCCCTTCCCTCGGAGGCACAACTTGTTTCTACTGTATTTTCTAAAATACTTCTTGCTCACAAAATTTGAAAACGGAAATATTTAGAGAAGAAGACCACAAAACGACCTGCATTTGCAGATTTGCCGGCACTTTCCCGTATAAGTTGTAATTTGACAAATATTCAAAACCAAAAAACTGTATAGAAAACCCCTTCCCTCGGAGGCACAACTTGTTTCTACTGTATTTTCTAAAATACTTCTTGCTCACAAAATTTGAAAACGGAAATATTTAGAGAAGAAGACCACAAAACGACCTGCATTTGCAGATTTGCCGGCACTTTCCCGTATAAGTTGTAATTTGACAAATATTCAAAACCAAAAAACTGTATAGAAAACCCCTCCCCACGGAGGCACAACTTGTTTCTACTGTATTTTCTAAAATACTTCTTGCTCACAAAATTTGAAAACGGAAATATTTAGAGAAGAAGACCACAAAACGACCTGCATTTGCAGATTTGCCGGCACTTTCCCGTATAAGTTGTAATTTGACAAATATTCAAAACCAAAAAACTGTATAGAAAACCCCTTCCCTCGGAGGCACAACTTGTTTCTACTGTATTTTCTAAAATACTTCTTGCTCACAAAATTTGAAAACGGAAATATTTAGAGAAGAAGACCACAAAACGACCTGCATTTGCAGATTTGCCGGCACTTTCCCGTATAAGTTGTAATTTGACAAATATTCAAAACCAAAAAACTGTATAGAAAACCCCTTCCCTCGGAGGCACAACTTGTTTCTACTGTATTTTCTAAAATACTTCTTGCTCACAAAATTTGAAAACGGAAATATTTAGAGAAGAAGACGACCTGCATTTGCAGATTTGCCGGCACTTTCCCGTATAAGTTGTAATTTGACAAATATTCAAAACCAAAAAACTGTATAGAAAACCCCTCCCCACGGAGGCACAACTTGTTTCTACTGTATTTTCTAAAATACTTCTTGCTCACAAAATTTGAAAACGGAAATATTTAGAGCAGAAGACCACAAAACGACCTGCATTTGCAGATTTGCCGGCACTTTCCCGTATAAGTTGTAATTTGACAAATATACAAAACCAAAAAACTGTATAGAAAACCCCTCCCCGCGGAGGCACAATTTGTTTCTACTGTATTTTCTAAAATACTTCTTGCTCACAAAATTTGAAAACGGAAATATTTAGAGCAGAAGACCACAAAACGACCTGCATTTGCAGATTTGCCGGCACTTTCCCATATAAGTTGTAATTTGACAAATATACAAAACCAAAAAACTGTATAGAAAACCCCTCCCCGCGGAGGCACAATTTGTTTCTACTGTATTTTCTAAAATACTTCTTGCTCACAAAATTTGAAAACGGAAATATTTAGAGCAGAAGACCACAAAACGACCTGCATTTGCAGATTTGCCGGCACTTTCCCATATAAGTTGTAATTTGACAAATATACAAAACCAAAAAACTGTATAGAAAACCCCTCCCCGCGGAGGCACAATTTGTTTCTACTGTATTTTCTAAAATACTTCTTGCTCACAAAATTTGAAAACGGAAATATTTAGAGCAGAAGACCACAAAACGACCTGCATTTGCAGATTTGCCGGCACTTTCCCGTATAAGTTGTAATTTGACAAATATACAAAACCAAAAAACTGTATAGAAAACCCCACCCCGCGGAGGCACAATTTGTTTCTACTGTATTTTCTAAAATACTTCTTGCTCACAAAATTTGAAAACGGAAATATTTAGAGCAGAAGACCACAAAACGACCTGCATTTGCAGATTTGCCGGCACTTTCCCGTATAAGTTGTAATTTGACAAATATTCAAAACCAAAAAACTGTATAGAAAACCCCTCCCCACGGAGGCACAACTTGTTTCTACTGTATTTTCTAAAATACTTCTTGCTCACAAAATTTGAAAACGGAAATATTTAGAGAAGAAGACCACAAAACGACCTGCATTTGCAGATTTGCCGGCACTTTCCCGTATAAGTTGTAATTTGACAAATATTCAAAACCAAAAAACTGTATAGAAAACCCCTTCCCTCGGAGGCACAACTTGTTTCTACTGTATTTTCTAAAATACTTCTTGCTCACAAAATTTGAAAACGGAAATATTTAGAGAAGAAGACCACAAAACGACCTGCATTTGCAGATTTGCCGGCACTTTCCCGTATAAGTTGTAATTTGACAAATATTCAAAACCAAAAAACTGTATAGAAAACCCCTTCCCTCGGAGGCACAACTTGTTTCTACTGTATTTTCTAAAATACTTCTTGCTCACAAAATTTGAAAACGGAAATATTTAGAGAAGAAGACCACAAAACGACCTGCATTTGCAGATTTGCCGGCACTTTCCCGTATAAGTTGTAATTTGACAAATATTCAAAACCAAAAAACTGTATAGAAAACCCCTCCCCACGGAGGCACAACTTGTTTCTACTGTATTTTCTAAAATACTTCTTGCTCACAAAATTTGAAAACGGAAATATTTAGAGAAGAAGACCACAAAACGACCTGCATTTGCAGATTTGCCGGCACTTTCCCGTATAAGTTGTAATTTGACAAATATTCAAAACCAAAAAACTGTATAGAAAACCCCTTCCCTCGGAGGCACAACTTGTTTCTACTGTATTTTCTAAAATACTTCTTGCTCACAAAATTTGAAAACGGAAATATTTAGAGAAGAAGACCACAAAACGACCTGCATTTGCAGATTTGCCGGCACTTTCCCGTATAAGTTGTAATTTGACAAATATTCAAAACCAAAAAACTGTATAGAAAACCCCTTCCCTCGGAGGCACAACTTGTTTCTACTGTATTTTCTAAAATACTTCTTGCTCACAAAATTTGAAAACGGAAATATTTAGAGAAGAAGACGACCTGCATTTGCAGATTTGCCGGCACTTTCCCGTATAAGTTGTAATTTGACAAATATTCAAAACCAAAAAACTGTATAGAAAACCCCTCCCCACGGAGGCACAACTTGTTTCTACTGTATTTTCTAAAATACTTCTTGCTCACAAAATTTGAAAACGGAAATATTTAGAGCAGAAGACCACAAAACGACCTGCATTTGCAGATTTGCCGGCACTTTCCCGTATAAGTTGTAATTTGACAAATATTCAAAACCAAAAAACTGTATAGAAAACCCCTTCCCCCGGAGGCACAACTTGTTTCTACTGTATTTTCTAAAATACTTCTTGCTCACAAAATTTGAAAACGGAAATATTTAGAGAAGAAGACCACAAAACGACCTGCATTTGCAGATTTGCCGGCACTTTCCCGTATAAGTTGTAATTTGACAAATATTCAAAACCAAAAAACTGTATAGAAAACCCCTCCCCACGGAGGCACAACTTGTTTCTACTGTATTTTCTAAAATACTTCTTCCTCACAAAATTTGAAAACGGAAATATTTAGAGAAGAAGACCACAAAACGACCTGCATTTGCAGATTTGCCGGCACTTTCCCGTATAAGTTGTAATCTGACAAATATTCAAAACCAAAAAACTGTATAGAAAACCCCTTCCCTCGGAGGCACAACTTGTTTCTACTGTATTTTCTAAAATACTTCTTGCTCACAAAATTTGAAAACGGAAATATTTAGAGAAGAAGACCACAAAACGACCTGCATTTGCAGATTTGCCGGCACTTTCCCGTATAAGTTGTAATTTGACAAATATTCAAAACCAAAAAACTGTATAGAAAACCCCTCCCCACGGAGGCACAACTTGTTTCTACTGTATTTTCTAAAATACTTCTTCCTCACAAAATTTGAAAACGGAAATATTTAGAGAAGAAGACCACAAAACGACCTGCACTTGCAGATTTGCCGGCACTTTCCCGTATAAGTTGTAATCTGACAAATATTCGAAACCATATATGCAAATACCGTTGGATTGTGTGTGTTCTTGGCTTCTTTCTTTGGATTGAAAGAACACGTGTGATGCGTTGCTTTTTTCGTTAAAATTTTAGTAGTTTTATTTGGTTCATTGTGAAAACGAGATGTCGATTTCTTAAGAAATGAATAATATGAATGAAATGTAATGATAAACCTGTACATGTTAATAGCATCCTCTATGTACATTTATGATTTTTAATGAATTTACATATTAGAAATAAAAACAATTCTTAAATGAACGTTAAAATATCAATTAAAGTTTTATTTCTACACTGAGTTGTCATTACAATTAAATTTTGATGTTTTTAAAACTGCGGACCACCGTCTTTTATAAAATTTTAAGATAAAAAATTACTGTTCGATATAACGAATATCTCGGAATAACGAAAGGTCTGAACATTATATCATTCGTTAAACCGGGCTTTGACTGTATAACCTGATATTACACATTTATATAGAAAAGCTTTTATTTATACTTGGCATAGCCAAATATAGCCCTGTTAGTTGTTATTAATTAAAACGTCTAGAATTACACTCTGATTCCTCTTCTCTTCTTGCTCTGCCTGTTTTTCTAGTTCCGGTACAATACAGTAGATGTCTAAGATTCATTACCTGAGTGCTTTTCCTAGATAAACAGCAGGTAGGCCTTTTAATTTTTAAAGGTTAAGTTTTTAAGATTGCAGAGTGGAATTTTATAGTTTTTCTGCCAATGTGGCTCATTAAATTATATAATGATGTTCCATCATCATTTTAGGAAAAAAGTTTATTTTTGGGGGGAAGGATCCTCAGCACCATAAGGGGTTTCAGGCCCTAATGTTTTATACCAGCAAAGAGCTGAGATGCAACAGAAGGTCTAGCCTAAACAATATAAAAAATTTAGTTAGCGTTTTGCAGGGAAGCTAAAGTTTTCAAAACTCTCGGTTGTGATGACATGTCTAAATATTATTGTCCCTTTTCTAATATATTTAAAATAGATTTTAAGCAGTATCAGTTTTTAGGCTTATCTTTTCAATAGTTAAAAAATAAAGAGGAAACAAAAAACCATAGTTATTAAAAAGGAATAGTATTACAACCCAGAGCTTTAACTTATTCTAGTACGGAAAAAAGCTCTCACTGTCATTTGCCCAGCAAACAGCCTGAGTTTATAAAAGATTTATAACAAGGCCGTTAGTGATAAATCATTCAGCTATTCAACATCTAAACACTTCATTACAAAGAGCAGACGAGGATTTAAATACCCGTGTCAATAATTTATATGCATGGTTTAAAAAGAATTATATTTATTTCTATTCGCTGGCGCAACACAAAACAAATTGTATAGAACTGAAAGCGAAAAACAGAAGCCGAGACTGAAAGTATGTGCAAAGAAAAGAAATTTATTTAATATTTAAATGGCGACAAACTGAAACCCTCAAGAAAATCAGTAGTCAAAGTTAAATCAATTACTGTGTATAAAATGCTTCATTTAATTGCATTGATTGATGATGGCGATGACGAATCAATAACACCAACTAGCATTTCCATCCATTCCACAGTTGTGTGTATGCGTGTTCAGCACTACTCCCCTGTATTTTATTTTTACTGGCATAATTGATGATGAAGCAGAATTTTTTTATTTGCATTTTTTTTCCTTTTAATTCTCACAAACAACCTTTAATGAAAATTATTATTGAAATCTTCAATGTTGAATTAAACGCAAAATATCAATCAATGAAAATTTACTCGTTATTGATTAAAAAAATAAATAAATAAATAATATTAAGCGAACAAGGGTGCAAGATATATTTAAAGAAGGGAAATTCAAGTAAATCATAGTAATTTTTTTACTCTGCAAAAAAAGCGAAAATGAAGAAAAATGTGACCCAGAGAGTAAGAACTCGTTATTCTTTGTTTAAAACGTATGCAGTGTTTTCTTTAAAGTTTACGAGAGATGCATAAAAATTGATGAGTGTGAAGATTACGTATTGAAGTCCCGAGACTCAAACCACAATTTTTAGCAAAGCCACATTTTGAAGTTAGCAGAGCACTGTTAACAAGTTAACGGCAATATTTTTATAACCGATGACAATTGTGGAGAAAATGAGTGGGTTTTATGGAAAAATAAGGACCTCTACGAAGTAGTGACCATATGGAAATGGTGGTTCGGAGGGCTAGCTATGCTCTCTGGTACCTGGGATGTCTAAAATAATCTTTGGAGTAACATAAAATGACTTTTAAAAGCACTCCATTTAAGAAATGTTTGGAGAAGATGAGTGGGTTTTATGGAAAAATAAGGACCTCTGCGAAGTAGTGACCATATGGAAATGGTGGTTCGGAGGATTAGCTATGATTTCTGGTACCTGGGATATCTAAAATAATCTTTGGAGTAACATAAAATGACTTTTCAAAGCACTCCATTTAGGAAATTTCTGGAGAAGATGAGTTGGCTCATGGAAAAATGAGGACTTCTGCGAAGTACTGGCCATATGGAGATGGTGGCCTGGAGGGTTAGCTATGACCTCTGGTCCCGGGACTCAAATACGTATTTATCTTCACACACATTAAAAATTGTGCATCAGTAAAGTAAACTTTTTGGCAAAACAGTACTCAGCGCTTAGCACAGTTATGAAACCCATGTATGCAACACTATAGAACTCGAACTATTGTAAAAATTTTAAAAGCATATTACGTACATGTGATTTGATGATCACAAGCATTTCTGACTCAATGCCATCTAAAAAAACACCAGCTGGCCTCAAGGCTAAGGAATCGGCTATGAAATTGATGATACGCTTGCTGGCCGGGGACAAGTGGGTAGATTTGCACCCAGGACGAAATGGCAAGGATAACTGGCCTTCCAAATGACATGGCCTACTGCTCACTAATTGCAAAGATCGATAAAATACTTTGCATTAACTTGTCGAGTACGGTATCTATTACCAGTGAGTCAGAATATAGTTCAAACAGAGTACATGATTGTGAACCTAACGGATGGCTCTCCAAGTAGGAGTCAAGATCTAATGGGTACATCCACATTTCCGAAAGGGAATGAGCGAAGCGTTATTCAAAACAAGGTAGCAGCGATAAGACGAGCGGGATTCTTAATGAAGTACTGCAGGATACAAGAGGTACATAGATCGCTCTGTACTGACAGTACTAGGTAAAGCTAAATTAGTACATAAAGCGCACCATTAAAGTCTAAGTCCTCTAACTGGAAAATTGACTTTAGTCTTTGAACCATAAAGCATAGAGATTTAAAGTTTTCACAATATGTGTAGTTTTTAGGACTCAACAATAACAAATACCAACACTGTACTTTTTTTTTGGTACAATAATCAGTAAAGTGTAAGACGTGTTGACGGTTAAGAGACTGCAAGTGATATTACATCAGCCAGGGTAGAGAGAACTATTTCTTGGTTTACAAGCAAGGAAGTCAGTGAATTACATTCACTAGGGACCCGCGATTATATCCGGAAAGCAGGAAGTCATAGTATTTCGCTGAGGTTACGCCCCGAAACATAGGGACTAGCATCACTTGGATTACATCCAAGTCCCAACAGGAATTAGAACATAGGCAGTCGCGTAACATAGCAACACGCCATAAGTATTTGGATAAGTAAAAGTATCCTATAAGAATTTTGTAAAGAAATATAATAAAGAGAAAATAAAATAAGATAAAATTAAATAAAGTTGTGGCTGTTTAGTTAGAAGAACCCGGACATAGGCTGAACATATTCGGGGTGTAAAACTTGGGGAAACCAAGGACGCTTTACAGTGGACTCTTTATAGTTTTCTGTCTTAAATTGAGCATGAAATAGTCATGGGTTGTACCCCAGCCAGTAAGTCTGCAGATTTACTTTTCTTGTCTTCTATAAAAAAAATATTGATCACTACAGTTTCTCTGTTTTGAAGTTGTAAAATCGAACGAAATTCCGGCATTGTATTAAAAAATTATATTCTACTACAACTAAATCATTTCTAAGGTCTGTCTTGTATGTTTTGTATTTTCTGTTTTCTTACTAATTATTAAAATTCTATAAATTCTATAAAATCTATTGAAATTTCAAATTCAATTGACAGATGACTTTATCACGTTGAACATTCATCTATCATCAATTTACTCAAGCTTAAGATAATTTGTGTTTATTGATGTCTCTTGCAATGTGTGAGTTTGTGCATTTTTTATTTTTCGTTTCTTTTTTTCGTTTCTAATCTTCTTAAGAGTTAAGGTCAGTCTGGTGAATAAAAAGATATACGTTTCTTTGAAGTATTTGTTCGGTAGTGTTCATTAGAATCATAAGCTTTGTGCATTTTATCGAGGGTAAGTGATAATTGTGTTTGTGAGAATGATAAAAATCTAACACATTAATAACGCCAACACAAGTTAAAAATGAAATATAAAATAGATTTTAATTTTAAAATACAATAAGAAATCTTAAATTGGTAGCTTAACAAGAACAAGTAAAAAAAAAATAAAAATGTTAAAAACAAGGAGGATGTCATAATTCTGGGTGATGATTTTGTTCCATGTCGGTTCAACTTGATGTGGTATTGACCTCTAACAAATTTTTTTTGCTAATTCAACAACCTTGTTGGCTGATGTTTTTCAACTTTTTGTCCTTCTTTTAGCTGATTTTAAGGTATTTATTTATTTTAATTTTTAAATTTTTTTTAAATTTTATTTTTCTACTGTAAACTCTGATGGGACTCTAGCCGCAACCTCACAAAGAAGCTGATTTTATTAATTTTAATAGAACTTTTTGCTTTACAATTATTCATAATTTTATCACGAGAAAGATTACTTTTTTTTAGAATAAACTTGGAATGATCGATAAAGCAGAAAGAAGACTAGAAAATTAAAGTTAAGGACTTACTGGCTGGGGTACATACCATGGCTGTTTCACGTACACCACGTCCAGGCTCATCAACACCCAAATTGATTCGAATCCAGGCCATGACCAATTTTATAATGTTTGCAAGCTGCAGCGCTTAGTCATCCTATCAGCTGAGCTCTTCATTGCGGACTGACTATATATATTTATATTCATCTTTCATCCCTTCTTTGAAGGAAGTTAACCTTATTGGTCATCTTACGAACATGAGTGGATTCAGAGACGTTTTGCATATGTCTCGGTTGAATGATCACATGGATCCCATACACGGCTTCGGTAGAAAGTATGGGGTCTTCTTTCCTACAAAGGAGGAGTGGTGCTCAAAACCAAGGTGACTACGAGACGACTCACAAAAGTGATACACTGATGGATCCAAGTCAATCTAGGAAGTGGGAGCTGGAATAGTGGGACATAGGGCACGCAAGGCAATCAGTTGCTCTAACCAATATAAGAATTGCCGGTATCGTAACGTTATGCAGTCACTTCGAACGGGTGTAATGGTGGCTCGTGGATTTTTGGGTTCCCCCGAAAGTGATAGGAGAAATGAGCCTTATATCTCATTATGGATTTGGTGGAAAACTCATCGACTTCGTCATAGACATGACGAATGGGGAATGTATCACTTCATGGCTACTTTGCTTTTATTCTACAGCTGTCTGGTTCACAAATGGAAAAACACATTTGACATTGGCCGCCATTTGCCAAAATAAAACCAGTGTTACGAGACATTTTCCCCCAAACAAATAAAGTTTACTAGACTGCCAACTGCAACGTAAATTAAGCAGCTGCAGCAAAAAACCATCAAAAGGTAAAACAAACAAAAGCAACAATAATCAAAACTGTTACCAGCTAAATAAGCACAGCAGTAACAACAACAGCGGTAGCAATAACCAAAACTGCTACCAGCCAACTGATAACAATAAGAACAACAACAACAGCGTCAATGACCAAGTACTGCAACATCTGAGTAGGTGTCATTTAGCAGCCCAAACTATGGGAACCGGTGACACTGCAGAACATTGGTACGGGGAAAATCGGGCAAAGTCAGCAGCAGCATGTGACCAACAGTCGGCTGGGATTTCCACGATCGCAGCAGCAGAGGCAGGCAGTAAGTGCAGCGAAAGTGGGCAGTTCTCTGTCCAGAACGGGCGAGTGTAGTTCAGTGTAATTTCGGAAAATAAACTAGTTTAAGTTCACTTGAAAAATCTGTATTCTCATTTAATTCTTGTCGTTCCATATAAACAATTAAAGGCATCCCTGTGACCTCTACGGGGAAATCCAGACATATAATAACTTAATAAAAGAATTTATAATAGTAATCCTGCATTTCTACGGGACCCTGTCAGGATTAAAACGTTATAAAATTAACATAAATATTTTTCATAACGCCAGCTTCCAACAGGCCCCGATTTCCTTTGGCCCGCCTTCTACTTGACTAAAATAACTCAGTGAATCATTTCTTATTGATTGTTTTTAGAAATAGAAATTTGAACACATTGCAAAAGATGTCAAACAGCGGATGTCTCGCACTGCTCGATGACTGAAGTTTAAACGCTAAACTGTGGTTCGCTTAAGTGTGGTTTCAGTTTTCAATGATTTTAACCTAAATTAATTTCAGCTCGCAGAGAAGTTCTTTTGGGCATACGAGTATCACCAAAATCTTAGCATATATCTTTTATTTGCTGCTCTGTAGTGCAATTCACTAACTTATTTTACCGCTTAATCCAGCGTTAAAAATATTTGACTGCAAAACTTTTGGCTTACTGATTCATTAGTGATATTTGACCACAGTTACTGGTGCTAACTTAAGGTGGGATCATACGATTGCCGCAATGCACCAATTTCTGTTACATTTTGTGTGCCAATCATGTGATAGCACAATGAATGTTGTTCCTACAACGAATGTTGTTCCTATTTGTCCCAATCAAATACAACCCGGATGCGACAACCGTGTGAACACTTGACATACAACTCATCACCAATAAAAATTCTAAAAATGCACCAATATTTATTGTGTTCTCATGCGGCAACCCCAAAGAAGAAAATGCCCGCCAATAATATAAATACATGCATATGTATACATTTATTTAGTTTCCAAATTGTTTAAACGCGTCTTCCAAACATGATTTCTGCTTTTCAATCAGTAAAATTCAATTGTTGTTACTACTCATTTTTTGGTTTTTCAGCCCGCACAACATTATAATAATAGTCGAAGCAATTTTCTCTCTTTTTAATGAACAAACCATATTTTTAACATTTAATTAATTTTATTTTTTTTTTTTTTTGGGAAACAAAGTTTATCATCAGCTACAACAGCTGTTTCTCAGAGTTGCCATATAATATAACAATCGTGTGACTATAATGCGGCAATTATTGATACTAAATTGTTTTGCGGCAATTTGCGACAATAAAATTTTAGTAAAATGTCACAATCATGTGATTGCAGAGAATTTGATTGGGACAAATTTTTTATTGTGCTCCAATTCAGCCCAATAAAAATTGTGTAAAACTGGTGCATTGCGGCCATCGTGTGATCCCACCTTTAACAACTAGAAATTGATTGTGGTTTATTTTAATCACAAAATGTTAAAATATTCTGGTATCTATACTTACAAGCCAATGTTCTACAGCAGTGGTGCCCAAAATCTTCTTATGGAAGCGTAAACACCAATACGTATACACTTTATTGACGCACACAAAGAAAAACAGAAATATTTCATTAGGTACACTGGGAAAAAAATTAAATTTCATTTTCACAAAATGAAAAAAAAAACAAAATTTTTAGCGAACAAAAGTCGGTTTCCCACGTGGGATTCATTCTACAAAATAAACTGTACAGTTGAAACTAATAACACAAAATTATTTCTTCAAGTGTTTCATACTCACGAAATCATTAAAAAAACAACAAAATTATGAAAACAAAAAAACAAAAAACAACAAAATTTACGCTTGGCACAAATGTGTACCAACAAAGCCTGCGTTCGTATTGCTGTGCATTTGAAAGTGTTGTTGCTTTGAACTTGGGATATGTGTGTATGTGTGTATTTCATACAAAGAGCTGTGTATACATATTAGAATGCTCAGCCAATGCTGCGCGGTTTTACAAAAACAAAAGCGTACCAAGCGTATAGGCCGTGGGCATCCCTGTTCTACAGCTTAGCCTAGTCATAAGCCAATTAATGTGACTTGACTTTGGGTCGACTACTTCATTCAAAATTATTAGTGGTGAGTTTAGTTTGTCATTCTTTTCATTAAGGACGCCACACACGATTCTGAATTTAATAATATGTTCAATATGATAGTTTATGAATTACTGAATCGTCAGTGCAAACACCAAATGCGGGGGTTTAGTTTAACGATTGGAGTGTCTTTAAAAGTTACTGAATCGCAATACGCTCAGTATGATAATAAAATCTACCACTAATCAGTTCCAACAACCTTGCCACCAAATTTGACTTTTCGCTAGTTTGTTAGTGTTGAAAAAATTATGAGTAGTATTATAGACGAAAAAATTAAATGTGTTATTATTTCCTTCATGTTCAAAGTTCAAATCGTTGAAGCATTTTAATAGATAAACAAGGCAATAATAGCAGCTGGCCTAAAGATACAACATGTTGCACGTTTAAGACTTATAGTTCGAATAGCATCAGCGTTCTTGATTTCGTTGGCTCCTTTTTTATAAGGCCTCTAGCAGATGTGCTGAATGGTCATTGAATATACCTTGTAGATACTAATACGGAATTTTAACAATTCGAAATAATTCCATCTTTATCTTTGTTTCAACTTCTGTTCTTTCTATTTTCTAATTCACAAAATATGCATATTTTCGAATAAATAAACAACAATAATAATAAACAATATTTTCATTTCTTGTCTGCAGTGTCTGTTGTTTGTGTTACAAAATGAAGAAAACAAAAAAAATATCGAAAATAAATTTATGGCAAGTGATTTGTTAACAAATAAAAAAAAAAAATTTGTTTAGTTAAACAAAAAGAAAATCGGATCCAATTGTACAGCCAGAAGGACAGACAGACAGACAGACAGTCAGTCAGCTAGTCAGAAAGTCGTACAGACACACACACACACACACACACACACACAGTAGTAACACATTTAAATAAACTAGAAATACGAAAAGAAAATGTAGATGAATGAATGAATGAATGAACGAAATAATGCATTCAACCACAGACACAGTCATTAGAGTTGTTTAAAGTTGTTTCAGTAAAAAAAAAAATAAAATAAGAAGTTGTTTATGCAATACCAAAAAGAAAATACAAGCCAAAGAAAAAAGTGTGCCAGAAAACAATTCAGAAACGACCCTTGATTTAAAAAATTTCCGTTTCATTCAAATGCAGTGCAACTCGAAAATGTTTGTAACTGGGTAATGCCAATAAATTGAATGAAATACCAACCACAGAATGCATGAATCTAAATTTAACACTTCTACAGCACTTATTTAGATTTATTAATGAATGTACAACAAAACTTTAAACAAATTGTTTATGTTGTTGGGGCGGCAACATAAACTAATAAAATGCAAAAAACAGAACAAGAAAAAAACAAACTCAAGAAAGAAACGCCATAAATGCACGAATGAATGAATGAATGAACGAAAGCAGGAACCGCATAACAAACATTATGAATCAATACAGAAAAATGGGACACCAGCTGTGCAATTTTTATTTTTATAGTTTTGAACTGCATTCTGTTTTTCTTTTGGTTTTAGGGTGGCTTATTCTATGGTTTATTGCAAGTGTTTTGACAAATTATGGCCTCTGGTCGACTAATGGCCGACCAAGCTTAGACGCCTCAACGCGCTACTTCGTTGAAGTTTTCTCAATACGGTCAAGTGGCAGATTTATGAGATGAAAATGTGCATTAATTTTATTGATAAATAAAAATAATATACGAAAAAATAATGGGATACCACACCGACAGTTAATTCTAGTAGTGCCAACAAAAAAAAAAAAAAACAAAAAAAAAGATAAACCCTTGTCGCTGTTATCAAGGAACACTTCGAAATATTATACTAGAGCCAAATCAAATTTCCTAGCTTTGACCTATTCTCGCATAAGCGGTGTATCAAAGTCTGCTTTCTTGGCATTTGAGGCTAAAGGTAACGGGTTATCCATTTCGTGGTTTCAAGAGTATAGGACTGGAATTCGACATCTGTCAAACTGAGTTGTTAAACCAATATTTTTCTTCTTCTCATGTTGGTGATGTTTACATATGTATGTATATGT
This sequence comes from Sturmia bella, assembly GCA_963662145.1. NCBI lineage: Eukaryota > Metazoa > Arthropoda > Insecta > Diptera > Tachinidae > Sturmia > Sturmia bella. The sequence goes on along the minus strand of OY759172.1, from coordinate 48,041,324 downwards.
ATACATATATTTACCGTATAATTCAAAAAATTATAACAGATTTATAAAGCTCTTATTTGACAGATTTTCCATACAAATATGTCAAATTACAGTCTTATAAGCCTGTTATAATTTTTATGAATTAGGGGATTGTGCTTTAGTCTCTGCATAAAAATATAAATATCTTATTTTAATAACAACCGCTGCCAATAGCTAAATTATCAGCTTGAAATTATAATTCATATTAATTAATTTACATTAAATTGCAATTATTTAAATCTGAAATCTTATCAAAAGAATAAATCACTTTTGAGCGGGAAATATTGTATGTTAATGTGTTAATGGTATGAACATTGTACATACATATGTATGTATTTAGGTATGTATGTACGTACAATAAAATATCTTTCGCTTCGCTTTAAAAAGAAAACTGCGTTTTATGGCAACAATGGAAAATTATTTCAAAATTATATTCGACAACCAAAATTACAATTTTATCACATACCACGTGCCAAGTTTTGCCCAAGAGCTTGTTAGAGGGCTTGAAAACCACTCCATAAAGCTGAAGGTTGAAAACAAACTGCTCATCTAACGGGTCATCCATTTTGTGGTTTCAAAAGTATAAGACTGGAATTCAACATCTGTCAAACTAGGTTGTTAAACCAATTGTTTTCTTCTCAGTTGAAAGCCTGACATTGACGAAAATGGATCCCCTAATTATTACACAAAATTATCAAAACATGCTACAAAAATGGTGATATATAAAATGGCCCCTTAACAATTGGGGCATTCTGGGGACTTATTTCACGTCGCTGTCAGATCAGTTCACACTTACTAATACCGGTATTCACAAAAAAGAAAATGTAGTTTAAATACGTTTTAGAATTTTTTTTTTTTCATATAAAACTTGTTCTAAAATGTATTTAGATTTTATGAATACCGGTGTAAGAATTTAAGCGCATCAATCCTGGGTCACTGATGCCACAAGGCTTAAAAAATATTAGCGGGGCGAAGCCACCTGCGCCTCTTTCAAATCGAAGAATAACTTTATTGATCGTAACCTTTCCAGAATGATGTACGCGGACAAATCACAGTTATTTTAAAACAAAAGAAACGCACAGAGATTCGCTTTTGGTGGCATAAGCAAAACACACTTTTTCCATTCACACCTGCTGTTTCTATTTTATTATTTCGTTTCTTTTTCGTGGTTGATTTTTAAATTGTGTCCGTTTTTCCTTTTGCTGGTTTGTTTGCCATACACATCAAGCGGAAGCAACAATTTATGGCTTCATTGTCGTTTGCGCAGGAAGTTGTGGGGTTCCTTGCACTTCTTTGCCCAAAACAAATGCTGTTACAAAATAATGAATAACAAAAATAGGAAACAGGTGACATTGCTGACACTAAAAAGTGCAGCAAATCTGGATGAAGTTATTGGTATTGTTGTTATTGTTATTGTTGCATCATGCTCAGACATTATTCCTTCAAATTCGTCATGTGAATGTTTAGTTTTCTTTTTAATTTGGGGAGGGAGGTCTTGTGACAAATGCGAAATGTAAACCTAATGTTTTGTTTTTCAGAAAATTCATTTCTTATAGAAGTAAAATGCAAGTTAGTGTTTTGCTTAAAAGCAATTTATTTTCCTAGCGAATTACAATCATATTCGCATCTTAATTTGCATTGCAAATTTTCTTAGATAAACTAATTGTTTCTTTGCTTTCAAGAACACAAAACGTTTTTGGTAAAAGATGAAAAATCTTACACGTCGCCAGATGATGTGCGTTAATGAGCATATGATGAGAGAAATATTCCTACATTCGTAAATAGCAAAGAGTTGTCAGCATCATGGCCGTTAATGTCGTTCATTTGTCTTACATTTTAATTTAAGAAATCTACCTCATCAAAAAAAAAGGTTGCTTTACACTTCGTTCGCTCAAAGTTATTTTCAGGGGCCACGCAACATCTGTATTCACATACAGATGTTTATATATGTATGTATATTTTCTGTTTGTTTTTTTTAGCAAGGCGATTTAAAAGAATTTTTTTTATTTTCAAGTGCCATGAAAAATCTGTTCATTTTAAAAGCTGTTAAATAAATGACTGCATATAAAAATCGCATTAAACAATGATAAACTTTAATTCAAAATGCATAAGCAGTCAAGTTCGCATTAAAATATCAGAATGCTAAATGACAGTAGAATTCCAATTATACGAAGACATGGTGAATGGTCAGTGATCTCCATTAATCTTAATCCTCTATCAAACTCGATCAAGCTGGTTGCAGCTGAAACGTTACATTAAACTCTCAAATTATTCACACATGACAGAGATGATTGCATTTTTTAAATTATATACATATATTGTACATCTGAGTAGAAAATAACATTACCTTGCTGTTAATTGCTGTATAAGACATTTGGTTCGATTCTAGTTACCCCTATTTTTTTTTTTTTTTTTTTTTTTTGAGAATTGATCGGAATTGATCAATATTTCAATGTAACGGGTTATCCATTTCGTGGTCTCAAAAGTATAGCACTGGAATTCGACATCTGTCAAATTAAGTTTTTAAATCCATTTTTTTCTTCTCAGTTGAAATTCTGACCTTAACATTGAAAATGGATCACTTAATTATCACACAACGCATGAAAATTATCAAAACAGACAACAAAAATGGTAATTCTGCCACAGCCACATATAGTGCGTTAAGAGGAGATAGTGGTTTACATATTCGTCCAAGCAATTGGCAAAATTGTAAAGAAATTTGAAGAGACTGGAGCGTTTACAATTATTGTAAGTCCTGTGCATCCTCGTTTCGCTCGTTCCGCTGAAAATATCGCTGCTGTAAGTGGAAGTGTTGCCGAAGACCCGAATCTGTTGTAGAGGCCTTCTTCAGCTTACGACAGGGGAACTTAGTTTTTAAAAGTAAACATGCAACAAATTCATTCCAAGATGCAATCATAATCGAGAACTCTCTTCTCTCTGGCTTTGATTGAAGCAAAATCAAAAATTGTTAAGCCATCATAATGAAAGGCTCTCATTTGGTACACAATTTTCGAAGTGATGTAGAAAGTGCGCTGATGAAAAACAAGATAAGTTTACGGTTTCTTGAAAACTATCTTTGTGCGAGACAAAACAATACAAGGCAAAAATAACTTACCGCCCGACAGCATACTAGAAACGAGCGAATGCTAGAAAGCAGGGACCGGAAATAAGAGTTATTTTTCAATATTTGAAGAAATAAATCATACATAAATGAACATCGTAGAAAACTTTTAATTACACCATCATGACTTTTAGGCGAAATGCATCCGACATATTACATGATTTTTAAAATTTTTGTTTTTGGAACGAAGTTCCTTAACGCGACTTGCTGGTAGTGGAAATTAGTAGAAATCGTCACGAAAGCGTGTGAGCTGTTTACAGTATTTTTCGGTTAATTGACCCTACGGTTAATTGGTTTCCACGCTTAATTGAAGCACATGATCGGGCAAAAAAAATATTGTATACGAACACCATGTGAATTTCCTCGGATAATTGAACCCGGTTAATTGATTTTCCCGCTTAATTCGTTCAAAATTCATGTCATCAAAAATAAATTTCCTCTTACTTTTACCCGGTTAATTGCATTGAACAATAATCTGGCATTTTTGCAAATACATATTTGACATCATTTGTGAAAAACACTGGGTGGCATCTCTACTATACACATATACATATGTACATTTTTTGCTGTTACTTGCATTTTTTTTTCGTTTAAGGTAGAAAAAAAATTATTTTGAAAAAATTAAAGTGCACATGTGCGATTTCTTTTAGTTCAATAGCACATAGTTTCAATTATGCGTGATTTCTGTAATTGAACAAACTGTTCAATTAAATAGGGTTCTTGTTTCGAATTGTTCAATTAAACGGGTATCGGCTAATTGGTTCCCTGGTTAATTGAACAAAAAATTGTGCAAATTTTGATGTGTAATTAACCGAAAAATACTGTAAAATCAAAACTAACTTTTATTTTTCATTTAAAAAAATAAATATCAAAAATAACTCTTATTTTCTATCTAAAAATATGAACTTAATTATTTATTTGCTTTAACTCATTAACGCCCTCTGTACTATAAATAGTACACCACTTCAAAATGATGTAAAAATCTCGTCATGCGATTTTTCACTCGGGCAACGTTTTTTATCTGTCAGTAAAAGTAACTGCAATATGAATGAAGCGAAAATTATCAAAGCAATGAAATAATAGTGCGGGTAATCCCCGTTTTGTACAAGCATTATTTTCTCGTGTTGGCGTGTCAGTGCTTTTTTAGTTTATTTTACTAAATTTGCCTTTGCAAAGTGCCAAAAAGTATTTTTTTTAACCTATAACACCATAAGTTATTAAAAAAATCATATAATAGTTAAAATCATTTAAAGTTGTTCGTGCTGTAATATAAAAAGTGTTGCTGTACTAACTTTAGTACACTGGTCGCTTGAGGTAAGAAAAATTAGTGCAGTGAAACTTTTTTTTTCTTTCCAGTTAAAGTTTTTTTTTTCAATTAGATACTTTTTATTAAAATTCCTTAAAAATAAACACTACGAAAGCATAGAAAATGGCAAAACGACGTGTGTTTACGCGCAATAAAAACTATTTTGGCTTAGAAGAAGCAATACATAACATTATCAACCAATATAGTGATGATGATGCCGCTTTCGACGTGTTCATGCTTCCACCTGATCCAGCTGTTATCACCGATGAAGAGGAGGGTGGAGACGACGACTTGTATGGAAACAAAATACCTCGAGATGTTCCCGGTAATATAGAAGTTGTCACTAAGAAAAATGCCTCGACCGTTGGAGAACAATGGAGTAGCGATGATGACGAGCCCCTCACAACATTCGCACCATCTACTTCACGGAATGTTGCAAAGAGAATTAGAGTTGAAACTGGTGAAGAATTGCCAACTTGGAGAAAATGTAAGCCTCTTTATTCAGTTTTTCAGTCCACTCCCGACCAAACATTTGTTGAAGAACGACGTGCTAATGTTTCGGATATCCTAAAAGACATGACCCCGTTGAAAATATTTGAGCTTCTTTTTGACGATGAAGTGCTTGAGCTTATTGCATCAGAAAGCACAATATATGCCGGGCAAAACAATAGGCACGACACTATTTTTACGAAAGAGGAACTCCGTAAATTCTTGGGCATACTTATATTTACCGGATATCATAAACTACCCAGTGAAAGGTCATATTGGAGCGTAGATGAAGATCTAGGTGTGGAATTCGTTTCAGATTGCATGTCACGAAAGAGATTCTTGGAAATTAAAAGAAACCTGCATTTTGCAGATAACTCTATGGCAACGAGCTCTACTGATAAGATGTTCAAAATACGTCCACTTTGTGATATTTTGCAAAACAAGTTTTGTCAATTCGGATTGTTACATGAAAATTTATCGATTGATGAATCCATGGTTAAGTACTTTGGTCACCATTCTGCCAAACAATTTATAATGGGTAAACCTGTGCGATACGGATATCGTAATTGGGCATTGACCAGCTTTGATGGTTATTGTTATACATTTGATATTTATTGCGGAAAAACATCTGAGGCTACCACCGATCCTCTGGGATCTCGCGTTGTGAAGGGTTTACTATCAAGAGCTCCAATAAATCCAAAAGAACACGTCGTTTATTTCGATAACTTTTTTACCAACTACAACCTGCTTGTAGACCTCAAGAGCCTTGGATACAGAGCTACTGGAACCCTACGCGAAAACAGAACGAAACGATGTCCATTGATTTCATCAAAGGATATGCGTAAAAAGCCCAGAGCTGAATATGACCATAGGTTTGATAAGACAAATGAAATTCTGATGGTTAGGTGGAAAGATAATAATGTTTGCACGATTGGAACTAATTTCGATACTGTAGAGCCATTAGGTAAAGTTAAAAGATGGTGTTCCACGAGAAAACAAAAAGTTGATGTAGACATACCTCACGTGTTCCAAAGTTATAATAAAGGGATGGGAGGAGTAGATCAAATGGATCAGTCTATAAGTCTGTACCGAATTGCAATAAAAGGAAAGAAGTGGTGGTGGGTCTTATTTACATACGTGGTGGACATGACTATTTCAAACGCATGGAGACTATACTGCATTACAAACCCTGATGATCGTATAGATCAGCTATTGTTTCGTAGGCATATAGCACGGTCGTATTTGAGTGAGAAAAAAGACAATAAAACTAGGCAATCGTCATCTAGAATTGACGGAGAAGAAAGAAAAAACAATGGTCATAACCCCCAAAAATTACCAAGACAACTTAGATGTATTATATGCTCCAATCGAGTTAAAACATCATGCGAAAAGTGCAAGAAAACGCTATGTATGGAAAGAGGATGTTTTGCTAAATACCACTCCTAAGCGCCCATTGTACTAAACTTAGTACATCTCTAAAAACACATCTTTGAATTATTTTTTATTTGGTTTTCTTTTATAGTATGTTAATAATAGTGTTTTAACACAGAAATAAAAAGTTGAATTAGTAAAATTGTTCACGCTTTTCATTTGGGCGTTAATGGGTTAAGAGCCAATTGAAATGTATTAATTCAGGTCCAAAAATGAACCTTTTCAAAAAATGTTTGTTGTTTTTTTCAGCTGTCTATATGCCGACGACATTTCGTTGGTGCTAATCAACTCATCAGTAGACTTGAAAAATTCTTAAAAGTTTGTTTGAAACTTAACTACTTATTCCATAATTCCCATGAACAGAATGAGAATCAGAAATGTTCAAACAAAAGTTTAACACAGCAAACATTTTTTTTCGTTTTGCAACTCTTTTACTTTTTGCAACCTTCTATACAACGAGTCACTGATGAGTTGATTAGCACCAACGAAATGTCTTCGGCATATAGACAGCTGAAAAATACAACAAACATTTTTTGAAAAGGTTCATAAGAGTTACGGTCTAAAAGTGTGATAGTCTGGACTAAAAGTGTATGTGTGTGAAAGACTTTTTGACAAGTCTGTCCGATTGGTTAATCTTTTGAAAATTTTCAAAAACTTATCTTTTTCTATGCGATCAGAGTTGCCTTTTCGAAGTTGTTTACAAAAGTATAATAGTGTGGCCGTTTTGATGCGACTTTTTAAGGTAGGACAGGATTCTATCAGATTTAGCTATTTTCAGTGAATGCAATTTTCAGTGAATGAATCGTACGATTGAGTAGGATAGTGTAACACGGCCTTTAACCACATTTGAGTTTCATAACACATTGTTATTTTATGAAATAGCAAAAACTGGCCGTTCGAAATTCTTCTGGTAGGAACTTTTGAATTTAAAGGTTAACCGTCTAATTCATAAAAATTATAACAGGTTTATAAAACTCTTATTTGACAGATTTTCCATACAAATTTGTCAAATAACAGTCTCATAAGCCTGTAATAATTTTTATGAATTAGGGGGTAAGTGAATAAAAACCGAGTTTTAAAAAACTTTACATTTGCTTTTGACATTCTGCTCTTTTTCTGCTTAATTTAGCCATCCACCAAGCACATCGGTATTCTTCTGTGTATTAAGCGAGGCAAGTTTTTCCTCAGAACTCATGTACGTATGCGCTGGAGTGTTTATTTCTGTCAAGCAGACACTATTGTTGTTGTCGTATCTTTAACTTTACAAGGTTAATAAACTTTGACAGTCACTGATATCCAGACATGTTTGCTTAAAATGCATTCAAGTAAATTCCCTGCATTGAAATAAAGTTGATTTCTCGATTTTACTTTTGCCAATAATGCCAGCTCAAGTCAAGTTTTCTTCCACCTACGCTTTGCAACGACGCATCAAGCATAAATTATCCTTAAATGAGGCTCACAAACATGTAATACATACTTACTGCCTTTAGAGGTTTAGCTCTTTGAAGAGAGAATATGCAAATAAATTATTAATTTAAAACAATTAAAATTTTCTTAATCAACAAATAAACGACATTAATTAATTTATATGATTTATCAGTAACTTTTGAAAGAAAGAAAAAAAAATGTAAATGCAGAAACAGCTTTTCTGTTAATTGGATGTAGAAAAAACATATAAAAACGTATTAACATGTGAAAATACTCACATTTATACGTGTGTTCGTGATGTATGTACATGTGTAGGCTTGTGCGTTTGTGGGAATGGCTGCAAACGCGGTCGACAGATGACTGACTGTTCTGTTCTGTTCTGACTGCCTGAACCAACAAACAACATTTCATACACGAGAGTGAATAAATAAATTTGTATGAATTGATTTTAATTAAATTTTACAATTTATAAATATTTTTTTTTTTTTTTCATCATGTTGAGGTTTTGTTATTGCTGTTGCCTTTGCTTGGCAGAAGCAAATTTGTTTAGAATGCAAATTACAGGTTGGCGCTTAAATTTACATTAGAAAGTCATTAAACTGTTTTTGCTTCTTAAATTAAAATGTTAAAAGCAATAGGAATTATTTTGTAATGCAAAACACTCTAAGCTACGAAGTATTTGTCTTAATTTGTGATAACATTTCTTATGAAATATTATCATCGCACGAAATAACATTTGGTAGCAACAAATTGTGGAGATTTTTTAAATGATAAAAAGACTTGAGCCAGCACACAGTTTTATATTCAAAAATAATTTGTTATAAAAAGCACAAACATTTTCAAATAAAAAAGGTTAACAACCTCTTATCAGCTGGTTGCGGCTACCAGTTTCTTTTGAGTAACAAATTTAAAAACCTCAAAACAAAATTAATTTTATTGCGATATGAAAATTAAAACGATATATTATATTATGTAAAAATACATAATAATAATGAGGTTATGCCAACAAATTCTAGTAAAGGAGATCGCATGAATCATAAATCGCGTTGTATTGCAGATGGGAATTTTTATGACACGATTATCGATAACGATCAAGCTTTAGTCGCGCTGTCAGTAGCTAAGAAATTATTACAGTGGGAAAAAGTCCATTTCAAATACATTTTATTTTTGAGGGTTCCGTACTCATCAGACTGAAACGGAACCCTATTACCGAGACAACTACGTCCGTCCGTCACGGCGCACAGTGGGGCCAAACGCAAAAAAAAAGGGTAATAAATCTGTATCTTTGAAACAAGCGGGCGGATTATATAACAATGTATTAAAGAATCATAGAGGAGGACTTAGTCTTTAAAAATAATTAAATTTTAGCCACCCTGTTGTATCACACGTTGACCTACAGGGTGTCAAAGTTGACTACCTCGGGTATGAAAAAGTTTGTTCGATTCATAACTTTTGTAAATATGGTCCGATTTTTCAAAATTTACATTTTGCAAAAAGAAAATTAATAGATTAACAAAACGCATTTTAGTTTTGGTTGATATCGTGAATAGTTTAAAAGATATTTGGTTTTGAATTTCGAAATTTTTGTTTTTGGCCTTGACTTTGTTTCTAATTTTGTAAATATCTCCAGTAATGGCATAGCCAAAGGCCTAAAAATAGTTTTAAGGCCATATTCATAATAATTATTGTAAGTTTATCGAGCTCTTAGTTGACGTATTTCTACGGAATATTTGTCAAATAAACGTGTAATAAACCTTCAATAGTTTTTATGAATATGGGTGTTAAACTATTTCTTAGATATATTTCAATATTACACAAAAGAAAATTTTTAATTATCGTGAAACGTGTGCTTGTGAAACGAGATCAAAGTCAAGTCTTTGAAAAATTAGTGAAAACTGGCAAAATTTTTACAAAAATGGAGCTTAATTGTTTGACGTCTTTTTTTTTAAATGTTTAATCAAACCAAAAGTTTTTAAAAATTGTCAAAGTATAGGCATTGAAATTTACTGTATTTCTAATTTGAAACTGAAAAAATAATGCACGCTACATCCAGCAATGGACGAATTCGGACAATTTTTCAAAAAAAATTCTGAATTGATTGGTAAAAAACAAAAATCGCCCATCGAATTTTGTAAAAACTTTAAAAAATTATGTTAGATATATTTAAAAGATTTAATCTGGCTTTTTATTGTTACCCGCCCGGTGAAAACTGTGAGCAGGAGAGCAGATTTATTAAAAATAGTCGAATTCTTGGGAGCATTTTATCTACCTGCTTCAAAGTTATACTCAATCTAATTTTTATCTATTAATATTTCTGTTATTTATTAGAAAACACCATCATCTTTTATTGGTGAAAAGGGTTGGAAGATAAATTAAGTAAAAATTTTTTTATGCATTTTCGAATCCAAAAAAAATATATGAAAGGAGTACAAAAAGAGATTTTTGTAGGTTTTTTCAGTGAAATCCCACATTTTTTTTACAAAATTATCAAAATTCATGCAAAATATAAAAAAACACTTATTTACCTGTCCAACAGTATATAATACATATATATTTTTAACTTAACATACTGAGCAAACCGACCACAAAACGCACACCTCGGATGACATTTAGCAAACATGCACTATTTTTCACATTATTTGCTACCCCCATAACATACTCAATACATACTGTATCTTCAATTTTATGAACTATAGTGCTTATTTGTATTAAGAAATGAATCTGTGTTAAAATATAGCAGGCAGAAAATTTGATTACACAATACAACAATGTGCTCACTCTCCTTTTTATCTACCTGTCTACATGTTTTCTGTGGTCCGATATTACCCTGCATGTATACATTTCCGTGCTATTGTAAGAAAATCTGTGTTTTTTAGTTTGTTCCTGTAATTATTCCATTGCAAATCATATCGATGTTATGTTTTGTAAGTCAATTTATCGAGAACATACGCAGTAAATGTTGAAAAAACCGCATTGGAATAATTTATTCAAAAAGTTTTATTGTTAGCCAAATTTGCATAATGTATGTACTCACATATGCTCCACAACAACAAATGCTAAAAACAACAACAACTGTAATATTACCAGGTGTCCCTTTACAATGTAGAGTAACAGCTATAACTCTCGAACCGTAAGAGATAGAAAGCTGCAATTCGCAGAGTGTATGTATTCCCAGATGCCTTACAACAGCAAACGACAACAACAACAACAAGTCGAAAACTACTACGTGTCCCCATACAACATAAAGTAGCAATTAAACGTAACTCTCGAGCTGTACGAGACAGAGAGATAAAATTTACACAACATATGAATTCGAATATGCAATTCCATACGTACATTACACATACATACGTATGGAATCCTAAGTATGCGAGCCAGCCTCGTACTTGACTGAATTTATTTAATATTTTTATTTAATAAAAATCTCAATAAAGGGTGCAATACAACAAAAATGTCAGTCGCTAGCCCTGCTCTACGTTTTGAGCATACGTTGACCAATTGCACTTTGTTCACAAACACATCTCAAACTCATTTATTTGGCACGAGTTCCGCAATTCGAAGTAGCCTATAATATTAACTTACTGTTGTTGATCATCTGCTTTACGCCTTTTTATTGATACAACAGAGAACGGCACAGCTGTGGCATTTTTTTATGAACCTATTTTTATTACATCTGTCAACAAAGTGACAATAAGTAATTGTATGTATGTACTTAGTTGGGGTATTAATTATCTGAAAGCAATACTGTTAATATAACTGTAATATACATATAAAAATTATTTTTCTAAATAGCAATCTGTCCCTTCAGGTAATGATTAACTGGTTGCGATACTTCACACTGGTAAAGTCTTCTGGGTGCGATGCCAGGCTTTCATTTGCCGGCCACTGTCTGAGCACCGTGCTGGAATGTTGTGTTAAACAAGTTGTATGTTTAAGTCTGTTGAAACGGATGACTTTTTTTTACGGTTTTGTCTTCACAATCTCGATGTGTGGGCTCATCTCTAATCTACCATTTAGCATTTGCAATATTTTAGACTGGATTCGTTGGATAATTTTTATTTTCATTGTACTAGCAGTGATCCAAAGTTCCACGGCGTTCTTCCAAATAGGAGGAGCTGCGATCGTTTGGTACATTTTGCGGTTTCAAAAATAAACGTAAATAAAACACATATAAAACAAAAATATTTTTTCAAGATATTTCTTTTTTTATTATAAAGTTTGAACGTTCACATTATGTGTGAAGCACTACATCATTTAAATGACCACCACGCGAAGTGTTGCAAGCAGTGATTCTCTTGAGGTAATTTTCCACCACTTTTTGACACATATTGGGCGGTATCCCAGTAATAACTTGACGTATGCTGGTTTTAAAGTGCTCAAGTGCTTGATTTATCTACATAAATACGGTCTTTCGCATAGCTCCACAAAAAAAAAGTCTAGTGGTATCAAATCGCATGATCTTGGTGGCCAGTTGATATCGCCACGACGAGAAATTATGCAACCAGGAAATGTCTCTTGCAAAATTCACTCGAGTTGTGTGGCATGTGGCACCGTCTTGTTAAAATCACATATTTTCCAAGTCGTATTCTACAATAGCAGGCAAAAAAGAAAGACGGTTATATGGCCATAACGCTCCGAATTGACAGTGACAGTCGTTCCATCGTAATTTTCGCAAAAGTGAGGTCCAATCACACCTTCCGGTTGGATGTAGTGGCGGGCCTCTCTTCAATTACTTGAGGATTCTCAGAACTCTAAATACGACAATTTTGTTTATTAACACACCCAGCGAGTGAGAAATGTGCTTCAACGCTGAAGAAAGTTTTGTTCGAAAAATCGTCGTCCACCGCCTGTCGTTCAAGCACCCCTTCCACGTATCTACGACGTTGTGAATGGTCAGCTGGCTTCAGATGCTGTGTGAGCTGGACTTTATATGGATAGATCTAAATGCAAAATACGCCATAATGTGCCGTAAGGCAGTCCTAATTGATGAGAACGATGAGGAATCGACATATTCGGGTCTTCGGCAACACTTTGACTTACAACAGCGATATTTTCAGCGGCACGAGCGAAACGATGATGCTCAGGCCTTACAATATTTGCAAACGCTCCAGTCTCTTCAAATTTCTTTACAATTTTGACAATTGCTTGGACGAGTAAAGCACTCCTCTTAAAGCACTGTATGTGGCAGAATCACCATTTTTGTAGCATGTTTTGATCATTTGTATGCGTTGTGCGGTTGTTAAGGGATTCATTTTCGTCAATGTCAGGCTTTCAACTGAGAAGAAAACAATTGGTTTAACAACTTAGTTTGACAGATGTTGAATTCCAGTCCTATACTTTTGAAACCACGAAATGGATGACCCGTTAGATGAGCAGTTTGTTTTCAACCTTCAGCTTTATGGAGTGGTTTTCAAGCCCTCTAACAAGCTCTTGGGCAAAACTTGGCACGTGGTATGTGATAAAATTGTAATTTTGGTTGTCGAATATAATTTTTAAACAATTTTCCATTGTTGCCATAAAACGCAGTTTTCTTTTTAAAGCGAAGCGAAAGATATTTTATTGTACGTACATACATTAATACATACATACATGTATGTACAATGTTCATACCATTAACACATTAACATACAATATTTCCCGCTCAAAAGTGATTTATTCTTTTGATAAGATTTCAGATTTAAATAATTGCAATTTAATGTAAATTAATTAATATGAATTATAATTTCAAGCTGATAATTTAGGTATTGGCAGTGGTTGTTATTAAAATAAGATATTTGTATTTTTATACAGAGACTAAAGCATAAATAAATATGTATACATATACATATGTATGTAAACATCACCCGGCGATAAAAAGTACTTCGATTAGCATTATTTTTAAAAACAATTTTATTTTGAAATGCCATTTAGCTTAGAAAGCAGAATGTTTTCTTATCTTGTTGACTACAGATTATATTTAGTTAAAAATAACATCAGGAATTTAGTGCATTTATTTTCTCTTTGTAATTATTTGTAGAAATTACTATTGCTGGGTTTAATCTAAACGCGCTAAAAATAATCGGCATTAAAATCTATTGAATTAATTAGTTCTGCATAATTGCACTTGGCGCCACTGTATGAATTGGATTAAATTATTTAATAATAATTAGAAGAATTTAAAATATTTGAGCGGTTTTAAAATAAATTGTTGCTAATTTCTATTAAGTAGCTACATATATGTTAGGGTGGCTCAATTTTGCAATGGATATTATGTTAAATTATGTTTTGACAGCTTTTTGCTGTAGGAATAAAGTGGTACCACAGCATATTGAAAATGTCATTTTCGAAGTGTCCGATTTTCAGCTATTTTTAATATTTTTGTATGGGAGTTGCCTTAAAGGGCATGAAACGGAGTCAATGTGTACAAAAGATATTTTGGAGAAAAAATTATTGGAAGCTGGTCACCGATTTGACTAAACTAATTAGAGCCAAGGCCTCGTATTTGGCCGCCTCGAAGATGAAATCTTCCCTCATCACACTAACTTGCCCCAGGTTATCCATAGAGCTCTGCGGGGAATCAAATATATTAACATTCTTCAATAGTTGTTGCTCCCCAATATTTTTGTCGAATATACCGACGCCTAATTAAGGGGACTCTCATACCAAAATCTAAGGAAACTCAAATCATTCAAAGCCTGGCTTCTTAATCTAAAGCTTGGCCATAGCTTGTGTTTCTTGTATCTATAACAGGTGGACCAAAAGAAGTCATCCGATGTTGTTTGGTTTCCAGAATATCAGACCTAATTCGTTCAATTGGGGCAGAAAAAAATTCGGTTAACACGGTCCTACTGCGAGTTGTTGATTGAGCAGCGCATTATGCAGTCAATTTGGGCTCCTCATGCATTATTAGTGAATTTTCGGTGCCCCAAAAGCGTTAGTTTTGCTTGTTCACGTACTTGCCCCCAGGCTTCTCCCCGGGGGCACAAAATGCATCTTGCTGATCGTAACCAGCTTTATGTCCTGTCGACGGGGTAGAAGGGGTGCAGGATACCTCGGCTAACTTGGTGGCTAGAAATCTTAGGCAGATCCCGAGGCATAGCGGCCTGTTTCGCTTGTTCACGTACCTGCCCAGGCTTCCCCCTGGGGGCACAAATTGCATCTTGCTGATCGTAACCAGCGTGATGTCGTGTCAACGGGGTAGAAGGGATAGCGGCAAGTCCTGGGGGACTTGCTGAAACCCCTCACCGAGGGGCAATTCGGTAGTACGGGGACCGGAGCCCCGAGATGACTCTACGGATTGGTCTCGCCGGTCATAGGTTGAGGAGCCTCCTTTGCTGAAACGTACTGGCTGTGGTTGCTACCATGAGTTTGCATGGAAGGAAACGTTGGTAGCTAAACTGATCATACACCCTCAGGTCTCTGTTCGCTCACCCAAATGAGCCCGTAGTGCTGTTGCTAAGCAATAGACACTGCTTTGTAAGGAACTGGATTGGCGGGAACATTAGCGTTGGTTCAAGGACTAATGCTCTTCGGTACTTCGGGCTACCACGGTAGTAGTGTATCCTAATGCCGTCTAGGGAATTGGACTGCAGCAGAGGTTACATAGCTCAACTCCTGAGCAAGGGGTTTTTTGATGGCCAAAAAACGTAGCAAATAAATTGCCACCCGAGCGGTTGTTGCGGCTACTCGGGGGCGGTGGTGTAACGTCCTGATTGCACCACGTGGTTTGACCACCGTCAGGTTGGGCCGCAAGGCAGGTACTGACGTAAGTCATTTCACATCTGTACCTGCCCCGGTGAAAATGAGCCTCAGCGCTCATTACTATTTTGGTCGAAAAATCGTCCACTTCATCATAGTCATGGTTATTCCGCATTCTTGGGGAGTGTTTCGCTGCATGACTTATTGTTCATGCTACAGTTGTCTAGTCCACAAATGTGAAAACAAATTTGACATCTGCTGTCATTTGCAAAAATGAGCGCAGCTTTTAATAGGGCCATTTCTTTTGGCCCACCTTAATAAATAAAACTGTCAAATTGCTGGGAATCTATTAAAATCTGGAATTTTGGGAATTATTTTCGGTGAAATAATTAAAAGTTGCTTCTCAGTAAGACAACTATATATTTTTTTCATATTCGCAACTGCAAGTGAGAAGTTACACATTGACTTTTTCTCTTCAGTCTTGCATTTCCGTTGCCATTAGCAAAATTTCAGTTTTAAGGGCCTAGTAAAACAAAATTTCACTTACTAAATCTGCCTTTTGTCTCATACAAATCAACAACTTTTTTCTTTAATTCTTTCTTTGGAGAAGTCAATAAAATTATTTATAATCCCCTCTTTTCTTTCAGCTCTCAATGCAACTTGCAGCATATTATGGAAACTTATCATTACAAAAAAGAACAAGAAACAACTACAACAACAAACAAAGTCTGCGTATCACCACCACTCACTCGTTGCATTTAAAATCGAACAAAGTACAGGCAATACGAAAAAACAAATTGTATGATACAGTTACATTTGTATATTATTATTTATTTTTTTATCCATTATTTGTTTTTTTATTTATATCATAAAGAATATTTCAACAAGAAAACCTAATAAAGACCAGGAAAAGACAAAAATACAAACAAAAAAAAAAGAATCAAAGGAGAAAAAAAAATTAAATAAGAGACAAAAAAGGAAAGAACATAAGCAGCACTTCAAAAACAATAAAACACAATTACCAGGCATTGTTTAGTTCAGTTTGTGCCTCATAAGTAGCAACTAACGCATGCCAATCAACTAAACAGAAAAAAGAAGAAACGACAGCAGCAACAACAATATCAGAATAAATGGAAATCAGTGAAGAACACAATCGACTGGCAGTGCGGAAACATGTAAGTGCCCTACAAGTTATGACTAAGCAAGGAAGCGGAATAGCGACTCAGTGGCTTTCTATATACAAAACGTGCTGTAATATGTGGCCATTCAAAAACCAATTCACTCGTTCTCTCAGCAGTAACATAAAACTTTGTAAATGAAGATATCAAAATACGACTTTTCTCTCAAAATGCCACTTTAAATTTTTGATGAAACTAAGAACGAAAGATAAGGTCACCATAACCATGAAGAAATAAAATAATTTTATATGTAAAACACTGCCCTTCCAAATTTTGGTAGCCATACAAAATTAAAAATGTTGTCTTTTACTGCAGAAAGAAAAACGGCATTGAACACGCATAAAAGTCACTTAAAAACAATCAACCAGGTTTTGATACCATATTAACTGAGCCACCTGGAACCGAACCACACGTTATTACAAAGATCATCCATCCAACTAACACTTTATCTGGAGCAGCTGAACCACTGATCTAAAAGAAAATGTGTTATTACAGAAATTTCTGAAAAGGTCCAACTGATGGACCAGAGCAAAATAGACGTATTACAACACTGCTTAGCTAGGAGAGGAGCCAAGGTACCCACACTCAACATCACCAACACGATCATGTTACAAAGTCAAAAAAAATTGTGTTTGACGCATTTTATCGTACGTATGCAGTAAATTATTGAAACGCACGCCATCAAGCAAGGTGATGAGTTAGTTGCGCGAGTTACGAATGCTTGACTTTATCTCTCATAATTGTATGAACATATTTTAAGTATACTTATTCAATTTTACAATAGTATAATTCAAAAAAGATTTTCCTTTGAATGGATTTTCAATTTATAAATCACTAGTTGACTCGGCAAACGTTGTTCTGCATTAAAATTTAATTTTTTGTTTTTGCAAAACGTGCAATGATACACATTAAATTTCTTATGTGCACCCTCCACACAGACCCCAATCACCCCTGAAAATTTCAATTAAATCGGGCAAGCCGTCTAGGAATGATAAAAATCCGAAAAAAACGTAAAGCCAAACAGAATTAATGAATTTTTTTTTTTTTGTTTTTGCAAAACGCGCAAAGATACACACATCAAATTTCTTTTGTGCACCCTCCATACAGACCCCAATCACTTGTGAAACTTTCATTGAAATCGGGCAAGCCGTCTAGGAGGACGAACAGGAAGTTTTGCCACTTAATTATATATACATATATAGGTTTGTAGTTTTAGTTTCAATTTTATTTTCAAATAATAAACAGCTATTTAATATTTAAACATTAATATAATAATATTTCAATTATTTTACTTGGAATTACAAGCGTGTCCTGGGCACTTAAGGTCTGGTCTGCAAGTTAATCTAAGTGGCACATGACAAGTACACCATTACGCACAATTTTGATGATATGTTGAACAATTTACCATGACTTAGAAAAAAAGCCAAGTAAACGTCAGCAGGACACTTGAAAAGTGAAACTGCCAGCAATGCTGGAGGAAGCACATTCAAAGGGCCAAAAAAGTTCCAATAAGTCGGACCAATCCCATGTACACACTGAGGAGTTAAATATCGACACTTTGCCATATCGCAGTTTACACGTTTCCAAAAACCGCACATACCAGCCATAATTTTCATTTTATCTTAAGTAGGGTATTAAAAAAAGTAAATTAAAGAACGAAATACAAATAAATAAAATCATCATGCTAAATCTAAATGAGCGTATACAAATGTTGATTATTTCTTATGAGCGCATTTACTCAACTACAAACGCACTTAAGCAGGCATATCAGAACGACTGACTGCATATTGTGTGCTTAAGAATTCGTTTGTATGCATGTCAAAGCATGCTCATTTGTTGTGATGTGTGTGTGCACTCTGGCGCAAGCAAACTGCATGTGTAGACAGCATGCAGTAAATTCAGTAGTCATTGAGAATGTACTACACATACGAAAAGTATAGTCAAAATACCGATAGCATCATTATCATAAACATTGTTAAATAAACAAACAAAAAATACACACTTGCAACAAGGCACTTTCTGCACTTTTGAATATGTAAGGCCTCAAGTTTTTTCTTTAGCAAACCTTTTCAGTTTTGCAATTCAAAGCTTAAATGATTCAGTAATAGTTGGCTCAAGATGACAAAGCCAAGGGTCATTAAAAATTTTCTGATCCTTTTGCGACTGCCATCGTGGTGCAGCCGCATAATTTCGACTGCAAAGCGAACCTCAATAGCCACTGAACAACACAAGTATGAATGCCATGATGAATTGGAATTGTGTGTCGTTGCATACCATTAAACGATTAGGGATTTAGGGTCAGTCATATGAGACAAAAAATGTCGCCATGTGGTGCTTTCTTTTGTACGTACGAGTATGAACATTCAGACATTCAAATGTGGTATATTATCACTTCAGTGGCTGATGATGGTACTCAACCAAAGGAGGGACTGGATGGTAGTGCATTTTGCATGCGCTCACAAGTGCTAAATAAAAGTAATAAAAACAATTAGCAACGTTCAGTTAAAGTTCATTAGACAAAATAAAAAAAGCTTTCAGATCGAAGTGTAATTTTGCATTTTGTGTAGAATTTTTTTTTTTTTAAAAACAATATGAAACAATTTAGGTTAAACCAGAAGCGTTGGAAACAATCTGTTTGGCTTTAATAAATTGCAGTATAAATTTCACTAATGAAACAAATTCTTTGGAAAATAAAATGATTAAACCTCAAAAAAAAATTTTTAAAATCAAAAATATGATTGGTTAAATGCTGAGTTCTAGAATACATTTACATGAGCAACTGCTATGAGCAACCTGTCATATAATAGTGCGCTATTTAAAATATGAGTCAGCTGTTAAAAAAAGAAAGCCATTTAAGTATAATAAGTGAAAAAACTAAAATAATAGCCAGTTGTGCGAAAACTAGCTATTAGATGTTTTCATAGCTGATTCAAGTAAATTTGAAATCAAATACATATGTCCATATTTACGAACAAATACATATGTATATATTTTAATGCATTTATTTCTTAAATGATATTTAATTGAATAAATAAATTTATTTAAAAACAAGTAAGAGTGCTATATTCGGCTGGGCCGAATCTTAAATACCCTTCACAATGGTACATACATTCTGATTGATTTTTGGTGCGAAAAGTTGTTTTATTTGGCTTTTAAAGCCGATTTCTTGAAATATCGGGAGACGCTATATCTGGGGTATATATGGGCCGATTTTTTTTGAATTTCAATATCAGATCCACTACCGGGATTTAACACAGGCTGCAAAACTTTTATTTAAATAATTCCTAATATGCTCAAGTTCAACCACTGGGTGACACCAATTCTTTTTAATATCAATGAAATAAAGAAAAGCAAAATGTATTTCTTAATTATTTATCAGTTAACTTTATAGTAAAATTTATTTAACAAAAAATTGCATATAATTGCATTATTTTTGAATTATAATGTTAAACATTGCCATTAAGTGTGATTTTCTTTTCAATTTACTTACGTATGTGGGTACATGCATACGTATGTATGTATGTATCTATAATAGAAAACGCTAAAATAAATTCTTTATTATTGAATATTTTCAGTGTGTTCCATAAAACAATGATTATATACATACATATATACATACATACATATTTACATTGCTTGCTTTTACAAAATTATTTTTTTCTTGTGCACGTTGCTGATGATCTATTGCGTATCGGACCGACGGACAGACGGACATCGCTCAATCGTAATCGCTATTGATGCTGATCCAGAATATATATACTTTATGGGGTCTTAGATGGATATTTCAATGCGCTACAAACGGAATCACAAACTTATATATACCCTTACACATTTATGTGAAGGGTATAAAAAAAACAGCTGGCGCCGGTTGAACGGAGTCGATTCATTTTTTGGACGGCGGCCAGTACACAAGCGTTTGTGGGCTGCCAGTCTTCTTAGATTAGTATCTCATTTTTAGGTGAAATGTATGGATATGGATGTTGCTATATATGTATATCTGCGAAACACATACATGCGTACATTCATATCGCACACAAACATGTTTAGTCCACACTATCACACTTTTGAGCACACATTTCATTTTTACCATATCATACGGCTGAGTAGGATAGTAAAACAAGGCCTTCAGCTATTAAACAAATTCTTGGTATTCTCGGTACATACAAACATTTAAGCGTTATAGGCATATAAGGGGTTTTTTTATGTATATATAAAATATTTTTTTAGAATATAATTTGCGGCAGGTAAAGAATATCACCGGCTCGACGAATGCGTTTTAGCTGTTCGCCTCAGATGTATGATGTTAACTTATGACGAATCACTAAACACAGTCGATGAAGTCCTATTAATTTATGACTATTTTTGTTTGCAGCACAACAACAATTTTTTTAAACTATCATAAAATGTTAGTACTTTCTGACATTATGACACAATATGAGACCGTTTGAATACCGTAATTATATTTACCATGTGGTAAAATATTTTGACTCCTTTAGGGATGGCCTGTAGCTGGATCTTGTGACTTTTATAACGCTAATCGTAACCTAAAAATAATCATAGTGATATATTTTTTTGCATTTACTACGTACTTGTTACTTATTTAATCGATAAAGTATATTTTTTATTGAAATGTCAGCAAATAAGTAAGAAAACAACAAAAGATCTTGTTATTAAAAATTAAACCTAAAATACTTTGAAAATGCCCATCCAAATAAATGCAAAAATAGAGCTGCTCACTTACAACATTCAATATGGTGTTTAAATTTTAAGGGCCGCTGTTGAATGCGAACTTCACCTGCACGTTTAATTCTTTTCAGCATTTCATTTGATATTTCTCAATTTTAGAGTACCCCCATTTCAACTACGGAAAGGTACATAATCGAGGTACATAATGTGAGTACGATCAGGGGCCAAATCGTCGCATACGTGATCGAACGAATTTTGTTGCCTGAGCCTTGTGGTTGTTGTTCATTTTTTTTTATATTATTTTTACTCGATAGTTCATTAGACAACGAATGCAACTATTTGGCCTCAGAAAAATCTTTCCAAAATTTGAACAGGCCGGGTCTGTAGGAGATGTGAAAACACCAGGTCATGATCGTACAGCTCGTACTGCAGAAAATATTGCTACTATTCGCGATAGTGTGGCTGAAGAGCCGTCCATCTCAACTTGTCATCGTGCCCAGCAATTGCTCATCGCTGATAAACTTTATGCATTAAGACTGGCATTCACACGCTTATACGGTGCAATTGTTTCAACAACTAAAGCCATTCCAAGTGTCGCCAATGGTCAGAAAAGTGACTAGAAATGGCATCAGTGGATGGTAAATTTTCAAAGAAAATCATCTTCGTGGGTGAAGCACATTTTCACCCCAGTGGATTCGTCAATACGCAGAATTGCGGCAGTGGGGCAAATGATAATCCAATAGTGATTGCCGAAAAACCAATGCACCGCAAATAGTGGCTGTTTGATGGAGTTTCTGGGCTGGCGGCATCATCGGTCCGTATTTTTTTTCAAAATGAAGCCGGTCAGGCGGTTACTGTGAATGGTGTTCGCTATCGTGCGATGATACCGAACTTATATATGGCCCGAGATGGATGTGAAAGATTTGTGGTTTCAACAAGGACGTAACCACTTGCCACAAAGCTAACGAAACAATGGCTCTTTTACTCGACAAATTCAATGGCCCTGCTATCTCACTCACACAGGGTTGTTGTCAATTGGCCGCCAAGTTCAAGACCGTTACGGACTCCTTTCTTTGGGGTTATTTACAAGAAAAGTTGTACGACGTTAAGCCAACATCAGTTCAAGAGCTCAAGTATCAGATAATACGGCACATTAATGGCATAGAACTTCCATTATGCCTCAGCATCAACGAAAATTTGCCTCATTTGCCGAAGTCGCGGCGGCATTTTGGGCCGATATTTTGTTCCATACATATACATACCAATATTATCATAATATCGGTACATTGGCACTTAAAATTTAGCCGCAATTTACATTTATACGAGTAGCAATTAACAGATTATGGTCACTTTTTTGACAGGTACTACTCGTTAATTAACAGATTATGGTCACTTTTTTGACAGGTACAGGGTGGCCCAAAAATGGACGTAGGAGGTTGAATTGCTTATAACATTTTTATTATAATTTTTTTCTTCTTTTCTTTTCAGTTCCTTGTAAAGAAGACACGGGGAAATTAAAATGGAGCAGTACTCAGTTAAACAACGTGCCCAAATTCTTGAGCTTTATTTTTCAAATTAACGATTCATTGTTTCGACTCAGCGTGCATATTATCGTTGGACCCTCAGAGCCAACAATTAACCGTCTGGTTGCAAATTTTCGACAACCAGGGGCAGTAAGGAACTTTGCTGGTGCTGGCAGACGACGAACAGTGCACAGGGATGACAATATTGAACTAGTACAGAGGAGTATACGGGAAGATGGAAAAACATTAACCAGCAAAACCAGAATTTTGCATTCAATAGGAATGTTTCAATACAGGATTCAGCTTGTCCAAGAAACCGACAGAGAAGAAAATCATAATTTAATTATGAGCAACGAAGCCCATTTCCAATTAAGTGAGTTCGTTAATAAGCAAAACTGCATTATATGAGCTCATGGAAAATCCGAGACTACTCTCGGATTTAGAACTTCCATGTTGAACTACTTCAATAGCAAGCACCTATTTTATTGTATTGTATTATACTAGGTTGGTCCAGGATGGCCCTTTGCACTGCGACCAAGAATGATCCCAATGTATAGGCCTGCAACAGCCTGTATCTTCTGTGGCCTAAGTTTGCGGTTTGGTGCGGTGGTTCATCGGAAAGGATGATTGGTACTTATTTTTTTTTTTTTTTTTTTTTTTTTTTTTTTTTTGAAAATGAGTGCATCTCACATGACAATGGTGTACCGCGCAATGTTTGCAACTTTCTTTAGCCCAGCCATGGAAAACCATCCACAAGTATGGTTCCAACAAAATGGAGCCACAGCTCACATGCGAGGGACACACAATGGCTCTTTTAGGGGACATCTGTGGTGAACGAATTATTTTGCATACAAGTCATTTTAATTGGCCTCCGCGTTCATCGGATTTGACCGCTGCAGACCGTTTAATTTGGGGTTATTTGAAAGGAAAAATCTATATTGATAAGCCAAGAACCATCCAGCAATTAAAAATAAACAACATTACATCTGAAATTTAGCGAAAGGTTGAAGAAAATGTGTGGGAAACAGCACGAATATGGTCACCAGTCTCTAGATATTACTTGGCTTATATAACTACTAAAAATTCTTCTCTTTTAACCCTTGACCATTTTATCTAAATCAAATAAAAAAGTAATGTTTTTCAATATTTTCGCTTACAGGTAATACTACATGTATTCATTTGCAAATAGATTATAATTGGATTTAAAAAATGTATTAAATGTATAATATTACTTATTATTTCTATACTAGAGAGCTCGATTAAAGGACAGTGTATAATACATATGTTATTAAAACTACTCTTTTGTTTATTTCTAAGTATAATTATAATAACCTTTTATAATATTTTGCTGAAATAAACAATTTAAAAAAAAAAATATATTACTTGCCATAACTAAACTAAAAATATTGGCCATTGATATACTGTGTTAAAAAAAAATTAATAATTATGTCTTAAATAAAAAAGTTATAAGCAATTCAAGCCCTCAAGCCCCCTCGTTAATTTTAATAAGAATGGGATATAGAAAAACAAAGAATTTTTTTGCTGGCCATGTAAAACTATGTTTTCTAAAAAACATTAAGTTATTGAGCAAACATATAGATGAAACATGTAATGATTGTATTTTACGAGTAATAAAATGTTTAAAAAAAAAGTTGTAAGTTTCTATGAATATCAGAATACAGTTGATAATAATGAACTATCAAAATATATATTGCAATT
Organism: Sturmia bella; assembly: GCA_963662145.1. NCBI lineage: Eukaryota > Metazoa > Arthropoda > Insecta > Diptera > Tachinidae > Sturmia > Sturmia bella. The sequence continues at coordinate 48,016,748 of OY759172.1, read as the reverse complement.
TAGCAGAAGCAAATTTTTGTAGTACTAATTTTAGAGTTTGAAATACTCTAGAGCTTTAGGTGCCTTTGTTCTTTTTACAAAAAGAAAAAAACAATAGTTCACAATTTTATTCACTCTTTCACTTTCCAAATTAGCGATCAACATTTATATAAAAAAAGAAGAAAGAAAAACGATCAAGATAGCACTAATTTCAAACAATAAATCGCTTTTAATATTTCCACTTTTAACTCATATCTTGACATCTAGTTATACTCCTACAATAATTTAATCGATTATGATTCACCGGCAAAGTTTGAAATCGACACACAAAAAACAAAATTAAGACCTAACCCACCCAGGCAGACGTCTCTCATGTACAAGTTAACACTCTCTTAATTTGTTCCTTGTCACAGGACACACAAAAGACGCAAAAAAGGCAATCATTTGCAAACATGCATGCATTTTTTGAAACCAGCAATTGACTTTGAGTAAATAAGAGTATCAAGTACTTTGGGTTGTGTAGAAAAAGAAAACAAATTGTAATGAAAATAAAAGAAAAACCTGCATGAAAATGAAACAAAATGAGCCAAACTAAATACGACCGGCAAAATGCGACAGACCGGCGCCAAATACTTTAATTGCGGAATTTCCTTTACAGTTGCTTTGCTCTCTTATTCGCAACTCTTAAAGGTCTGCAGGGTTGTCAGATGTGGCAATTTTTCGCTATGCGTGGCGATTTTTTTTTTTTTTTTTTAGTATGAATTTGGTAAGCTAGTCTTTGATTGGGTGATGTGATTATAATCAATTAGCAGTAAATGTAACAGGTGGACCCCAAAATAAGTCATTGGAAGATGTTTGGCTATCAGAATATGGGTTGTGGCTCACGCAGTGTGTGCCGTTGCTCCCTCCTGTGGAAACCACGTGCCCTCCAAACCTAATTCGTTCAATTACTGCTGAAAGAACCCGGTTAACATGCCCCTATAATGAAATGTCGATTTACCAGCGGCGCCTTCTAAAAAAAATGGCCCGTAGATTCCTCCAGCGTGAACAGCGCACCATGCAGTTACTTTGGGCATGGATGTTTGGTGCCCCAGAAGCGATAGTTTTGCTTGTTCACGTGCCCGCTGAGGTGGAAATGAGCCTCATCGCTCATTATGATTTTGGTCGAGAAGTCGTTCACTTGGGTAGTGTGTGGCTTAATGGCTTATTCACTTGTATTCTACAGCTGTCTAGTTCACAAATGTAAAAACAGATTTGACAGATAGTTACAGAGAGGGCCTCGCACTTCAAGAGAGCAAAATTCTCAAAAATATGCAGATCACAAAAACTGATTTAAGGTTATAGAGGTGTAATGGCTCTTCGTGGGCTACACGCGGATTTTCAGTGCCCCAGAAGCGTAAATTTTGTTTATTTACGTACCCGCTCAGATGGAAATGGGCCTCATCACTCATGATTATTTTTGATGCAAAATCATCTTCCTCTTGGTGGTGATCAAGGATGGCTTGAGCGTATGTTAGACGCAATTGGCGGTCAGCAGCTAACAGCTGATGCACCGTCTGGACTTACAATTTTAGCTAGCAAACATCAGTTAAACAAAAAAATATAAAAAAAAAACTTTTTCACTATCGACCCATCTGGGATTCGAACTGGGACCTCTTGGCTTAATAGTTGGCGCTATGCAATAATGAGTTATCAAAAAAAAAAAACAGAATGCGTTATTAAATACATACAATGTAATGCAGAAAGTGGTAGCAACTTGCTTCGCCATACAAAATTTTGAGAGCGAATGAAGTTGCTTCATGTTCAAGCTACATGCGAAGCACGTGAAATTCCTGTCTTCTCTAATTTATATCGCAAATTTATCTCCACTATTTGCCAAAATCATATATTGTAAAAAAAACCAAAGAAAACCTAATTCTCCCAAAAAAAAAAAAAAACTTAAGTTCTAGGCTGTATTTAATGCCCTGCAATGCCAACTCCGAAGACATTTCCATATGAATGTGGTTTTTTTGCAACAACACTTTTACTTACTTTTTTTTGTTCATTTAGACAAATTTTCTTTACGAAAATTAATGGAAAATTTATGCTGGCTTATCAAAAAGAAAAGTCGAATCGAAGCACATAGACGAGTCGTGTAAACAGTGCGATTCATAAATATGATTGAGAGAGTGAAACGGGTGATTCAACTCTTAATGGAAACATGCTATTAGTTACAATTAATTTCTATTATTTGAACTTATTCTTATATAATTATTTCTGTACTAAGTTTATCAGCCTCAAGTTCTTTCTATATTATCCTTGTGCTTTATATTAATTAAATTAGATAAAGAAAACATCAAAGAGACTTAGCAGGGTGGACAACTAGTTGTTTCGAAGCCGCCACACTTTCTTCGTCAGCACCCGTCTTTGAACTCAGGGGCTCATGTTTCTAAAGCGACAACCATACTACTCAGCCACCTAAGTTGTTGTATATTTTCTGTCTAAATTTTAATTATATCAAACACACCATTCATTTCTATTTTTATTTGTCTTTGTAATGCAGGCAATAAGTACTTGCTATATAAATTGTAAGTGAAGGTTTTGGTGGTATGCTACAAATGTTAGTTACTAAAAATAGATTGTTCTTTTAAATAATTTATAAACATATTTTTATAAACATATTATTTACTTTTCTTTACTTAATTGATATTGATTAAAAAGTAGTGAAAACCCAAGGGTTGAACTTGAGCCTGAAAAAGTAATTTAATATAAATTATGAACACATTTATATACAAACACATTATTTATTTTATCTAAAAAAAATGCATTCATAGTTTCCGAATTTTTTTTAGTAATTGGCGAAAGTTCATTATTTTAATATACATAAGTGCCTATTTTTCAAATAAACATGGGGATATCAAAGTCCATATATGAGCTGGTATTACAGATTTATATAGAAAAGCTTCTCTAAGACTTTGGTAAAGGGTACATAAGACTCGGCACTTGCTTGTTTTTCAATACATCTTTTGGTTCCTAAAAATTAAAGAACAGCTTTCTTTGGTTAAGATTTATTCACAAAAATAAACTTAAACGGGGCCCATGCGTTCTAAAGTCCTGCTTATGGCTGCAAGTGAATTTGCTGTCACTAATTTGTGACAAAGGCAACGCCATGATTGTCCGGTCGGCAAAGTTTTCGTCGTGATTATAGACTTGCTAGATGTGCTCATTTCAAGTCCATAAGTGCTGCATTTGAAACAATAGAATTTCAAACAGAAGGTAGAGGAGCTCTTTCTTCATAAATTGCCAGAGAATAAGTCAAGGCTAAAGAGAAAACTGCAAAAACTCTACAAAATATGCAATGAGTTTACACAGTCATGCCTAGAGGGGTAAAACGTATTACTGATCCCTATTAATTTCTTATGGCTAACATTTTGACTATTCCTACTTACATTTGGTTTTGTTTTGATTATAAATATTACCTTGTTTAAAAATAAGATTAAAATAAAGTGGAGTATGAGCTCTTTTTTCGTCTTATCTCTTTTTTCAATGGGTTACGATCGTTTTGGGTATATAAAATCTGGCAGGACTACGTGTTTCAAACATTTCTGTCCTAAAAAATTATCATTAAAAAGAGTTTTAATAATCGGTACAATAAAGGGCAAAAGTGTCAAATTGTTTTGGGGACTTCAATGTAATGTGGTTAGATGCCACAGATTACTGCTCCTGAATTTTGTAGTGGCATACAGCACAGCGCTATTTTTATAATAGCGCTACTACAACGAATATTTTTTTAAAATAAATAAATTAAATCTTTATTAAATTAAATCATAATCTAAGAAGTAATATTCTCTTTCCATAGTTGACAAAAAAAAATCTAACTGCCATTTTCCATCCCTGGAATCAAGTAGTTCAATAAACTAAAAGCAATATCAAATAAAAAAAAGTACAATAGCAAAAGGAATTACAACAGCAACAACTACAACAACAACAATGCAACATAAATTAATATACAAAGGAAATACTGACTGGCGTAGCGAATGTGTAAGTGACTGAATATGACTAAAAGGCTGACTGGTTGGCTGATAAAGCCAACATAATACAAATTGATAAGGGTGTGAGAGAATTTATTGGACATGTGTTAAAGGAGTGCTACAGTGTTGTCAAGTAGAAGAGTTTCCTTGCGAATAGCATGCCGATTTGAAAGTGGGAAAATATAAAGGGGGAAAATATAAAGAAATACCCACACTGTACGGAATGTGGGTATAGACAATAAATTATGCCAATTTATATTCTGCCATTTCACAGAGCTTAATTTTTTGTTTTTTTATTCAGAATATAAACAAAAAATTTTTAAATAATTAATTTTCATTAAATGAATGAATTTGTAATTTTCAATTGCTTTATCGGGCTTTCGTTTGGTTTTTGCTTCCCCAGAATTGAGAAGCAGTTTTTGTGACAATATCATGGTGATGAACACAAAGTGGAAGACTTACTGGCATGCGAACATACCACAGCTGTTTCACTTCCACTACGATGATCATCAGCACCCAAATGCCTTGGAACTCAGGGTTTTAAGCCCTGAGACTCATTTCCACCTCAGCGGGTACGTGAATAAGCAAACCTATAGCTTCTGGGGCACCGGAAATCCTCGAGCGATGCACGAGGAGCCATTACACCCGCTCCAGTTCACGCTGGAGCAGTCACCAGTTTGACCGCTGGTCAAACGACAACGCGCTATAGGGCCTTGTTAGTAGAGTTTTTTCTGCCTCAATGGTCTGTAAGAAATGTGGTTCCAACAGGACGGAGCAACTGTACACTGAGCGAGCTACCACCGATATTCTGAAAGCCAAACAAGATTGTATGACTTTTTTTGGCCCACCTGTTACAAGGCCACGATTGGCGAATTTTTTTATCCTTAGCTGCAGTAATTGGGACTAGAAAAATGGGCGGTTCGATTAGAATGGAGCAACGGCACACCCTACTCAGACCAAATCAACATTACGAAAGAAGCATTTCCGGGTCGCTTGATATCTCATTTATGTAATTTACACTGACAGGCCAGCTCATTCCACTGAAAAGTTACTGACTTCTTTTTACAGACTTCTTCTTACAAAGCAATCGTCAGTCTCTTTGTCTTGAAATCCCCAGGGAAAAATATTTGCCAAACTTTATTTGGCAGAACTTCAGGCGACAGGCAGGTGATAGAAAATGGCATATAACGATACCGTGTGGTCTCGCGACAGCCACCTGTCATTTTCTTGACTTGATGGAATACATTTTCATGAGTTAGATTGTCAAAATTTAAAAGCAAGATCAAAGTTTTTATTATGTTAAAAATTGCAGCAAAAGACCTTGAAGTAATTACTTTTATTCCAAATTGCACTATTGATATTTGGCTCTATGGAACCAAAACTATTGGGCCACATTTACTAAAAGAAACTTAATGTACACTTTTCTACAAAAACTATGCAATAATGTTTAAGAGATTTGTTTTAGCACCGAAAGAATTCAAGGACATCTGAAAAGGATTTTTTTCTTTTTATTTATGCAGGATATACAGTTTTCAAGAGGGCCCTACTTGGGGAGGTCTTCTGACACATGCGTAGTTTTTTCTTTCAAATCTTATAGTTTTTATTGTCATGCAGCATTTAAAATGCTGGTAACACAAGAAAAATAATGGTTTTGCCAGCAACTGAGACCCCGAATATATGTAGATATGTCTGCATGCATGCACGTACTCTTGTGTTTTTGTTTCTTTACCCACTAGACTTTTAGCTTCTTATTATGCATACAAAAATGAAATTTTGACAGTGATTTGCTTTTCCGGTCATTACGCGACACTTTAACAGCAGTTCCCAAAAATTGTTAATAGCAACACACTTAAGAGTTGACCAGAATTTTGTTTTGTATTGCATAATCGATTTGCTTTTTCAAATAAAACTCTATTGATCACGGACATAACGTTCTAAAAGTACATTTCCTGTTGCATGCTATTGGCTCTTAAAAGTTTTTATCGGTAGTTCTATGAATCACTTCCTATACGTTTGGAGAAAATATGCATTTTTAGCTTTTGTCATGTGCAATTTCATTTGTAACAATAATAGTTTTGCTGCAAAGATTCATGAAACAAAATTCACAATTTTATGTAAGGCTCGAATTTTGTAAGAATTTTTCACAGCCAGCCATCACTTTTCTTAAATTATCACTCTTCTTATGTGATTCATATTGAGTGACCTCTTACACTTCAAAAAATTTACCTCGCTGACTTGTAGCCTGTCATTTACAACCCTGGAGATGTGCTGAAATCTCCCAATATGTTGCATATTTTGCTCCGATATTTTATGGAATTTTCCATGGATCTGAAGAGCGGACGGCTGTCAGATAGATCTTATAATTTGAGTACAGTGGTCCGTGAAATTTAGCACAATCAAATGGGTGTTGAAGAAAAACGTGGCGGCTTCTATCTCCGTAGTTGTACCCCAGTTAAAGTTTTCCATTTCCTTCCTTAAGTAATTAATAGTAATCATAAGTGCTGAGATGGAACATTTAACTTGAGTCAGATTAGAAATTTAAAAATTAAATACAGGGTCCGCCATCTAACTCTTTTTTTCAACTTGGACTTATTTCGTGAAGGGTTACACTTATCTCATGTCTGATTTGACATATAATCAGTTTTATCCTGCCGCTGAACGAATATGGTTAAGTATACGCTTCGCTAAGTGGGCCTGCCGTCGACTTACAGAAGATGCCGATTTTGTCAAAAAAAAAAATAAAAAAAAAAAAACAAAATCATCTTTTCAGATGAAGCTCATTTTGATCTTGGCGGGTAGCAAGCAAACTTGTCGCCTTTGAGGTACAGAACCCCCCCCCCCCCCCCCCCACGCATACATTGAAAAGCCGACGCATCCAAAACGAGTCACTGTTGGGTGCGGATTTTGGTCCCGAGGCATAATTGGGCCATTTTTCTTCGTAAATGAACAAGTAATGGCCGTTACAGTCAATGGAGATCATTATCGGGCCATGATGAACGAATTTTTGTTCACAAAAATTGAAGAGGAGCATATTGGCAACATTGGACGTGCCACACAGCCGAAGCTACACTCGATGTTTTGCGCCGTTTTCAAACAACAAAAAAAAAGTTACTTGGCGTACCATTTAGTATCAAAATATATTTCATTGTAATTGTAAATTTGCCATGAACTCTCTTGTATGTCTTAGCTTGGGCTTTGCTGTGTTATGAAGTTCAACTACAATTTATTTAGTTCAACTAACTTAGCAACACTGTTCTTATCCTTAAAAGCAAAAAATTAAACCATTCACAACAATGAACACAAATGAGGGTGGGTTGTATTATTCATTCATTTTTGGTATTTTATTGAGAAATACAAGAACGTGTTTGTTTATACTTCTTATGAATTAAAAATTGTACAAAAGTTCGTGTTTACTCACCACTGAATCCTCTGAAACAGCTGATTCTCTGTGTGATGGTTTGCGAAGATTGTAGGCTGGCATTGAGGAGTCATCATTTGGTTTCGCGAAAACGTAAATATTTTGTTGGCACAACAACAAAACGACAAGTGATTTAAACATGTTTGAAGACATATTCACTAATTGGCTTTTTTTCTTATTGGAATATTTTTTCTTTTTTGTTTTGTATCGAACGAATTATAAATACACTTTGTGCTGGTAGTACACAGTTTATGTTAAATGCTTGGTTTTCAGATTCACTTTTTCTTCCAACAAACTTGAATACGAGATTTGAAATTGCAGAAAGGCCGCTACATAAATATGTAGGTATGTATGTATGTGTATCAAATACTTTTATCCACTATAAACAATTTTATTATTAATATTGCAGATTTTTTTTTCTTTTGCCTTTATTTACTTGTGTTATTTTTTTTGTATTCACTTTTAATTTTTTGGAGCTTAATTTACTTAATTTGAATCATTTTACTTTGCGGCAGATATTTCTTTTAACAAAAACGCACATGCGCTATTTGGAGCACTTTGAACACCAGAGATATTAAAAAACAAAGGACTTCACTTTTCTTTATTTCGTAAATTTATTTTAATTTACACAATTATGACTTTTCATTTTTTTTTTTTTAATAATTTTTTGTTTATTTATGCACAACATAAAGAAAACACACCCAGTTTTCCATTTAATTTCACTGCAAAATGTTGGAAATAATTCACTTGGTGCACGCACAATAACAACGACAATCACAACAACAACAACAGCAATAACTAAGTACACATCCGACACCAAGAGAGGCCAACTGGAAAGATTAAGCAGACCGAGCCAGCAAGCGAGCGAGCGAGGGACCGACGCGACGGTTCGACCAAACGACCGATATGATAAGTTTAGACGCGCGTATTCCAATTATCAATAGAATTTGTGAAAATTTTTATGTTTATGTCAATTTGTGCCAAAATGCCGGAAGAAGTGAAAACAAAACCGTATGCGGCATTTGATGTTTCGAAAATCAAATAACAACACCAAAAAAAAAAAAAAACAAAACAAAATGAAATTTTAAATTGCAAATGAAATGTATACAACAAAAGAAAATGAAAAAACAAAACTTGACTATAGAAATTGATTCAGAATAAATTTAAAAGTCAACACACTCTTCTTTTTTTTTTTTTGGTTTTTTGGCCAACCACTTCGCTTCGTTCGCGTTTGTTTGATTACTAAAATGACTTTAGTTAGGCTTACTACTACTGCTACTCGCTCGGCTCTTTCGAAATAAAGGCGACTTGATTGGATTTTGTTTCTTTCTTCAAATGTTTAGTAGTTGCTGGCATTTTTCAAGTGGAACGTAAAATAAAAATAAAACAAAACACACACTCAGCCATACAAAATTATAATAATAATTCGTCGAACATGTGTATGCAACCAACAACAACACACAACTATCCATTATTTAATACTCATTTTTATTTCCATCCAATTGAATAAAACCCTCTCTTACATACAATTAATTCAATAATAGAGCATGAGTAATTCAATAAACAGCTGATGTTAAATGTTAATTATGTGTGTGTGGGGCTCTCGCGTTCAATGCATTTTCTTCTCTTCCGCCGAATGCATTTTCTGACTCTGATCGTGTGGGTTTTGCTTGTAAACAAATCAAGAATCAGCGTTGCCACAAAGGCAAATTTTTGCTCCACAAAAAATTTGTATATTTCAGGTTTATAAAGCACTTATTTCACAAAATTTACAGGGAAAATTTGTCATATAAAAGTTTAATATACCTAAAAAAAATGCGACTTAAGGCCGGATGGACTTTTTATGGAATTTCTCGCTTCGAGCACGTTATTGAAATTCTGTTTAGCGAATTTCTTTTGAAAATTTCTTTTTAGGGTTGCGTACTCATCATAGTGAAACGGAAACCTGTTACCAAAACTACTACGTCCGTCCATCCGTCTGTCACAGCGTCCATTCTCCGAAACGGTAAGAGCTAAAGAGCTGAAATTTTCACAGGATGTTGTTGTACCTTGCCGCTACAACAACGAATACTAAAAACAACAACAAGTCGAAAACTACCAGGTGTCCCCATACAATGAAAAGTTACAATTAGCTATAACTCTCGAACCGTAAAATATAGAAAGCTGAAATTCGCACAGTATATGTATTTATAGAAGCTCTACAATAATAAATGCTAAAGACAACAACAACTGTAAAACTAACAGGTGTCCCTATGCTACCTAAAGTAACAATTAGCCGTAGCTGCTAAGCTGTAAAAAACAGAGAGCTGAAATTCGCACAATATATGCATTTTCACATGCTCCACAACAACAAATGTTAAAAACAACAACAAATATGAGGAAATGTTTGTGGTTTGGGTATTTGCCGGAACTTTGAAAGAAGAAATGAAAAGTGTTTGTTCTTGGACGCAAACAAAATTGTATGTATTGTTATTTATTGTTTTCTTAGAGATTTATGACATTATTACATTTTCTGTAAAAAAAAAAAATAATAAATAAAATCTACATTTAAACAAAAATTTTTAAGACTTGCGCCAAAAAGCGAATTGACAATACTGATAAAATACAAATGGCTAAAATTATTTTCAATTAAAAATGTTCTTTAATCATAAAAAATTTTACTATTTCTTAACATTTTACTGAAAATTTTAATTATTTCAAAATTCTCATGAACAAAAAAGAATCATGAGAATTTTGGACTAAGTAGTTGGGCTTCAAACATTCTTTTTAGATTTTTCAAGTCTACTGATGAGTTGTTTAGCAGCAACGAAATGTCGGCGGCATATGGATGGCCGAAAAAAAAGACAGAAAAGACTAAGATCTATTTTTTTAGACCTAAAGTAATAAATTTCAATTGGCTCTTATAGCGAATAAATAATTAAGTTCATTTTTGTAATACATTTATATTAAATTACTTTTTCAGGCTCAAGTTCAACCCTTGGTTTGTCACCTTTTTTAAATCAATATTATTCAAGTAAAGAAAGGTAAAATTTATAAGTTAGGTGGACAACCGGCTGTTTCTGGGTAGCAAACTCCCTTCATCAGCACCCTATGAACTTTGTATGTGCCAAATTTCACAATTTTGGCACAGCCGCTTTAACAACTCGGCAACCAAAGCTCACGCAATTTTACTTTCTATGTGTAAGTCTTTCTTCATTTCAACGGCACAATAAGCCCTATTACGTATTACAATTTATTAATGCTTTTTTATAAATTTTTTAATTTGTACGATTAGTGGACACTTTGTGGTAAACTTCTTGTACAGTATGAGACGAATTTGACGTGACTGCTAAATAATTTAAACCTCAAAAATAATTTGCAAAGTTTCCGAATAAGTTGTTTGTTTGCTGTTTAAAATTTATGCATATTGTTCGATACTTCTATAAGAAAAATTAAGGTTGAGATTATACCAAAATGGCAACACTGTCATGTGTTCTTCATAATAGTGTTCAATTGAAAGCACGACTCTCAGAGAGTCATACGGAAAGAAAATTTGTGAAGTTTGTATAATAAGTAATCATTGAATAAATGTATTTTGTGGATTCTATTATATTTTAGCATTAAATAGAGTAAATTGTTACTGCCAAAAAAAAGAAAAACATTTGAGCTAAAAATCTACACGTTATACAGTCAAAGCCCGGTATAGCGAATACTCAGTTTAACGAATATCGGATATAACGAATGGCGAAACTTTTACATTAACTGTCTTATGTAGCGAATGACAAAAAAAATAAATCTCGATTTAACGAATGGCAAAGCAAAATACATTTAAAAAATCGTTACAAATCTACATTTGCAGGCACTTTCCCGTATAAGTTGTAATTTGACAAATATTCAAAACCAAAAAACTGTATAGAAAACCCCTTCCGACGGAGGCACAACTTGTTTCTACTGTATTTTCTAAAATACTTCTTGCTCACAAAATTTGAAAACACAAATATTTAGAGAAGAAGACCACAAAACGACCTGCATTTGCAGTTTTGCCGGCACTTTCCCGTATAAGTTGTAATTTGACAGATATTCAAAACCAAAAAACTGTATAGAAAACCCCTTCCCACGGAGGCACAACTTGTTTCTACTGTATTTTCTAAAATACTTCTTGCTCACAAAATTTGAAAACGGAAATATTTAGAGAAGAAGACCACAAAACGACCTGCTTTTGCAGATTTGCCGGCACTTTCCCGTATAAGTTGTAATTTGACAAATATTCAAAACCAAAAAACTGTATAGAAAACCCCTTCCGACGGAGGCACAACTTGTTTCTACTGTATTTTCTAAAATACTTCTTGCTCACAAAATTTGAAAACGGAAATATTTAGAGAAGAAGACCACAAAACGACCTGCTTTTGCAGATTTGCCGGCACTTTCCCGTATAAGTTGTAATTTGACAAATATTCAAAACCAAAAAACTGTATAGAAAACCCCTTCCGACGGAGGCACAACTTGTTTCTACTGTATTTTCTAAAATACTTCTTGCTCACAAAATTTGAAAACACAAATATTTAGAGAAGAAGACCACAAAACGACCTGCATTTGCAGATTTGCCGGCACTTTCCCGTATAAGTTGTAATTTGACAAATATTCAAAACCAAAAAACTGTATAGAAAACCCCTTCCCACGGAGGCACAACTTGTTTCTACTGTATTTTCTAAAATACTTCTTGCTCACAAAATTTGAAAACACAAATATTTAGAGAAGAAGACCACAAAACGACCTGCGTTTGCAGATTTGCCGGCACTTTCCCGTATAAGTTGTAATTTGACAAATATTCAAAACCAAAAAAACTGTATAGAAAACCCCTTCCGACGGAGGCACAACTTGTTTCTACTGTATTTTCTAAAATACTTCTTCCTCACAAAATTTGAAAACACAAATATTTAGAGAAGAAGACCACAAAACGACCTGCATTTGCAGATTTGCCGGCACTTTCCCGTATAAGTTGTAATTTGACAAATATTCAAAACCAAAAAACTGTATAGAAAACCCCTTCCCACGGAGGCACAACTTGTTTCTACTGTATTTTCTAAAATACTTCTTGCTCACAAAATTTGAAAACACAAATATTTAGAGAAGAAGACCACAAAACGACCTGCATTTGCAGATTTGCCGGCACTTTCCCGTATAAGTTGTAATTTGACAAATATTCAAAACCAAAAAACTGTATAGAAAACCCCTTCCCACGGAGGCACAACTTGTTTCTACTGTATTTTCTAAAATACTTCTTGCTCACAAAATTTGAAAACGGAAATATTTAGAGAAGAAGACCACAAAACGACCTGCATTTGCAGATTTGCCGGCACTTTCCCGTATAAGTTGTAATTTGACAAATATTCAAAACCAAAAAACTGTATAGAAAACCCCTTCCCACGGAGGCACAACTTGTTTCTACTGTATTTTCTAAAATACTTCTTGCTCACAAAATTTGAAAACACAAATATTTAGAGAAGAAGACCACAAAACGACCTGCATTTGCAGATTTGCCGGCACTTTCCCGTATAAGTTGTAATTTGACAAATATTCAAAACCAAAAAACTGTATAGAAAACCCCTTCCCACGGAGGCACAACTTGTTTCTACTGTATTTTCTAAAATACTTCTTGCTCACAAAATTTGAAAACACAAATATTTAGAGAAGAAGACCACAAAACGACCTGCATTTGCAGATTTGCCGGCACTTTCCCGTATAAGTTGTAATTTGACAAATATTCGAAACCATATATGCAAATACCGTTGGATTGTGTGCATTTTTGGCTTCTTTCTTTGTATTGAAAGAACACGTGTGATGCGTTGCTTTTTTCGTTAAAATTTTAGTAGTTTTATTTGGTTCATTGTGAAAACGAGATGTCGATTTCTTAAGAAATGAATAATATGAATGAAATGTAATGATAAACCTACACATGTTAATAGCATCCAAACATAGCTAAATATGTATGTATATACCTCTATGTACATTTATGATTTTTAATGAATTTACATATTAGAAATAAAAACAATTCTTAAATGAACGTTAAAATATCAATTAAAGTTTTATTTCTACACTGAGTTGTCATTACAATTAAATTTTGATGTTTGTAAAACTGCGGACCACCGTCTTTTATAAAATTTTAAGATAAAAAATTACTGTTCGATATAACGAATATCTCGGAATAACGAAAGGTCTGAACATTATATCATTCGTTAAACCGGGCTTTGACTGTATTCAAATTCGCAGTTGCGGTAAATGTAATAGCACTTTCTATCATTTATGTAGGTATATGTTTCCATGCATACATAATTTTTGAGTGTCGTCTCATTAGAGATGGGATTTTACTTAAATTTGTAAGAGGTTGTATGACAAATAACTTGGCAATTTCGATAAATTATGTGGCACCCATTTAAAGCTGATTCAGCTTAAAGTCAACTTTAATTTTGACTATAGTTGGAAAAAAGTTAGCAACTCTTTTTAAAATTTAAGTTGTTTCTAAACAGAACCGACTTCAGTGTTTGACTATAGTTAAGGCCCAATTACTTTTTACATCACTTACCATAAATTTTCGATAATTTTTACTTTTGTACTACTTGGGAAATGAAAATTTTATGGGAATAAAAATTTCACATTTTACTCACGATAGGGATGAATGTATGTAGTTACATGGCCACTAGGGCAACAAAGCAACAAAAAGTTAAGAGCTAAATGGTACCCTATGGCAAGGGTACCCTTTAACTATCCCTTGCACAGTAGTACGAAGCCATTGCTGTGCGAGTAAAAAGCTGTTTACATTACATTTTCAACATCTTTCATCTGTCAAATATTATTTCACGTGTTTGAGCAACCTAAAAATCATTACAGACACAAACTAAAAAACACTATTTTAGTATTTTTTACTAAAACTAAAAGTATTGCATTACTAATTTTATATTATGTTTAATTTAATTAAAACTTAATTACATGGTTTGTTCACGCTCATTGTAAAAATTGTTTACACTTGTATATTTTCTAGTGATGATATGAATTTTTATCATTTTTTTAACTTCTTTTTAGTGATGACATTAAAATAATCGAAAGGTGTTGAATACGGCGAAATGAGAAATGAACATCTTGTAAAGATGGTGAGAGATGTTGAGTTTTTTTCATACAATAGAATTTGTATAGGAAGATGTTAACATCTCGCCAAAATGATGAAAGATGTAAGATGTGAGTAAGTGTAAAAAGCCTATAAGCGCCGTACTTAGCTTAATTTTTTTAAAGCTATATCATGGTTTTTGCTACCCTTTAACGGCACTTCAGACTATTATACAAGTATAAATACTTTTATCGAGTTTTGTGAGATGAAAGTATAATTAGAATTCTTGCGACTGTCAAAAAGTCTAACGTAAATTACATTTTACATTCACACCATCACACTTCAAATAAAATAAAAAATTTGAGTGGAAAAGAAAACAGCTGTTGCATACGTAAATCATACATACGTTTAATCACAGAATAAACGTGCCAACATAAAACTTTACACGGCGGCAGAAGAGCAATTTCATGTTGGCGGTGGACGTGCCGGCGCTAAAAAATATTCAGCAGCTAAAATAATAGTTATGTAAAACAGAACCAAATTGAATAACACAAAAATATTTTAACTTCTAAATACAGCTAGAGAAAAATACATTTGTATACGGTAACCAAATTCCAAATTTCGAACCCTTGTATAACGAAATCAAATACCATCAGTGACGGCACGCCATCGGCTGTGAAACAACTGGCTAGTAAATTTTTCAACAGCTGCTTGTGTTAAAAAAAACAACCCTGATCGAATGAAATTATCATTTATCATATTATCATTTGATAATATGAAATTATCATATGTATATGAAATTATAATATTGTCATTTACAAAATTTTCAAAAAACGGTGAAGTCTTATGGGATGTCAATTTTTTATCGTATTATTTCTCGTTTTCATAACACATTGCATTCACACCATCACACTTGCACGTATTATTTGAATTTTTGGCAGGTATTAATACACAGTATAATAGTCTGAATTGCCCTTTAGTAACATCCAGTCCAAAAGAATCGAGTCCGAATTTCATCCAATTTACTTACGAAGATATCTGATTAAGCATTGCTTGAGTCTATACTTTTTTTGCTGGTTGGACGGGACTTTTCGAATAACTACATAATTTGTGAGCTGATCTGCAGAATTTTTTTGGGTCGAGAAATATTTGACAATCGAGCGGATAAAATAAAATGTCTGCCCTAAAATTCAGTTTCTGAAAAACTACGCCACTTACAAGCACATTTTCGTAACTCCTTTTAAATTTTGAAACGGTATGTTAAGAAACCGGGCGCACAATTGTGTAGCATAATAACAGCCATACTCTCAAGTGGTTCTACTTACAAGAAAAGACGTCACAGAACAGTCACAGTTTTTTTTTGTGTCAAGAAAGATTCAGTATAATAACATAAATTTAAACCCCATTGTCTATTGCAATGCACATACCTTAAAACACTTAACTAATAGATACATAAAAATCATTGCTAAAGCATTACGAGTACTTTTAAGATTATTTTCGCTTACGCACTTGTCATATTATATAATACCGCCCGTCGGAGAGTAAACGCTTATTGTTATATTCCTATTACAAATAATGTTTTTAATTTTTTGCATAATTGCAAAATAACTGTAGTATTTAGCCTGCCATTTAGGGACGATTCATTCACACAAAACGATTCGTAAAAAGCCAAGCCACAAAAAATTTCCCATTAATTGTCAAAATTATAAAAAAAACAGAGATCAAAATGAACGTGCGCCCTTCAAATTAAAATGTAATAAATTCAATTCCAAATTACTTCACATGCAATTGTAAAATTGTTTTTATCAACTGCTGGTTGTATTATCAGCAGACGGATGGATGGATAATGACGATGTTGGCGGTCTTCAACAGCATCATGTCACAACAATTTGATTAATGATATTTTTGCAATTTTTTTTTTTTTGCATTTTTATTGAATGGTTCGTTTTAAACTTTGCATGGTTGAAACCTAGATTTTTTATGAGAGAAATTCTATAATTTTAACCCGCTGCGTCATGGCTTATTGTAATATGTTTGGCTTTTATATTTTATTTAGAAATAAATTAAGTCAAGTACGAGGCTGGCTCGCACACTTAGGGTTCCGTACGTATGTATGTATGTGTAATGTATGTATGGAATGGCGTATGTTAATACACATGTATATTTTATAAATTTCATCTCTCTGTTTTCACAGCTACTTTATGTTGTATGTGGACACCTAGTAATTTTCCACTTGTTGTTGTTGTTGTTGTAATTTGCCGTTGTAAGGCATCTGGGAATACATACACTGTGTGAATTTCGGCTCTCTATCTCTTACGGTTCGAGAGTTATAGCTATTACTCTACGTTGTAAAGGGACACCTGGTAGTTTTACAGTTTTCGTTGTTTTTAGCAAGTGTTGTTGTAGAGCATATGTGAATACACATATTGTGCAAATTTCATCGCTCTGTCTCTCACGGTTCGAGAGTAACGGCTAGTTGTTACTTATCGTTGCATAGGGACACCTGGTAATTTTCGACTTGTTGTTTTTTTTTTAGCATTTGCTATTGTAGACCATATGCGAGTAAATATATTGATCTCTCTGTCTCTTACAGTTTGAAAGTTACGGCTAATGTTTTTTTACGTTGTATAGGGACACCTGGTAGTTTTCGACATGTTGTTTTTAGTATTTGTTGTTGTAGGGCATATGTAAATACATATATTGTGCGAATTTCAGCTCTCTGTATTTTACAGTTTAGCAGCTACGGCTAATTGTTACTTTAGGTTGTATAGGGACACCTGGTAGTTTTCAACTTGTTGTTGTCTTTAGCATTTGTTGTTGTAAAGCATCTATAAATACATACACTGTGCAAATTTCAACTTTCTTTCTTTTACGGTTCGAGAGTTATAGCTAATTGCAACTTTTCGTTGTATGGGGACACCTGGTAGTTTTCGACTTGTTGTTGTTTTTAGTATTTGTTGTTGTAGCGGCAAGGTACAACAATATCCTGTAAAAATTTCAGCTCTCTAGCTCTTACCGTTTCGGAGAATGGACGCTGTGACGGACGGACGGACGGACGTACTTGTCTCGGTAATACGGTTCCGTTTCACTCTGATGAGTACGGAACCCTAAAAAGGAAAAGAATATTGGGTCATTATTACAACTTGCTGTTAAATAAAAGTAGAATTTTATCGAGCAGAAAAACTATTCTTCATTATTACATCGCCGCTTATAAAAAAAAAGTGAGCGCTAAAGTATCGAACCGAAAACTCCAACCGGTAAATTAATGGGAGGTTTAGCTATTACATGTAGCACGTTTGATTGTGTCTTTGCTATAACAAACTGAAATGATTAATTCCTTGGAAAAATATCCCTGAAAAAAATTCATTTTTTATGCATTTACTTTTTCTTCAAGTTTGAAGCTTTCAAGATTACTGTCGCAATTTAACAAAGAACTCAGTTTTCTTATTGGAAAGTTGTAATAATAATGAAAATTGTTTACCGGTCAGTTTATTCTTCTCTGCTATTAATGGCAAACTCACTTGCTGCAAGATGAAGAGAGTTAAGTAACATAAGCTTGGTATGCGCGAAACCCTTCGATGCAGTTAAATCTGAGCTAAAGAACTGGGCACATAGGGCCCATTTAACTCTCTGGAATAACGATACCGTAGAAATCAATGCAAGGATTCTATGGGGTGATCCAGATGAGGAAAAGACAGGGGGACTGCTAAGACTTTGCAAGTCCGAATTACGTAGACTAATGGGAGTCATGACAGCCCACTCTCAACTACTGGCACATCTTAACCGCATGGGAATAGCGGGCGGAGATGAATGTAGAGCATGTGGGGAGGAGAGCGAGACACTAGAACATTATTTATGCCAGTGCCCCGCCTTCTCACAAATACGATCCCGACATCTTGGGAGAGACACCTTACCAGGCATAAACCAATTACGGGGCATATGCTGGAGGAAATTAAGGAACTTTGTGAATGACACGGAATTCCTATAGGTCAAACTTTATCACGGTAAATCCACGGAGCGCACAACAAGCCTATACTGGCTTAGGTGTATGTCGCAAGACATGGGCAAGCAAACCCCTCCAATCAACCTAACCTAACCTAATGGCACCTTTACCTAACGCCACCCTTATCACCAAGTCGTAATAATGGCCCCTAAATCACTGAAACAGATAATAGTTTTTGTAATTCTGATGGATATCATAAGCATTACGTAAACCAAATTTTTGGTTTCTATCGGTAAAAATTTTCACGATATATTATTATTTCGATATGTACAGCAAAACTTCAGGTGTGCTTTCCCATTCAGGGCTCATGAGCCAATAGTGATTGCGTCAAAAATACAAAAATATGACAGAAAATCTTCTTGATTCCTGTTGCTCAAGAAGCTGTGATCCCTGATACAACAGTGGCAACCCGCGGGCTCCCCAGTTGCAGGAAACATGTTGCTGTACTCAAAAATCATGCAAGTGAGAGAGATTTTGCTAAAGAAATATTCTTGTACTTCTAGCACGAAATAGCCTGCACTTTTTTCGGCCTAATTTCAGTAAGTAGTTAATTAGTCAGCTGTTTTAATCAACCAGCATCACAACAATTTTCATGTGTTTCAAATAGGACTTCATATAAAAGTGCCTACTAAGGACTTTGAAATCTAAATCGTCCAGAAAAACCTTTAATCTTCTCAAAATTTTTATTTCAATTTTCATTACATGCTTTGAAATCACATCATTTGAAAACTGAAAAGTTAACTTAATTATTTATTTGCTGTAAGAGCCAAGTGAAATGTATTAATTGGGGTCCAATAGTAGAGCTTACAAATGTTTTCTGTCTTTTTCAGCCTTCTATATGCCGCCGACATTTCGTTGATGCTAATCAACTCATCAGTACTGATGTTGATTAGCATCAATCAAATGTCGGCGGCATATAGACGGCTGGAAAATACAAAAAACATTTGTAGGGTCTATTTTTGGACCTGAAAACTGAAAATGCGCTTTACTTCCACAGCATAAAAGTCAGCAAAAGAACTTTAAGCGACTGAGCATTAGAAAAATTGCTAGATGCATGCATAGAGTAAGATTTTTAATGCAATTCACTTTTGGAAAACACGTGATTTCAAACAAAGTGATTTCGAAAATAGACGTGTATAAAACTTGTCCACTATGTGTTGCCTGTTCAATATACATACATATACGTGTTTTTTTTTTACCATGGAACTACACTGGAACTACTCTCGTATTACTTCAGTGTGGCTCCCTTCACTTGGGCTATAACTGCCACTCTCTGCATGCTAGTTCCCCATCGAGCCCGTTTAGTTATATACATATGTGTTCGTAATAAAAATTCTTCCACTTTTGAACTTCCTTAATATACTGTTTTTTACTGAAAATTTACAAGAAAGCCAGTCAAGGTTGAACATCTACAATTTCGTATAATTTTCCATATTTATGGAGTTAAAATAAAAAAGGAATAATTTATTACTTTTTAATTCAAGCACAACCATGACACAAACGACGATAATAATTATAATAAAAGAAAATTCCTACAATATGTGAAATTAAATCTATTTAGTGAATTATAACAAGAACCAACCAGAATTCAATGTATTTTACACTTGTTTGATTACGTGAATGTCGGTGAGCAGTTGGTACGTTTAATACGTGAGTGGGTTTGAATGTGCCTGGCTTAAAATGTGTTTGTAGTTTTAATAAATAATGACAGAAATGAGCATTTAGTTTACAGTATTATGTGTGAATTTGCATAAAACTCACGTGCCAAACCGAACAACAATGATGAGGTTGAGGTTGAGGATGACGATGACGAGATGAGGTGGAGAAGAAATAAACACAACTCTTTATCCCTGATCATTCGCACGCACTTAATGCACGGGTCAACTCACACAAGGCACAACAACTGCACATGCCTGCTGCACTTGCACATTGACTCAAACAAGCAATTCAGTTGCCAGTTTGAAAATATGAGTGTGTCGTCTATTGTGTTGCATACTTTTAGGAAAATGTGCATTATATAAATTTTTGCATGCAAATAGAGAAAAAAAAGCGTTCACACACAGAAACACACACCCAGCAAAGGAGTATGTTGTAGGAATATTTATTATTTCGTTTGGATAAATTACTTTTAAGTTAAACACACAACATATGGAAACTGTTGTGTGTTTGCGAGTGGGTGTGTGTGTGTGTGTGAGTGTGTGTGCATTTGAGTTTTATACATATATTATCTGAATTAATACAGACTGGTGATTTGCGTGCTTTTGACATTTTTGCGGAAATTTCATTACGATTCACATGATGAGCGTGTATGCGTGGCTATTCTGTTTTTCATATATTTTTTTATGTGATTTATTTTACCAACTCTACTCGCATTCGCTTATTGTTTACTGCCTGCCACAGTGCTGCCGTCCTGCACTTTTGCTTCCATGTAGTTGAGGTACAAAATAAAAAATAAAAAAAATAAAACGATTCATGACTGGAATTAGGTCAAGCAAGTTAACAGCGCCAAGTTTGCGATAATATTAAAATTAAATTTTTATACACACTTGCATTCTGGCATATTCTTTTTTCCTTTCTTGTAAATTCATCGTAAACTGGTACACAGACAAAATTATGGCTTCTTGTCTTCAGCAATATTAAAGGAAACTTTTTAAATTTCATAAAAGTTTTGAGGAAAGGATATCAAAAAGAGATCAGAAAAACCAGGTCACAATAATACCAACTGACAAAAAATTTGTATGTTGGTTTTGCTTGCTAGAAAAAATTATCAGTCTAGTTTGTGTCACAAGAGAGGTGTGTTGATCATTAAACTATTTGGTACATATTGACAACAATTCTAATTTTTTTTTTTGCTAACTTTGTATTATTATTGTAAAAACGTATAATCATCCCATAAAAACAAAGAAAAACTTACTTTTAAGGAAAAATTAAGAACGTGCAAAGGTATGAACTTGACTGTACTCGTTTGAGTACAATGACAGCTTATACTAGTAAAAACTATATTTCTTGTAGATTTTAAGTAGGTATGAGTAGAAAGCGTTTTACAGCCCAACAGTGCTTCAAAGGACTTCAGGAAGCTGTTGATAGTATATTAAATGATAGTGATAATTATAAATTTGAAATGGCAATAATACCATCTGATCCCACTGTACTGACTGATGAAGAAGGAGGTATTGAGGATGATGTGACGTATTCAAATCTACCAAAAGACGTACACAGCACAATTGAAGTTTTTGTAAATTAGGACAATGGAGACAGTGACGACATCGATGATGAACCGTTGACATCAAAGAGGAGTCAACTAGATAATGCAAACCAAGGAAATCCCATCTGGCGCAAATGCTTCGCTTCTCATCAGAGTTTCTCGCTCTCATCAGAGTTTTGAAGTTTCTGATAAAGTAAATCGAATTAGTGAAGAATTTGGGGATCTCAATCCAGTGCAAATATTTGAAAAAAATGTTGATGAGGATTTCCGTGAATTAATTGTTTCTAATTCTACTGCTTATGTAAAACTAAATAACAGGCACGAGTTTCAATTGAATATTGCTGACCTGAAGAAGTTCTTAGGAATCTTAATTTTATCTGGATATAATAAGTTATATCCTCGAGAGCCCGTGTATTGGTCTTTGGATGAAGATATCGGAGTAGACATAGTAGCCAGAGCCCTTTCAAGACACAGATTTCGTGATATAAAGAGAAACATCCATCTTGTAGACAACAATACTGCAGCAGTAACTAACGACACAAAATGTTTAAGATAAGACCATTGGCAGATTTGCTTACGAAAACTTTTTTGCAGTGGGGAGTATTTCATGAGAATGTTTCTACAGATGAGTCAATGGTTAAATATTCTGACCACCAACCCGCTAAACAATTTATTCGGGGAAAGCCAGTTCGTTTTTATTTACCTCAAGTTGGTCAAAAGAAATCCTGACAGCCTGAATCATTCTTTGAACGCTTATCTCAAGATGGAGTGGGACACTATCCTGCTAAAATATGAAACCAGTTACGGTGTGTAAGAAATGCCTAAAACACTCTGTAACGAAAACAAAAAATTTTTCGAAAATTTTCATACATAAGAGGTCAATGTACTCAACTGAGTACACCTCCAAAGCTCGCTTCTGAATTAATTTTTAATTTATTTTTCTTAAATTTTATTTTTTTTAATAAATTTTTCAATCAAAAAGCATATTGGATTGAAAAAATTACCACCGGCTTTCATTTGACCTCTAATGGGTTAAGGTATAGTCAACCCCTAAGAAAAATTGTATACTTTTAATATTTGATTGTTTTATTTAGGGTTGCCATTGGTGCTATTTATACTGGAAACAATTATTACTACTACCAACAAAGAGTTAAACATGATCAACTGAACTATCGAGTACACATAGCGTAAAATAAGCACAACAAACACACATTATAAGTTACGGAATGCATTCGATCCGAGTGTCCTTATTCAACCGCATATTTTCGAATGAGGTGAACGCTTATATGCTTATGGGCCCGATTATTGATTTTGTTCTACGACTGCGGAAAGCATTTTTTGTAAGGAAACAAAATTTACAATTGTATTATTACTACGTTGGTCCAGGATGGCCCTTTGCACTGCGACCAAAGATGATCTATTGTGCAACCCTTTGTCCCTCACGATTTTAAAACATCAAGAAACAATATTAGCTCCTTCTGTGGAAGTCCTTGCAAGTCCTGTGAGCCCAATGTATAGGCCTGCAACAGCCTGTGTCTTCTGTGGCCTAGTGCCACACATTCAATAATCAAGTGTTCCATTGTCTCCTCTTCTTCTCCGCAAAATCTGCAGGATGCCGCACTGGATAGTCTCATTCTGTGTAGATGCTTCCTGCAGGTATAGTGGCCTGTTAGCGCCCCACACAGTGCTCTTAGATTCTTTCTATTTAGTTTTAGAGCGAGATCCGCCCTCTTGGCATCAAAGCTAAGAAATTTCTTCGAGTGTTCCAGACCCCAGGTGTCGTTCCACAGTTTTCCTGTGATGCATGTTGTCCATTTTCTGATCTCCCCCTTGAGAAGGAGCTTATTAAAGCCAAAGAATGGAGTGAGTCCAATGAAAGCCCCATTGGCTCCCCTTTTTGCGTAGATGTCAGCCAACTCGTTACCCTTGTGCCCCTCATGACCTGGCAACCATATCAGAGTAATTTAATTGTGAGTGGCCAGTTCATTTAGCTTGTCGTGACATTCCAGTTTTGTCCTGGATGTGAACGTATAGCTACTCAGGGCTTTGAGTACCGACTGACTGTCGGAGAGTATCTTGATTCTGACTCCTGTGTATGCCCTTTCGGATAGGACCCCTACAGCTTCCAGCATAGCATATAGTTCCGCCTGGAAAATTGTGGTGTCCCAGCCAAGTCTTACTGCCCTAGGCCCCACTATTCCCGCTCCCACGCCCTATATCGACTTGGATCCATCAGTGTACCAATTTTGTGAGTCATCTCGTAGCCATATTGGGTTTGAGTACCACTCCTACAATTAACCATTATTCATCATTCTGTAGCTGCGGTATTATCTCTACAGTCGGGGTATTGACGTATTATTGATTGCGAATTAAAGATATTTTTGCTAGTTTCGCTTACGCTCCAATTTCAAAACGGAAAGCTAACGAAACGACCAAAATGTAGAATTTTTTTTTTTTTTTCAAAGTGGTTTTAGTTTATTTTGTTTTATTTTTGACCACTATTTTGATGAAAATACAACACAAAAATAGCAAATTGAAGCAATGGTGGATTTAAACAAAAAACCCGGGGTTATACCCAGCATAACATGGACATAAACAAATTTTCGGAAAGACTTGGCGCTGGCATTAAATGATTCCGGACCACCAATAAGATGCCGGCTATTGGAGAAAGGTATCGCAACACTGTTTTTTTTTTTGGGGCTTAACTTTCATTGTAGTAGGTAGGGTCAGATTATAAGAGCAGCCTCAAAATAACAACAACAGCATTTCTACGACTTCGAGATCAGAGTTATGATTGAAATTGAAGTTCGTTTGGAGTTGAGTTTCCCCCCAATAATTACCTTGTCTAAGAAAGCACCTTATATTAAATTTTTTCTTTGCATGTATTTTACGTATGCTACACACACACACACATGTGTACATGTGTACATAAGCATATATGTACGAGTTTTTATTCTCATTTTATGTTGTTATAAACAATTAAGAGGTTTTTCTCATGTCTACATGGCAAGTGTGAAGGAATGTTTGTTTTTGTGTATTTCTTCAAATTCACCGGCGGGTTTTTGTGGGATTTTCTGGATATTGTGCAAATAAATTGGGCGGGAAACAAGGTCATTGAACTCAAAGTTAAAAAAAATAAAATTAATTGGTTGGGGGTTTAAATGTGAAAAGTGTCAATTTCTTTTGCACTCATTTGTCACGGCACCCACTTGTAGGAACAGCATTGAAACTAAAGAAGGCAAAAAATTAATCAGCAATACACCCTTTAAGAAGTGCGAAACAAAATTTTAAAAGAAACATGAAAATATGTAGTTAATAAAAATAATTGACAGTATAACATGAAAATACAATTTATGTAGTATGAGTATTCCATATATTTTTATAATTCTTTCTTTATATTATCGAATACTACAGTTTTTCAAATAAAGGGAAAACATAAGGGGCATTATACTCGTATGGGAAGCGACTAGTCCAAAAAATTCTTTGTCGCAATAACCTAATATTTGGCACAACTAAGCTTCTGGTAGGCATGAACCAGTAAGCCAAAAAAAAAAAAGGATTTTTATTATACATTATTTATTTCTTGAATTCGGAGGTCTAAAAGGATTGCGACTTTTGAAGTTTATTTTCTTTTAAATTATTTAAGTAAAAGTTTTATCATGAAAAAAGAAATCATTGAGTCTTAAAGGATTTTTTTCCAGCTTTTACGAGAGAAAAGAGGACGATGGAAGCAATAATAGCCGTAGAGCCAATCGAAATTTTCACAGCGAACTGAGTAAAGATGATGGGGGCACAAAGCGCATCATCAGCAAATCTTTACAGCCACAGGAAAGTCTATGCCAGAAAATGTGACATCAGATTAAAGGCCAATTGCAAAATATTGATTCCTGACTTCCATCCCTGGTTGGCCGACCCTTTGAACCAGATTCCCATGCGGCTTCATTGTTACACGGATGGATCAATGGCGAGGGGAAAACCGGACTTGGTATTTCTATAGAAAATACCACGTAACTGTTATTCCAGCTGTCGAACTTTTGTTTGAATTTGTAATAGAGATGTGCGCGTGAGTGTTTTTGACCCACGTCACGCACGCTCACGCTCAAAGTAATTATCCTCACTCACTTTCACGCACAAAAAAAATGTTTGGGCCTCACCTCACTCACGCTCACGAGCAAAATTTTTTCAATCACTCACTTACACGCATCAACTTTTTTACTCATGCAATTTCATGCACGAAACACAAAATAAGTTCTCACTAACAATCACGTTTGTATTGAAACCAAATATAAACTGTGGTCGGAAGCGATAACAGCCTAAGTCATAAAATATAATTTCAAGAAAGCTGTGTTTTTGCAATAGAGAACAATTTCTTTGAAAAACAAAAACATGCAAATTGACAATTTAGAAGAGTTTTTTGATCAACAAAATCAAAAGTTATAACATTGTCATTTTAACACACTTTGTCAGAGACATCAATTTGAAATTCACATCAATATAAAATTTTGTTAGTAGAATACTGCAAAGCATACAGTTCGCCTTAAGTCGACATAGGTCAGTTGAGCCATTACACAGCTCTGCTTCCCTATTAGTACCTGCTCGTTGCTTCGAAAGTGGATTATCGCCCGCAAATTGCCAGCATTTCGATATGTTATAGCTGGCACTAATTTTTGCTTTTGTCTGTGATGCAACTTAATTTTCAATGTGACTGGTTTTCGAACAATTTTTTTTATTTCCCTTTAAATCGACCAAGCCTAATGTACTTTACACAGCAAAATAATTCATGAACAAATGTGTGAAAGTTTTTTTCTGAGCCAGAAAAATTAGTGTTATTAACTTCGTGAACTGCCTCACAATGGTAATCACGCACGAAATTTTACTTTTAAATCACGCTCACGCGTATTTTTTCTAAAACTTGATCACAATCCCGAGTGTTTCATACAACATTTTTCCGACAACCGCATACTCCAGCTATTTACTTTTCTGCAGCTTTCAAAACTACGCAGCCCTGCCGTGACTCCCCCAAGTGGCATAAATACAATTTTTATTAAAAATGTTTGTTAGAGTAGTACACAATTTATTTCTAATTAAATCTGAAAGTCCCTAATTTTATGGGGTTGTTATAAAAGTATCATGTTAACGAAGGGATCGCGCCAGTTTTGGATAAAGTTCAGAAAACCGTGTTAGAGGAGAGTGTCCTGTAGCCAAATGATTAAATATTCGTACAAAAATTAATTCTCACCTTTTTGTTGTTGTTGCTATCATTAGTGCAAGCAAGCAACATTTAATACTACTAAAAAAAAATATTGTGGTTTTATCTGCATGTTGAAGTAAATTTCAATAATAAAATCATGATTAGTCATTTTGTGTTTAAATACTTTAAGGGAATTTGGTATTTCCCATTCACATTTTTCTTTTTGACCTGCTACAATGCAGTAAAGCATCATTGAATGTTAACAAACAACAGATGAATGGTTTTATTGTCAGTTCAGTTTTTAATTCTGTTTTTGGGCATTTGCACTCAAACTGGTTTTACAGAAAGGGGTTTGTCCCAAATATTAATGAATGATTGAATTTATTAACCAGAATTAGTCACAGTTTGAAAGAAATTAACAATATATGTAAATATTTTAGCTGTTAGAAATGTTGAAGATAATTTGGGGTATTATTACGAATACAGAAGATAGATCACAGATACATATATACATATGTATGTATTTTATATGAATGAATGTCTTAAATTTGTCTGGCTGAAGAGCCATCCATCTCAACTTGTCATCGTGCCCAGCAATTGTCACTCTCCAGCTCGTCGTTGGTGAACATTATGCAAAAAGACTTGCAATTGGCTGAACAACTAAGGCCTCTTGACCATTCCAAGCGTAGTCAATGGTCAGAATGTTAGCAAGAAATTTCACCATTGGATGATCAATTTGTGATCAGTGATCAGGCACATTTTCACTTCAGTGGATGCGTCAATAAGCAGAATTGGATCATTTGGATGAATGATAACACAACAGTGATTGTCGAAAAACCAATGCACTCACAAAAACTGACTGTTTGGTGCGGTCTATGGGCTGGCGTCATCATTGGGAAGTAGTTTTTCCAAAATTAGCTCGGTCAGGCAGTTACTGTGAATGGTATTCGCTATCGTGAGATGATAACAAACTTTTTATGAAACGAAAAGGAAGATATGAATATGGACGATATGTGGTTTCAACAGGACGGTGCCGCTTGCCACACAGCTAAAGAAAGTATGGCTCTGTTGCGCTAAAAATTCCCGTGGTGGCTACGTCAATTGGCCGCCAAGATCATGTAATTTGATGCCGTTGGACTTCTTTCTTTGGGTTTATTAAAAAAGAATAGGTGCGCGTCGCTAAGCCAGCAGCAATTTGGTAGCTAAAGGATGACATAATTTGGCTCATCAGATGTAGGTGAGCTGCCGAGTTCACGGCGGCCATTTGGCCTATATTTTGCTCCATACATAATTGAGCTACACCAGCATTATCACAATAAAAAGAAGTAACAAAATTTCCCAAATAAATTGTGTTTTATTCAACATTGTTCCTTAAAATTTAACCACCCTTCACTTTGCGCTACAAAAGAGAAAGTGAGAGAAATATACAATCAGCTTTACTGTTGTCTATAATTTATTGCCTTTTTGGTTGGCAATTTCAACAAAACAAACAACGAAAGAAAATTTTTAATAACAACGACATTTATAAAGAAAAAAAATTCTATTCACTATGTGCTTCTTGTTGTTCAACTCGTTCTAATTGTTGCTATCATAAAGGTTGCAGTTCGAACCCCGTCAGAAGCAAACAAAAGACTTTGTAGCACAAAAATTAGACAAAACAAATATGGAAAGAAAATAATGAGAATTAAGGCATAAGAAAAAAAACCTACAACATTTTTCATGTTAAAACAATATTAGGCTGGATTTAAAAAAAAAAACCATATGGAGCAAAAGCACCAACAAAATATATAAAATTAAACATGAAATGGTCCACCGTTAGTTAAAAAATCAAAACGCTCGCACAATTTTTTTAAGCACAGAAAATTGAAAAAAAAAACTATTGACATTTTATTATGTAAAAAAAAATTTTAAATTATAATAATTTTAAATGATGGTAAAAACTTCTGAAAATATATGTTAAATTACAAAAATATACGGTATGAAGGTAAAAAGTGTCACGTGCGTAATCAAAAAAAATTTTTTTTCTTAGCCAACCCATGCACACTTGTTTTTGAATAAACCATGATTATAAAGGTCCATTAATAACCTTTATAAAAACATTTTTTCCGAAATAAAATCTTCTACAATTCGCCTACTTTTGCAATATTTCATGCTGCTTTAAAAGGCACTCACGTTTTTGTCACGTGCGTAAGTCAACTTTGATCGCATGGAACTTGGGTACCCAGTGCTCAATTTTCCAATATAAATACTTTTTGGAAGGAACTCATCACATTAAATGTAACAATGGCAAAATTCCATTCAAAAATTCCAACCCATTTATATTTTTATAATATTCAAAACAATTAAACGTGTACAAATGTCATGTGCGTAACCATGGAAACACCCATATACTTTATGATTATTGGTTTCAAACACTTGCCCACCAACATTTACTTATATTTTAATTTTAAAAGAAAAAAGGAAAATTGTGTGAGAGCTTGAGCAGCCGAGTGTTTTAAGCGGCAGTGCTAAAATTATAAAATATAGCAAGTCCAAGGTCCATAGAGGTGCTTATGGGAAGCGTAGCGCCTTGGAAACCGCCTGTTGACCATCTACCTATAAAATTTTAGTTTTCCTTAGCTAATGTAAGACATGAAGTAATCATCTAGGGCATGCATGATGATCGGATCAGAATTTACATTATCTTTGAATTAAAATCACGGCAAGTACAAAATTTGTTAACAAAAAACCCACAACACTTAATGACTGTTAGTTTCAAATTTTATTGGATATCGAACCAACAAAAGTAATGTCTGATTCATACATTTTCATTGTTAAATCTGAGAAATAAATTTTCTTTGTGAACCAAATATTTCAAATTTATAATATACCGGCCGAATTCAGTAAAACGATTTAAATTATCTAGACTATTAACGGACTTCTGATGACATGAATTTCTTTGTCAAACTGTATTAAGACAACAATAAAGATGATAAAAAAAACCTTTTTTAACAAATGAATTACGTCAAGTAATGCAAAAAAAGGAAATTTTTTATGTCTTTATTAATAAGCACAATAAAAATTAGCAAAACAAAAATAACACTTTAACAAAAAGTCACGTTTCAAAAAAAAAAAAAAAAAAAATTATAATGTCTATAAAACAAGAAACAACACCTTAATTACATAAAACAAAATTAAATTAATGAAAACAATTCAAGATCAGGGTTAATTTGCTTGAATACTAATTTTACCTAAAAAAATGACAAACAAAAAAAAACAAAGGCGAAGAAAATGTATACAAATAATTCCAACTCTTTAAAAAAGTGCCAAATTGCCCCGCCATCGGACTAAATAATGGAATTTTACTTTTTCATTTCAAAAATGTGTTTCCGCTTTTTACATTCTTTTGTTTTTTTTTTTTTACTTGAATTTAATTAATGTTTTATTTCATGCGTGAGTCATTCGACTAAAACTCTTCATACAATAACATATTAATAAATTTATGTATTTATAAAAAATTATTTTTATTTTCTTGACTCTTAAAACTAAACTTGATAAAGTAAGAAAGAAGAAATTTATTAACGCTTTGTAGTAAGTTATCACAAAAAAAAAAAAAAATAATAATAAAATTAAAATTGTGCTTTCATTCATCACTGCCAACAATCAAGTTGATTTCGTGACATTTGGAAGAAAAAAAAAATAATGTGCAGTAAATTATAAAAAAGAATTAACACTATCGCAATATGAAACTAACTACATGCTTACTGGCTGAGCCCGACTTAAGCATAGAAACGAAGAGGCAGACAACTCATGTCCCATAATAAAAACGTACACATAATCGCTAATAAGACAGGGGTGGCCTGCTTAAGTTGCAGTGAGTGCCACTGTTAAGCGAGTTCGAAGGCAAGACGGGTTTAATTGCACTGTATACAAGGAAACTGAATGTTCAAAAATTAACTTAATTATTTATTTGCTATAGGAGACAATTTAAATTTACAAGCATTATTCTATATCTAAAAATAGACCTTATTAATGTTTTCTGGCTTTTTCAGCCGTCTACATTTTGTTGATGCCAATCAACTCATCAGTGGACTCGAAAAGCATTAAAATAATATTTGAAACTCAACTAACGGACTATCCATTTCGTGGTTTCAAAAGCATAGGACTGGAACTCGACATCAGTCAAACTAAGTTGTTAAACCAACTTTTTTCTTCTCAGTTGAAAGTCTAACATTGAGGAAAACAGATCGCTTAACTATCACACAGCGTATGAAAATTATCAAAACATGCTACGAAAATCGTGATTCTTCCACAGCCACATATCGTGCTTTAAGAGAAGAGTATGGTTTACATAATCGCCCTACTGCCACAAGCAATAGGCAAAATTGTGAAGAAATTTGAAGGGGCTGGAGCGGTTACAAATATTGCAAGGCCTGTGCATTATCATTTCGCTCGTTCCGCTGAAAATGTCGCTGCTGTAAGTGAAAGTGTTGCCGAAGACCCGAATGTGTCGATTCCTTGTCGTTCTCAGGAATTACAACTGTCTCACGGCACATTATGGCGTATTTTGCATTTAGATCTACACCTCCATCCACATAAAGTCCAGCTCACACAACAACTGAAGCCAGCCGGCCATTCACAACGCCTTAGATACGTGGAATGGGTGCTTGAACAACCAGCGGTGGACGGGGATATTTCGAACAACATTTTCTTCAGCATTGAAGCACATTTCTCACTCGATGGGTTTGTTAATAAACAAAATTGTCGTATTTGGGGTTCTGAGAATCCTCAAGTAATTGAGGAGAGGCCAGTACATTTTATAGGAAGCTGTGATTGGATCTTACTTTTTCTTCAGCGATGAATCACATTTCTCACTCGGTGGGTATGTTAATAAACAAAATTGTCGTATTTGGGGTTCTGAGAAACCTCAAGTAATTGAAGAGAGGCCATTACATCCAGAAAAGGTCACTGTTGGGTGCGCGCTCTTTGGTCCGAAGGTGTGATTGAAGCTTACTCTTTCGAAACCGACGATGGAACGACTGTCACCGTCAATTCGGAGCGTTATGATCATAAGATAACCGACTTTTTTTTGTCTCCTATAGAAGAATACAACTTGGAGAAGATGCGGCTTCAACAAGACGGTACCACATGCCACACAACTCGAGCGATTATGGCATTATTGCAAGAGACATTTCCTGGCCTCATAATTTCTCGTTGTGGCGATATCAACTGGCCACCAAGATCATGGGATTTGATAACATTAGACTTTTTTGTAGGGCTACGCAAAAGACCGTGCTTGTGCAGACAAACATTTAACTTTTGAGCACTTAAAAACTAACATTCGTCAAGTTATGGCTGAGATACCGCCCAATATGTGTCAAAAAGTGTTCAAAACTTACCTCAAAGGAATCAATGCTTGCAACACTTCGATTATAATAAAAAAGAAATATCATGAAAAAAAATTATTTTATAATGAACTTAATTATTTATTCGCTATAAGAGCCAATTGAAATGTATTACTTTAGGTCTAAAAAAAATAGACCTTAATGCTTTCTGTCTTTTTTTCAGCCTTCTACATGCCGCCGACATTCCATTGCTGCTAAACAACTCATCAGTAGACTTGAAAAAGCTAAAAATAATGTTTGAAGCCCAACTACTTATTCCAAAATTCTCATAAACAAAATGAGAATCAGAACTGCTCAAACAAACTTTTTATACAGAAAGCATTTTGCAACGCGTTTACTTTTTATAGCACTTCCTTACAACAGGTGACCTTTGGTTACCAACAACTTGTATTCGTGAAAGTATCAAAAAGTAAAAGTTTTGAATATTCAACAATGAACTTAATTATTTATTCGCTATAAGAGCCAGTTGGGCTTCAAACATTCTTTTTAGATTTTTCAAATCTACTGATGAATTGTTTAGCAGCAATGAAATGTCGACGGCATGTAGACGGCTGCAGAAAAGACAGAAAGCATTAAGGTCTATTTTTTTAGACCTAAAGCAATAAATTATTTTATAAGTATGTGTTTTATTGACGTTTACTTTTGAAACCGCAAAATTGATCAACAACTGTACGCCGTGTAAAGCTTAAAGGTGGGATCATACGATTGCCGCAATGCACCATTTTTTGGTACATTTTGTGTGCCAATCGTGTGATAGCACAATTTATTGGCTCATGCGGCAACCAAAACGAATGTTGTTCCCATTTGTCCCAATCAACTACAACCCTGATGCGACAACCGTGTGAACACTTGACATACAACTAATCACTAATAAAAATTCTAAAAATGCACCAATATTTATTGTGTTCTCATGCGGCAACCAAAGAAGACAATACGCGTCAATAATATACATACATACATATGTATACATTTATTTAGTTTCAAGATTGTTTAAACGCGTCTTCCAAACATGATTTCTGCTTTTCAATCAGCAAAATTCAATTCTTGTTACTATTCATTTTTTGCTTTTTCAGCCCGCACAACATTATAATAATAGCCGAAGCAATTTTCTTTCTTTTTAATGAACAAACCATATTTTTAACATTTAATTCATTTTTTTTTTTTTTCTTTTGGGGAAAACAAAGTTTGTCATCAGCTACAACAGCTGTTTCTCAGAGTTGCCGTATAATATAACAATCGTGTGACTATAATGCGCCAATTATTGGTACTAAATTGTTTTGCGGCAATTTGCGACAATAAAATTTCAGTAAAATGTGACAATCATGTGATTGCAGAGAATTTGATTGGAACAAATTTTTTATTATGCTCCAATTCAGCCCAATAAAAATTGTGTAAAATTGGTGCATTGCGGCAATCGTGTGATCCCACCTTAAGACTTAAGGTGACCACCATTAATATATTAAATTACCATACAAATTTCATATA
Source organism: Sturmia bella (assembly GCA_963662145.1). Taxonomy (NCBI): domain Eukaryota; kingdom Metazoa; phylum Arthropoda; class Insecta; order Diptera; family Tachinidae; genus Sturmia; species Sturmia bella. Next base: position 47,982,992 of record OY759172.1, on the reverse strand, counting down.
AGAGTAAGGGGGCCAAATTTAGTCTGTCTATGGCTTGGAAAGATAAACATTGCATTGACCTCTTTTGTTTTGAGTGAAAATTGTCAAGCGAACCGTCCGACTGAACGCCAGTAGCATTGGTTCCGTTTACTTTTGATAAATATTTTCATATTAAAAATTATCTTTATTCCTTAATTTCTTTAAAGTAATTTATTGTCGCATATAAAATATGCATTAATAAAATGACTGAAAAGCGCAATACATATTAAATTTAAAACTGCCAATGTGCTTAAAGGCTTAAAAAATTAAACACATCGTTTTAAAGTGGGCATGTAGTTTGTTTGAAAATGTTACATTTCCATTAATTAAAAATGTAATGAAAATATTATTGGTTTAAATCGTGATTCATTAAAGATTGAATTTGCCGATTTTTTTTTTTTTTTTCTTTTTGTTTCTATTTTTGTAATTTATATGAACAGTAGTAGTGTATGTTTGTGGGCACATTCGTTTAAACAACAGCGTCTAACTGAATACGTTTTTTTTTCTTTCAGCTCATGACGGTTTTATAATGAAAACATTTTAAAATTTATGTTTTTAGTTAATTTTATTATGAAAACATGACTTGATTATATTCGACTTTCCATAAATTTTCGCAGCGTTCAATGAACGTTAAATTTAATTATGACTGCCAGTAGCAGTCTCAGCACTCCATTTATTTGTATGTATTCGTACATCCATTGAACAAACTATCGCACGAGCTGCAGCAGTGTTGTTCTTTCTGCTGCCCTATTGTTGTTGCTATTATTGCATTTGCATAATTAATTTATCATAATTCATGTCGCTCTGCGAATGTATATCTATTTATTTGCTTAATTTATTTATTCACTTTATTATTTATTTTGATTAATTTATTTATATATTTTACATATTATTTACACTTTTTTGTAGCCATCACTGTTCGATGTAAATTTATATGTTTAATAATTGTATTAAACATAAAGTTTTTGTTGCTTAAAACATGCATAAATAAGTAGTGCCACTAACAGCCAATAAAGTGAGGTTATTCCACAGTGACTTGTGGGACAATTTTATTGCATACGTTACGTTAAGTGTTATTATTGCTTATACTTGGCATTAGTTAAAGGTACGATTTACGAGTACTGATGGCAAACTGGAAGTTAATTTAACATCAGAAATAAAGTAGTGTTTAATATATAGCAGCCGAACAGCCAAAACAAAACACGATCAGGGCAAGTTTTTTTTATGGCAGTTGCAATTTTTTGAAATTTTAAAGACAGAAAACAGATTTAAACATTTTGGATTTGTTGAATATTTTCTCTTGCTTTAAAGCAACTTATAATCTTTTGTTTGAATAATAAATATATATAGTTTTCTGATGCTTTCAAATATAGCAAATCGCAGTATTGGCTGGAAATTTTTTTTTATGAAATTTGTTGCTAAGAAAAGAAAAATATATGTACATATGTGGCAATACGATTGCTCGGTATTCTGTTTTTCTACGAAATTTAATTCTCACATTTTTAGAATTCTCATTTACTATTAACAAATGTTAGCATATGAAGCAGAGTGTTTGAACATATTTTCATAAGTGTTTTCAAGTCTGCAGACGAGGCGGTTGGCAGCAACGAAATGTTGGAACAGAAAACGATTCTAAACATTATAGTTTTTGAAAATTTTGCTCTGGCCTTAAACCAAACAATAAACTATTATTATGAATTTCGGTTAACGAGCATGAAAACTGATAGCCTGATTTGCACTCAACTCTGTTTCTTTACTTTATTGGCAAAGTTCGGTAAAATGAGAGTAAACTATAATTTCTCTCAATAAGAGATAAAAATGCACAAAAGTACGGGTACGAATAAAAACAAATATTTTAGCATAAAAGAAAACGTCAGGGTTCTGACAGCTCAATTTATATAAAAAAAAAAAAATGCGGTCCGGGGACTCCCGTTAGGAACGAAGTTCCTTACGTTCTTTCTTCATCTTCCAATCTGCGACGAAATTCACGTTGTGCCGAAGTCACCGACCGATTATTGGTCAAATAAATAGTCACCAATATTCCGCGTTCTGGAGCAGTGTAGCGTAACATTGTTTATTAACGTGTATTTCGCATGTGTTTACTACACAAATGTCAAAACAGAACTGACATCGCAAAATTTATAGCATTTTCTGATAGGAGGATTACTTTTGCGCCACTTTGTACTTTTGTGAACAACTTCAAAAAGGCAACCCTGATCGCATAGAATGAGATAAGTTTTACAAAATTTTCAAAAGATTAGCAAATCGAACAGACTTGTCAAAAAGTCTTTCACACACATACGCTTTTAGTCCAGACTATCACACTTTTTGGACACACATGTCAAAACAGTAGCAGATCGTACGATTCAGTAGGATAGTGAATCGCGGCCTTTATTCATTATTAGCAGTGTCGAACGGGGAATCCCATTTAATAATTTAATTATTGAACTTTTGGTTTGGTCTTACTTCATCAAAATTGAACAAAAAATGTAATGATCAACGTTTTTAAAGGAGACAAGAAGAGTAAAGTTGAGGACTTATTGGCTGGAAAACCTATCATGGCAGTTTCGCGTTTGCCATTTTGATCAACAGCAGCCAAACATTTTTGAAACAAGTATTTTTCTTTGCGTTAACAAGCCATAATTATCGACTTGTTAACGAATCCACTGAGGTAAAAGTGTACTTCGACGCTGAAGATTTAAGAAATGCATTTTGATTTGAAATACCATTTTGGTAAAAGACTTCTACAATTTAAAAACACTGCTCAATTCTGTACTACTACTCCACAGTTGAATCTGTCAAGCAATGAAACAAATAAATTTTAAATTAAGTTGTCAGCATTATGCTTGTATCACTAGAATACGGTGCTGGTAATGAATATAACGATTGAATTTTATATATGTACATAATACTAGTTGACCTGGTCGCGCCTTGCTATAGCTCTTATCATATTTTCAAACAATATTAATTTATTATTTAAATACAAATATTTTTATTTGACTGATAAACTCTTTCAACAAACAAAAATAATTTTCGAAATCTGTTTATAAATGGATGAGTTGTTAGGAAATTACTTTTTTCGGACTTAATTTCGAATTTCATTTCAAAACAAATCAGACGAATTCTCTTTGCTGATAAGCATTTCCAAAAAAACAACAAGATTTTCAACAAGAAAATCGGTTTTAAAATGCCATTTTTCGATTTTGAAAAAAATATGGCTATTCCTATTACCACCACTTAAGTTAGTTTGTGAGCGACTCATTCAAATTCGATTTCGAAAAGAAAAATATAAACAAAATACAGCCTATATCTTAAGATGGACATAGTTAACATAACCGTACAAAATTCATTTAATTTATTAATTGATTCAGAAATTAGCGAGAACAAACAACGTGACACCAGAGTTTTAAATACATAAATTGCATTATTTTATTTCACATGAGCACGGAATGACCCATTTACAAACTTTAAACTCTTTTTTTTTTTTGCAGAAATATTTGAAAAATGAATATTACAAGGATTTTCGAACTAGATATCTGATTAAAATTTAATACGCTCTTTGAAATATGCTGAGTTTGTGGTCTGTTTTTATTTATATTTGTATATAAACATAATGATTTTTTTGTATTCATTTTATTTATTCATTTGTATTTTAAGGGTGTGAAGATAAATTCGTGAGTTAAATACGTCCCACACCTCTGTTAATTGAGTTCCACTCGAATGTTGAACACAGTTAAAATAGGTATTTTTTTAAATTTCTTTATTTTGAAGTAAAAACACAAAATAATTAACAAATATTTTTTAATTATATGAAAGAAAACTCATCATTCATTTCATCTTTATTAAATTATTAGTAAACTACATGCCTACATTTTTCGAGATTTTATCTTACAGATATTACAACGAATTACATTTTTAATCATGGAACATAATAATTATTAAAAAAAACATGAAAATGTTGTATTAAGTCGTGCATCTCGGAGGGTTTTCTATGCCGTTCTATGGTATAGAATATTTGTCAAATTACAACTTATACGGGAAAATGCCGACAAATCTGCAAATGCAGGTCGTTTTGTAGTCTTCTTCTCTAAATATTTCCGTTTTCAAATTTTTTGATTAAGAAGTATTTTAGCAAATAGAAAGTAGAAACAATTTGTGCATCCGGGGGGGGGGGTTTTCTATGCAGTTTTTTGGTATGGAATATTTGTATATTCAATCGGTATATAACCCGACCGTGCATGTATGTTTCAAGTGGCCAATTTTCATCATCAGACGTACTCCCATGCACATTTTTGTGTTCCACCCAACTTCCACCCACTATAAATCCGCCCCTGAGAAACAACTGAATATAATCTTTACAGATTCTGTTGAAGTCTTGTTGTTGTTTTTGAGCTAGCTTGTTCCAATTGGCCTCCTTAGGGCTCTGAACATGTCAGTATTTTCGCTATTTCATGTAGACCCTATTTTGCACCAGCTATAGCTTTTCCCCTGAGCAACAATTGCATATGATGTTAATTGTTTCTTAATTCTCTTTTCCTCCGCTTTCTAAAAATATATAACGCAAGCGTGCATGTCTCCCCGAAGTACCCCATATTGACAAGTAAAAAAATCATGTGTGTGAAGTTAAATTCGAATTTAAGTCCCCGGACACACCAAATTTTTTAGCAAAGACAAATTTTGCTGTAAATTTTAATTTTGTTATTGAACTTCTGTGTTGTAATACATTTATATTAAATTACTTTTTCAGGCTTAAGTTCAACCCTTGGTTTATCACTACTTTTTAATTAATATCAATTATGTGAAGAAAAGTAAAATTTTTATAGCTGGGTGGAAAAACGGCTGTTTCTGGGTAGCAAACACCCTTCATCAGCACCCTATGAACTTTGGACGTGTCAAATTTCACAATTTTGGCACAGCCGCTTTAACCACTCGGCAACCAAAGCTCACGCAATTCTGCCTTCTGTTTGTATACTTAATTTGTGATATCTGAAATAATCTTGGGAATCGAATAAAATGGATTTTAATCCAGCTGAAGAGCTAGATTTTCCAAAAATGTTCCTAATCTTCTCCAGAAATTTCATATTTTCAAAAATAGAGTCTTTTTAAAATCCATTTTATTCGATTCCCAAGATTATTTCAGATATCACACCCACCAGGAGTCTTAGAGGACCCTTCAGGCCACCATTTGTATATAGTGTGTGGTGCGCTGAAGAGCTGGTTTTTCCAAAAATTTCCTAATCTTCTCTAGAAATTTAATATTTTTAAAAATATATTCTGTTAAGTCGTTAACAGTGCTCTGTTAACTTAAAAATTTGTCTTTGCTAAAAAATTTGGTTTGTGTCCGGGGACTTAAATTCGAATTTATCTTCACACACATAAAAAATTTAACAAAAATAAAACATTTTCATATTTTTTTTTTAATATTTTTTATGTGCCAATGTTTTCCTTCATGTATAAAAAAAATAGTTAATTATTTTGTGTTTTTAAAAATAAAGAAAATTAAAAAAATACCTTTTTTAACTGTGTTCAACATTACTGTGGAACTCAGTTAACAGAGTTGTGGGACGTATTTAACTCACGAATTTATCTTCACCTGTATCACATAAATTAACTGCTTCATATACACCATTGGCGACAGCTGATAGATTGCTTCGAAAATAATATATACATATGTTTAATATAAACAATCAAAAAAGAAAACACCAGATTTTATGTATAGAATGAAATGTTTGTGCTAAAAAGCCATTGGACCATCCACATCTTTTCCAACACCATGCTGAGAAAGCCACCTTCTGCTAAATATCGTATTGTGTAGATTTTTTCAGAATTACATATGTATGCACATATTTTCATAATTATTAATTTGTTTTAATAACTTACGCCTTTTAATCCAAATCAAAGGAATTCTAGACATCCCTCAAGACTTTGCTCTCTGTTCGCTAACAGGTTTTGTTTTAAGATTCCTCTTCCGTCACTGAAACGGCTGCAGCAATCGAATTCATTGTTTTTTGTTTTTTATTTTTTGAAAAATACTCTCAACAATCTATAGAATGTAAACAAAAAACCTCTGTTTTTCATTGAGGAAGTTGAATGTACTAATTCGAACTTATATCAAGAGGATGGCAACACCAACTTCGAATCCTTCGGAATACAGAATGCCTCTTTGTACGAATTCGTGACGGAGAGTTCCCATTACAAGTGATGTTCACTCGGAATTCATAATAAGGCTGTAAATGAGATTCAGAAATGTTCAAGCCAACCTTTAACACAGTTCTAGGTTTTATAAAAAATCAAATCTATAAGAAAAAGGTTAAAATTCTGGTATGTCAGCCTCAGCAATAAGCGACGATGGGTCAATGGTAGTGTCAACCTGCATGTTGCTTGTTCGATCCCGTCTTGTTCTTTTCGCTTTTTTTATAAAACAGTCACCCCTATCATGACAAATTGTTCCCCTAAAATTTTTTCCCATTTCCCATAAGTGCGATCATGAATAACTTTTCCCATAAAATGTGTTCCCATTCGAAATTTTCCCTTATTGTGAATGTGAATTTTTCAAAGACATTTTTCCCATTTTTTTTTTTTATCATTCATTTAATTTTTTTTGGGCAACTAGAAAAAAAGATGCAAGTATTTGCTTCATTTTAGTGGATATATAAATCAGCTGAAAACTACTTTTAGGTCTAAATCAATAAATAATGTGCAACATGACATGCTTCTCAATAGGGTGCAAAATAACCGACCCATTGCATGTGGTTTTGTGAAGGTTTCTAAAGATGTGGTGGCCGAATTTCGGTATTGACTTATAGAAGAACTAAAAAGTGCTGGCCCTCCCATTAAAAAAGATCATGAATGGAATTTTATCCATGGATATTTTATCCATTCTGCGCAGAGACTTTGCTAAAGCATCCCACACATTAGAGAGCATTTTGCAAAAAGTGGATTGCCCCATTCCTACTTCGCAGTCTCTTCCAACACTGCAAAAAAAACGTAAGCATGCGCTTTGTTTTACGATGGGCGGAATATCAAATGATTTTTTTCCCCCACAGAGAATCTGTCAAAATATTCAACAGGCCTGAAAACTCCAATTTAATCACCCTTTTTACCTTTTAAACTACAAATTTCTGTTTATTAGTTATAAAACATAAATTTAATTACTTTTTACATCATGTGCCCACAAATTTTCAATAAATTTCCTTTGTATTTATGTATATTTATTTTCTTCCCAATCATTCCCATAATATTCACGATAGCAAATTTCCCTACTTGGGAAATGAAAATTTTATGTGAAATAAAAATTTCACATTTTACTCACGATAGGGGTGAATAAATGTGGTAAAAATTATGACATTTTTTTTGTCTATATCTCCATAATTTTAAATCCTTTTTTGCTTATTTGCAATCCCCAATGAAATGATTAAAGCCAGATTTAGATCAATCAGTGCCCGAAAACAGTTGCTTTATGACCTTTTGGCAAAGGTTATAATAAGTAGCGGATTTATATCAGTTAGAGAGAATTAATCACAAACTTGAATGCAGCATAAAGAAAATTTGATTTTGTTTGTGAGAATGTCTTCTAAGATGGCAAAAATAGCTTTCCTTTGTTTGTTCTTTAAATAACCAACCTGAGAGCGGTTTTGCTAAAAACAACACAAAAATTTCTTTTGCTTAACGGACGTGTAATTGCATTTTTTAAGCGAACGCTTTTCATTGTCAATAT